>CAJHZI010000208.1:1317500-1698199 GCA_905160935.1 Enchytraeus crypticus | reverse complement strand
CACCCGGGTGGTGGTGGTGGACCACCCGGGTGGTGGTGGTGGACCACCCGGGTGGTGGTGGTGGACCACCCGGGTGGTGGTGGACCACCCGGGTGGTGGTGGTGGACCACCCGGGTGGTGGTGGTGATCACCCGGGTGATCACCACCACCCAGGTGGTGGTGGTGGACCACCCGGGTGGTGGTGGTGATCACCCGGGTGATCACCACCACCCGGTGGTGAGGGTGGTGATGATGGACCACCACCCGGGTGGTCCATCACCACCACCCGGTGGTGAGGGTGGTGATGGACCACCACCCTCACCACCCGGGTGGTTCATCACCACCACCCGGTGGTAAGGGTGGTGATGATGGTGGTGGTGATGATGGACCACCACCCGGGTGGTCCATCACCACCCCGTGGGCCACTTGATTTTACTTTGCCACCCCCCATTGTGGTGTTGGAAAGGTTGCTTTGATCCTACCTTGATTTTACTTTGTCATTGCAGGAAACGAATTGCTCGAAGTTGTTCATATGTCTCAGATAGACAAAGATACAGTTCTTCTCTGCTATGAAAGTATGTTAAATTTATTTCTGCTATGAAATTAAAGCTAGTTTTCTACATTGTTGCAAGAAGTTATATAATAATTAATATTGGAGTTAGTTCGCTTATGCATTTAGATAATGGTTAACGTAAACAATCATTATTTGTCAACAAGTGAACTAATTAGTTAGATTTGTTGGCTATAATTCTTATTTTACACTATAATTCTTAACCACCTCATACTCAAGCCCATCTTCGTCATTTATCCGATTTCTAAACTATCCAAATATCCGCAACAACGCTTATGATCTTCACATAAATGTTTCCTTTTCGATGTAGTTTATTTTTGTTGTCATTTTGCTATTGTGAACAATGATTAGTGTATTTGTTCACAAGCTTTACGGTTGTAACTTTCTAGACCGAGTGAAGTTAGTACACTTGAACGGAAAGCTAAAGTCTTCGCGGCGCATTTATGTCGAACTGCAATTCAATTTTCCGGTTGAATCTTTAGGTAAGAATTATATATAATTATTAAATTAATAAATAGTTTTCATCGCTTAATTTCATTATTGTACCTGATAAGAGTGTAGAAGCATCAAGTTTGTTCTATCAGTTTATCTGTCACCATGGACTTGTAATCTTTTGTTATGCATGATGCAATCAGTTTTTCATTGAATAAATGGTTACACGCTTTAAGGTTTAGCGATAGGCCTAGGGCGTAAAACTTTAAAATTTATTACAAGTACATTTAATAACTGTGTTATTTTTCAAGAGCGTAATAAGTGTGTAAGTGCCTGCTAAGTGTGTAAATGCAATTTATCCATATAGTGATATTGATACCCGTGTTGTGTCCGGGTTGTTGAAGAATAGACCACCAACCGTGGACTGCACGTGGCGTAAAAGGCGACAAAGCACTAAGATCCAAACCTACGTCAGAAAAGAGATTCGGTTGGTGAGCGCCTAGGTTCCAGAAATTGCTAAACAATTTATTTAAAAATCCCGACCCTAGCAAAACTGTGACTGAAGGGAAGATGATGATGATGAAGATAATGATGATGATAATGATGAGTAAATGATATGATAATTAATAGGTGATTCTATTCAATAGTTAAGTGGTTTTACTTTGCAGTCATTGATGTTGCTGTTTGTTGAACAGTAAGTCTTCACGACAGCGTTCTAGCATTTCATCGGTACGGCATGCAAGGTCGAAGTTTCAAAACTAACGAGGTACGATTAAGCATTGATTTGTTTATTAGTCTTGAGAATAATCTTTATCGATTTTATAATATCCTTGGTCATGGGTCTGTGTTAAGAGACAGCTCATGAAATCAATAAGAAATATATTTAGAGGAGATATTGGAGAATTTTTTGGGATAGTCTGAATATATTACAAATTTCTGCTAAAAAATTCATACTTAAAATTATTTTTTGCTAGTCAGTTGGTATTGAATTAAAATCTGTCAAAATACAGATATTTTGTGTGAAGCTAATTTACATTAGCTTATCATTAAACTTTCAATGCTATGTTTTATCTGGAACTTAACACCTCAGAGTTAATAACGTCCTATATAATGTAAAAAACCAACAATTAGTCTGCTACTGTCATCAATGACAACATTGATAACTATTGACACAAATTCAAGCCGGTGAGCAAAAAGGACGTCCAAAGCGGTGCAATAGTCCAAAAATCAGAAAACCAGTGCAAAGATGAATTCTTGAATCGCTTAATTCGAAGATCACATATCTTACTGAGGAAGATCGCCTCTAAACACTTTGTTAATCACAATTTCTAATGAGATTCATCCTGTTCTGGTCAGCCAGTTTCAAAGTACGCTTTTTGGCGGACCAAATGTATATTTTTGTATTTATAGAAATACTGCATAAATATATTTGGCCACCTTATTTCATGTGTACTTATTGTTGTTACGTCTCTTCTTCATGGCATCATATAGTTGTAGCATTCTGCTGTACATCTGATGCTGATGTCGGTAAGATATTCGACCGCTGATCAGCATGTGTGGGGTTCAAATCCTGGGCTCGCCCGTCACTGACATTGCTTTCGAGTGAGTTTATATTAGCTTTGCCAGCACATGTATGATTTTATTTGCAGGTAACTCAGGAAATCTGCTCTCAAGATAGGGCCAGTGTGTATCGAGTTCTAGGTTCAGACAGGTTAGAATACACTAATCTTAACTGTCAAATTTCAGAGCTTGTCAGTATAAGGACAACTCATGTAGTAATTAAATATGTTTTGTTCTTCAATTTGACTAGCGATCAGTTTTCTAATTGATTGATCAGATTTATTGAATGATTGATTAGGCTTAGAGTTATTGAAACACAACAGTGAAAATTTAGTCTTAAGTTACCGTACGGTCCTCTGTAGTTCCTCAATACAGCGGTGAATTAGAGTGTAATAATAATAAGGTTTATATTATTTGAATTCAGCAGTGAATTTTATAACGTTCTCGTTTAATCTATTAAGTATTGTAGTCTATGGTTCTCTAATTGTACTGAATTCTACTGAATTGAATTCAAGGCATTTAATCTTTATATAACATCATTTGGATACTTAATCGTTATTTATCAACTTTCCAATAGGGAACATTGTTAATTAAATGTATAAAAAATAGATGCGCAGAAGCTGGTGCTAAATAAACTCAGGCCTTAGTTTTATATTTTTCAGGATGAGTTTGAATGCACAAACTACTGAACTACAAACTAATTGCTTTATGGACCAACTACGAAAATTATACTTCGAGCTATGGTTATGCGTGATACTTTTGTTCCGTACATCGAACACGGGTGAAGTAACTAGTGTTATGCTTTGTGATATATCAGGGTGATAATGCTTTGTGTTATTTAACTGGTGTTATGCTTTGTGATATTTCAGGGTGATAGTGCTGGAGAACAGACCTCTGGGTGATCCAACGATCGACTGCAATCTTTACGTATTAACAGGACACGAGAGTACATTCTAGTCAAGCTTTTCACTTAATCACGCCTCCCGATCCCATCTTGCTCGACTTCGCCACACCCCTGACCCCACCCTTCTCGACTTAACCACGCCTCCGATCCCTTCCTGCTCGCCTTAGCTACACCCCTGACCCCGCCCTTCTCGATTTAACCACGCCTCCGATCCCCATCTGTCTCAACCCACCGGCAATCATCTTATGTCCCTGCTCATGAGTCTCGTATTCTGCTGCTGCTGTTTGTTGACTGTTGACGCTGATGCTTTGGTGCCATATTTGCTCTTGGGGTTATTCTAACATCGCATAATTTTCATATATATTTTGAAGTGAATGCTGCTGTAGTATTATAGATATTCTAACATTATTCCAGTAGCAAGTATTGTATGATCGTGTAATATACGAAGATGTACTTAAACGCTTAGTATCGCATTATGTCTAGTTGAACTATAACGGTTAATTTACTCAACTTATTTTTAATAGATAATTATGGCTTCAGTGAGGAGGGGCCCAACAGATTCCTCGTCGAAGCATATCAAATATGTGATATGATGTATATCATGATATGATATCGTGACGTCGATTGAATCATTTGATATTACCACTGGCTATTAATTTTTTTTGTGTAATGCCCCTATCACTGTCGATCAATCGATTTACCACCCGCTTCCTCTGCTAAATGCGATGTTAGGAACATCTTTGTCATAGTATCTTGTGATAGCAGTACTCTAGTTTGTACTTTGAGTACTCTAGTAAGTAGTCTGAGTAGGGTCTGGTCGTGTGACGTCTCAATTACGGTGTCTGAATCGCAACCAGTGGGACCTGAGCTCAAACCTAAACCCGATGGACTTGTATATATCATAAATATTCATAATTTGTTAAATTTTACAAAGCATGTTTAGTTTATGACAGTTTAGGTAATCTGCTTCAGAATAATATTGTTCTTAATTTGTTATATGCGCCACTGTTAAAGACTGCAGGATTAGCTACCAGCCTAATTATAAGCTAGTTATAGACTGCAGGATTAGCTACCAGCCTAATTATAAGCTAGTTATAGACTGCAGGATTAGCTACCAGCCTAATTTTAAGCTAGTTATAGACTGTAGGATTAGCTACCAGCCTAATTTTAAGATAGTTATAGACTAGGATTTTTGCGTGTTCTTGAACTATCGACAAAGCAGTTCTTTTGAAAAAATATGGTTATGTTTATTATATTATACAGCGATTAGGTGTTGAGTATTTGGACAGTATCTATACAGTTATTTAATATTGTAGGTATATTAAGGCTTTACTATTATCATGGTGACTAAGTTCAAGCATTAAGGAAACCCTAAAAGTTTGAGTTAATGAATGGACTCTTTGAGCTTGCTGTCCCCATGCATGACTTTAAACTCTATTAGTTATACTTGTTGTTTGTTTTGCACATTTGCACTGTGTGGGACAGTTATCAACTGGTTAGGTAAACGTTCAAGTCGTGTAAAATTGTAAATTATATTTTATTCATTTGGTTGGTAAGAAATGTTATAGTATTTTGCCATTTAATGAATTTAATCGAAATATTTTGCGTTTACTTGTTTATTGCAAAATATTTTATATTTCTATGTGCTAATTTAAAGTTGTGCAATTATAACCCGTCGAATTATACTCTGCTACAATGCTATATTATGCCTTATCGAGTGTATGCACCAGGGCATAAATGTAGCATATCCGTTGTGGTGTTATTCATGATTGGATGATTTCATAGATTACTGGTTGTTATTTGCCTAATTCAGGCTAAGTATAAATATATTATAATTATAATATTTTATAGTTAATATGATAATTTTTATTCCATTATATTTATTATTATCATCATTTTCCTTTGAGACCAAGTTTAACTAGGGTCGGGATCTTCTTCACTCTTCTCTGCCCCAAATTATATCATCAGTCAATCCCTATAATCTCTTCTATTCGTTTTATAAATTTTTTAGCAAATTTCTGGGGTCTAGGCACCAACTGAATGCCCTTTCTGACGTTGGTTTAGATTATTGTGTGACTATTATATTTACAACCTAATTGTAATTATAATAATTATAATGTGATTGTGAGGCCAGACAATTTCTTAATTTCTTTGATGACAAATTGGAAATCAGTACAAGAATTCAGATATTTTCTAATATATATTCTTCAAGTTCTTTAATGACATAATTAATCAGTAACAAAAGTAATTCTTGTCATAGGGAGAAACTTTACGGGCCAGGATTAGTTATCTGTTTCATTTAGAATATTTAGGTCGTCGTTGGTAGTTAAAAAATTTTTATTCAGAAGATGGCTTACTAGTATAGTTTATTAATATAGGCAATCACAAGTCAATATATAAACAAGCATATATATATATATATATATATATATATATATATATATATATATATATATATATATATATATATATATATATACATATATATATATATATTGTTAGGAAATATGCTATATCTATTGCATGATTGTGATTGGTGTGTTGATTTGTTTATTTACGATTAAAAATTACTTTTGAGTGCCTTAATTAATCTGCTTCGATTCCTGTAACTTGCACAGCGCTACGAAAGAATTAACTGTAATCTTTATTTGGCTGACAGATTAATTTTGCGTCATTTATTGTGAGATTATGTTTATTAGCAAACAGTTTGATCCTGCTTTCCTGTGGTTGAAGAGATCACCGCATGTTTATTAAATGTTCCCGTTTGATTTGCAATTAGACTTAACAACCTCTGACTTAATCTATTTGCTATATTTTTAGAGCGCTAAATCGTCATTGTGTATGGAACGCACTTTAAACTTAGAATTTCTGATATATTAGTATGTGGTATATTTTCTTTTTCGATAAAACTTTGGATTTATACGGACATATGCCCTACTTGTCTTAGATGAAAGACTTGCACTGTGTATGTTTGTCGTGGTCTCGCGTTCACATCATGTATAAATTCTATGATACTTATTGTGATGACGTGAATTTATTTCTACTTGTATATATCTTATGCCAGTTGACATCGAACGTATAGTAAGTAATGTTAGAACGGCACGTTTGCGAAAAAAGCTAAAATCGTTCGTTTAGTAAATCCTCTTAAAAGTGAAGTAAACACGCATTATAGTGAAATGATCAACAATGTTGATTTAAGTCATTTTCCGCATAAACAGTCCAGTGAATGTCCAAGATTTAACTCTCAGATCAGCGCGGCTGGGCTTCGAACCCACGAAAGTTCAATGCATCTCAGGATCTGTCGGTTAAAACTTCGTGACGTTACCCTTACGCTATTAGGACGTTCTACTGCTACTAATACTAATCTAATAATTTAGTGCTGCTCTTAGGACCAGTTCTCTGTATTTCTACTTTGCGTCCTTTAATGGACCTTTTATTTTTGTTAATCGGCATGGAGTTGGCTTTAAAAAGGTAATCAGTGTTGTCATGAATGTCAGTAGCACTTTTATTCACTGGTAAAGCCGTACAGATTAATTTATTCTTAGCATTAGTAATGTTTAGAAATATTCTCTGAGTGCTCTGGCGAATGGCAGGTCTGGGGTATGTATCTCTTCCAACCAATTCTATTCTGGGCCATTATTTTCATTTCGTTATACAAATCTGTTATCAAAGCATTTAACGTACCATGTCTCGGTCTGCCTGACCGGTCTGTCTCCAGCTATATTCCTTGCTTTCTTCCTTCTATACAACCATCTTTCAGTAACCCAGCCTCATATGATATGTCCTATTCAGTTTTTTGAATTCTTATCTCATTTATTAACTGTCTATATGGACTCTTTCCAGAACTCCTTCATTTGTGATTTTGTGAATCCATCTTTTTCATACTTCATAATCACATTTCAAATTTGTAGACTTTAATACTTTATTTCATTGAGATCTGTGAAAATCGGGAAATGTGCGTCACATTTTCGTGAATATTTGCCGAGTTTAAAGTGACCTTGACGTGTCTTTTGTAAAGCTAGCTACTGTTTTAGTTTGACCATGAATTATGCTCATTTTATCGTTCTGTTGACCTTCCAAAGGGTTTGAGCAAATTGTCTTTTTATCTACTACATTGCGAAAGCAATATGATGTGTGTATATATATATATATATATATATATATATATATATAGATATATATATATATATATATATATACACACACATATATATATATATACATATATATATATACACATATTATATATATATATCTATACTATATATATATATATATATATATATATATATATATAACAGATATATATATACACATATATATATATATATATAGACACACACATATATTATATATATATATATATATATATACACACACATATATATATATATCATATATATATATATATATATATATATATATATATATACAGAGTAGAGCAAAAAAAAAATCCTCTAGCGAAATCTCAGTAACTTCAATAAAACTCGAAAGATTTGTACCAAATTTTTTAGCTTCTAGAGGAGGAATTTCTGCATATAACCTGCAAATTTGATGAAAATCTTCTGAGAGGTATCAAAATTACAACGTTTCTACAAAAAAAATGCACAAATCAATTTTAACAAGGCTTATTTTACCAAAAATCTTAATAACTTTGACAAAATTAAAAATAGTTTTACACAATTTTCGGAGCTTCTGAAGGAGAAATTTCTGCATATATCGTACAAAAAAATGTTAAAATCAATTTTAACAAGGCTTATTTAAACAAAACTACCGGAAATTTTCTTCAAAATTTAGGAATAATTTTAACAGACGAACGACTTTTAAGCATCTTTTATTGGAGCAGCTATCAAGGTAGTGTAGGCTTATACTCCACCACTTAAGTAAACGGCCCTTTTCAGTGTCGTTATTGTCTTAAAAAGGAACCGCTGACATTTCGAAAAGCCTTGTTGAACTTGATTTTTGCACTTTTCTCGTAGAAATGCTGTAATTTCGTGACTACTGAAAATATTTTCACAAAATTTGCTGTTTATACGCAGAAATTCCTCCCCTAGAAGCTCCGAAAATTTAGTAAAGATATTTTGAGTTTTCTTGAAGTTATTGAAATTTCGCTAGGGGATTTTTTTTGCCCCAGTTAAATGCGACCACTGGTGTAGTTAGCTCTACCTGCGCATTGGTTGCTTTGCTTGTATATATCAGGGAAATGATGTGCTATAACAAGGTAGGCATCCCCTGCAGTGGAAACGTGATGGGATAGTCTAGCAAGGGCGTTAAATGTGCAGCTGATGCATTGTTTTACATTTCTACTTGAATGTGTTATGTTTATAGGGTGGATTCAGTGACTTGTAGTTAATTGTAACACTGGATGTTTTGGTTGTAAAGCTGGGCTGCTACTATGACTATGAAGTTATAAACCTAGATTTAACGTCCATTTTCGTAGGACAGGTCTACTGTCGGTGTCGGTTGTATTCTAATCCATTAAATGATTAATATAAACTGTTTAGGTATAGATGCGATTTTCGGTTTAAAAGCTTTGAATGATTTGAGGAAATGGCATCCTAAGATCGATTTAATGAAATGGTACTCTATCTTAAAAGTTCAGAGCAGTTCAGCGAAAGATTTACTGTGCTGTGATTGTGGTTGAATATTCATGAATTGATATTATATGTGTGAGGAGTTTTTCTGTTTTCCAAGAAAACTTGAAAAAAACAGAAATTATCGTCTCTAGCAATCTCTCCTTATGGTAGAGAAAGAAACTTTAAATTGGTTTAAAATTTCTCTTACGGTTAAATAGTCGAGTCGATAGAGTACTTGACCGATGAGCTGAATTGGAGGTGCCTGATTCGAATATCAATCGGCCTGTCTCTGATTGTCTCCTTGCGACACAGAAATAGACTTTAAACTTATTTTTTTATGTCAATCCGACTCATGTTCTGTGTTGCTAATATAAATTATGCTTTCATTTATCCATTGAATATCCCGTTCAAAAGTATTATTAATCAGTTTTGAGTATTCCAGTATAGATGTTGTCAGTTGTATTTAGCACATAATTATGATCAATTTAGTGCCTATGATATATAGCGACATTTGCTGGGATGACTAATGATGATTGTTTATGATTCGTGCATTTATTGAGTTGTGTATATTTGTTTTCTATTAGGACTGCTTTGACAATATACGGACTTTGTAATATAGAACCGAACTTTTGCTCTAGCAATAAACCGACGAGTTTTGTGTGGATTGTTTTACATGTCGATATTTTACACTGATTTCATAGTTGTGAGAGAATTAGGGGTTTTTGTAATCATGATGTCTTTGTAACTACGATTTAACTTTTTTTCTTCTGTCACAGACGACGTTGGAGTTGAGCTGTATTTAAGTCTTTGATACTATTCTAACTTACTGACATTATCCTGATGTACTGACATTATCCTGATGTACTGACATTATCCTGATGTACTGACATTATCCTGATGTACTGACATTATCCTGATTTACTGACGTTATCCTGATGTACTGACGTTATCCTGATGTACTGACGTTATCCTGATGTACTGACATTATCCTGATGTACTGACATTGTCCTGATGTACTGACGTTATCCTGATGTACTGACGTTATCCTGATGTACTGACATTATCCTGCCGCTTCTGACGTTATTCTGCACGAATTTCCTGATTTTTCTGCTGTTCCTGAAATTATTCTTCTGATCCTTACTCCTGGCTTTGTTCTGCTGAGTCTGACAAACGTTCTTAAGGTCCCTGACAAACCGATGTTACGGTCCCTGACATACGTTCTTAAGGTCCCTAACAAACGGTTCTTAAAGTCCCTGACAAACGGTTCTTAAGGTCCCTGACAAACGTTCTTAAGGTCTCTGACAAACGGTTGGTTCTTTCTGAGATTGATTCTCCCTAAGCCCCTATGCCTTATACAGCTTCGACTAACATTTAATGGGCAGGGGCGTCATTCCCTGAGAAAATAATCATATTTACCCACATCAGAGAGAGAGAGAGAGAGAGAGAGAGATAATCATTGAAATCATCTTTATTTGAGCTATCACATCTAGTCTCTATGGCATAATGTAATTATGCAGTAGGCGTGTAGGAATGTAGGTTCATGTATGTACTTAATATACAGGCAACGAGATATTAACAGTGAGTGAACTTTATGAGATCAAAGAGATTCCGTTAATTGCAGCATTAACACTTTCGCTACTCTGCACTCTCTAGTGTCTCACAGTTTTTTTTAAATTACATGCAAGCACTCAAGAAGTTTCAGTTTTGCTTAATTATACTGAAATTCCATTGTTGCATAGCAGCTGCTAAGTGCGTCTAGATCTCTCTAGCTGCGTGATTATTCTCTGTATGAATGTGCCTTCAATCCAATAGCAATACTGCGTTACTTTATTAACGAAATTCTATTATAGGAACTATAAAAATTAGTGCTTCCAAGAATAGAAACTAGGTAGAGTCGACATCATTAGGTAGAGTTGACATCATGGAGTCTTCATTAGGACGTAGAGTCGACATCATTACGACACATCTTTCAGTGACTATTTTAGCAACACGTAGGTTAATATTTTCTGAGCGAAATTTTATTCATATGTTGGACAATAATTCCGCATTTTCAAATAGGCCTATCAAATAAAAAATTAAATGTCCGATTATGTCAGATTATTAATAAGATTTCTTGATGCTATTGATAAAATGTCCTCTATTAATCTGTGGGCCATTCAGGTTAGTATTTTCAGATTATAATAAAAAATAAAATTTTACAATTCTACTTGGGGATCAATTTTTCTCCATCCTCTTCTATGAGGATAAAGACGGATACGGGAGTAATCAAGGTTAAATCTACGATGAAATTTGAGGCAGAGCTTAGTTCACCGAAAAACTGTACGAAGTTCATAAACATGGCAATAAACAGGCCTAAAACATAATAAACATGCATACGTAATACATAGGCCTAATAAACACGGCAATGTATACATATATAATATACATAATACTACAAACATACATAATAAACATGGCATAAACATGGCATGTCTATATGTACATGTAGATCGTTGGCTATACAGTAATGTATGATTTAGTGAATGCACCCCAATGTTAAAATATCATCGAAATGTCTAGGGATTCGCAAAACTGACCAATAATCCAAGATTAGAAAATGCGCTATTGCATATAACTTGTGAAAATCATGATTGTTGTGAACCTTTATTATTGAAACATGTTGATATATTGTAGCTGTCTCATGGTAGATTCTTGGAAAAGTAATTAAAACGCGTTAAATTTAGCAAAATTGTATATTGCATAAATGAATTGGAAGGTTAACCTCACTCCCACTTCCTCTCCAGAAAATCGCAAAAGCAGCCATGAATGGGGCTATGTCTACATGCAGAGTGATCTAAATAAAATGATTTGTAGTCTAAAATAGATACTGTCTCTTACAGCTTCTTGGTTTTACATTTTACATAGCCGATCAATGAACAAATGAGTATGCAGCTAAAATATTAAGTCGATAAAAACTAAAGACTTATACAAAGCTTTATTCATCGAGAATGCTTTCAAATTTGTGTCTTTTTAAAAATTAAACACGCAATATAATAAAATGATAAACTATGCTGATATCTATTACTTTTAACACCACATGTTTAATCCGTCAGACAATTTCGTCAATTATCCGTAGAACCAATCCAGTGAATGTCTGAGATTTTACTCTCAAATCAGCGCGGCTGGGATTCGAATCCACGAGAGTTCAATTCACCTCAGGACCTGTCATTTAAAACTGCATGGCGTTACCCCTACGCTAACATTCCTTTTATGAAAAAACTGCTTGTAGCATAATTACATTACTATCCCACATTATCGCGGCTGTGTTGAAATCAAACTACACATCTCAGGTACTACACTGGACGCCAATAATTGCATATGAACTATCCTCCTATGCGGTGAATGCACCACAAATTCATTAGTGTTCGCCTCGATTCCTAGTGTAATCAAAGTCCTGCAGAAATTCTCGGCGGATGGAATTCTAGTCGTCCTGAATTGTTCATTGTTCCTCAGAGTTGAATCCACTGGAAAGGTGGGTCAGGATTGTCTTCCCTATTTTTCTTTTTCATCTCCGTCTTACGGCTACCTTAGTTTCCTCACTTTTATCTTGTCAAAATGTTCTTATTTATTTAGTTCTTATTTATTTTCTTATATAGCAAATCTCATTTGTATATGACAAAAGAGAGCGTTAAATAAAGTATTAAAATAATACTATAAGATTTTTATGTAATATATAAAAATCAAGCTATTTAAATGGTTTTTAACAGTTTTTCATTTCCTAACCTATATCACCGGATATCGTGAAATGTCGCAAGCGCACATACCAGGTAATTCAACTTGACGTTAATGAATTCACACGTGAGTCAAGGCATTATTTTAGTACACGATTGTACACTATTTGCTCCCCTCCTAATTCTCAATATCTGAAAAGCTCGTCCTAATAATGAATAAATTTCATTACACATTCAACCAACCAAACACGAACCCAGTTTAATATTCCAGATCTTATTATTTGTTGGTCTTGTCACTGTTCTTGTAAACAAGAATGTTCCTGTACATGAAGATGGGGTCACTGATATTTCACTTGAAAATCTCACTGGCCCACGCAAGTAGGAACTAGGAAAATATTAGAGATGGGAATCGAACCGAACCCGAACCGAACCCTAAAATCTAGAATTTTGACCGAACCGAACCCGAACCCAGACTTCGTCCGAACCGAACTGAACCAATTTAAACTCTTGTAGTTCATTTCTTCTTCACCAGCCTGACATTAAATAAAGATAGTAAGAACAATACAAATATATATTAGTTTTTGCATTTACATGTCTTACAGTATCTAACAGCATATATTCAGGTAAGGCTGGTTCCGACAAAAATTTTAAAATGGTAGCGGTACAAAGGAATGGTAGCGGGAAACGAGACGGGCCTACAGAAGATAATGGATAGTCTGAATGATACGAAATTGAAGTATGGAATGAAGATTAACATCAAAGAGACAAAAGTGATGAGAGTATTCCATAAAAATCTGAAAATGCTTGACTAAATCTAGGTGGATCTGTTCTTGTTAAATTCAAATTATGAATTTTTTTTACTTTCAGTGTGCTACCTTAATATTTTTGCAGCCAGATTTACAAATAATTATATATGACATTCTATATGTGTTAAGACTATCTGGAATAAATAATTTTGCACCATAGCAATGCAATAATTTCATAATTATTTGCGTAACTTCATAATTGATCTGAGAGTTTCAAATTTTGAAACCCTAAGGCAAATTATGAAGCTTATTACTGGTCAGGTGATAGCAAACGGTGTATATTATGATCATTTTTCTATAGAAGTACACGTGTTTACCAAATCATCTTTACTTGACATTTTTATGTTACTAAATTGCACTTTGTCTCTGAAATATTGGATCAAATTTTAGCCAAGACATTTCCACTTAATTATAAACGTATCTAATATATAGGCCTATAGTGACAAAAAATTTAAAAGTTGATGAAGCATTCTAATTGCTCGTTATAATCAAGGAGAAGATTTCAGATACAATAATAAAGCTAAATATCTACATGTATGTTATGAACATTTGTTGGTCAACTTATAATATTTTAAGAAATGTACAGGAATAAATACCACTTCTTTCCTTTTTTCATTGTCGTACTTTTGCCCAGGTGAAAAAATGTGACAGCTATTATGACTTAATGAATTTTTAAGCATATTTACCATACACGGTTTAAAATATGTGTGTCATGACCATGATTATTATAAGTAAAGTTAAACAATTGCAACATTATCCAAACGATTTCGAACTCGAATCGAACTCTTGCGAGTTGGAAAGCAAGCCGAACCCGAACCGAACCCGAACCCTTGTTAGAACCGAACCCGAACCGAACCGAACCCGAACCCTTGTTAGAACCGAACCCTTACCGAACTTACATTTTCAACGAACCGAACCGAACCCGAACTCTGGAAATTCATAAAATTCCCATCTGTAGAAAATATGACACAAGATTAGATGACCGGAATCTCATTTTGAGTTAATTAGACTGATTAATTATAAGCATATCGTTAATTTGTTATAAATTGATTGCGAGATCACAGCTTGGCAATGTTTTTGGGAAATCACTGATCGGCAAATGATCTCTGAAGAGAAGATTCTCCATAATCTAAAAATTAAGCAGACATGAAAGTATTGCCCAAGAAAGTCATTATAGCTCAGCTTCTAAAGAATTCGGTATGTTTTACAATGATACAAGTTCGAATCCTCTCGAATCGCAAGAGCATAAGTATTCTGATTTGCAATGGATCATGAAATCCTATTCTCTTAAGTGCTCAATTATTTTACAGAAGTCACTTATCAGATGACTAACAGAAATTTGCTAAGTAAGAATTCTCTCGTAACATGCATTAGATTTCGATTATAGATGTAATTAATTAAGTACAATTTGCTACTATCTATGAGCATTACACTAGTCTGAGAGAGGTTGGTGAGTTTTGATTTTCTGTTCTGAGACTTACAAAGGTAATCGAATATCGGACAACGAATAGAGTGAGACACGCTTGTTAAATATTTCAAGTGAAACTGCAGTAAGAATTCGCCATAAGAATTTTAGTGACTTGCAATACATTGCAAATGGACCTGGAATCCATGATATAATATATTGGCCAGTCCAGTGTAAAAATAACCGTAATCAGTATGCAAAAGTGATATTAAAATAACTAAGTAAACATATAATCGATAATTCTAAAACTAAAACATTCTAGTAAACATATAATCGATAATTCTAAAACTAAAACATTCTAGTAAACATATAATCGATAATTCTAAAACTAAAACATTCTAGTAAACATATAATCGATAATTTATTATACTCATATCTTTGCAACATTTAGGTGTGATATTTATTTATTAAGGAAAAGCTGTGACATTTCTGATATATTTGAATAGTTCAAATTATATTTACATATTTATGCAATTATATAAAAATTGTAATTTTATTTAAAAGAGGTCATTGATGGTTAAACTGACGGAAAAAGAGGCAGCGGCAGGCCGAGATTAGGTATATTAGATGATTTAAAGCCCCACTCATATGTGGACATGAAGAGGAAAGCGGAAGACATAGAAGAGCGGAGGCGTTGTATACCATGGACTTGCCAGTAGGCAGTGCACTAAGAGAGATAGATTTTTCAGAATGATTTTTATGATTTTTGAATTTGCACCGTTTTTCGTATTGGATCTTCTTTCCGCTCGCCCGCTTGGATTTAGTGCTCCATATTGTTTTGAATAACAGTAGCACTATAATTGTTGTGATATTATGTTAATTGTTATTTTAAATAGTGAAAATAAATATACGATATTGTAGGGTCTAACGAATTGATTTCACTAAAATAACAAAGCTTACTGTATATGAATAATAGCCTAAATATAAATAATAAAGCTGGTCCAACTACTCCGCTGGTTAGATTTTAACGTTGAGCTGTATGTGATAGCATGTGAACACCGAATAACTACGCTTTTAGAGCGATTTGCGCTTTTTTATTTGATTTACGCTTTACGATTTGACAAAGCACTCTAATATGAGTTGAAATAAAATTGAACTCGATTAGTGAATTTCATGAGTAGATTTTGTAGCTTTGGAGCACTCAAGATGAGTATTGTTACTATACCAAGGTTACAGTTTATTTTTACTTTGAGTTTAGCTTCACTAACCCCGATTTCTAGTAGCCTATATGAAGTCGATAAAGTGCTCTGATCTTGAGAGTATTGTGAAACTTGGATGTACTTGCACGTAAAGCATGAGGATGTACTGTATGACTCTACTTAATGAACAACGAAAGTGTACAGTATACTCTCTCTTTCTTTCAACCACTCACTCATTCTCTCTCTCTCTCCTATGGAACTGCTCATAGGAAACCAAAGGCCAATTAATCGGATTAATACACTCAATTAAGCAAGAGGTTCAGTGAATCAAAAAGGTCATGAATGTACAACGCATTTGAAATGAGCAGTTTTGATTAAGCAATTGTTCAACGGTTGTGTAACTTTTGCAGAGCAACGACTCAGACCAATTCACATTTTCATCGGTATCTGTTTCAACTGCTTCGCTCATTTGTTCTCTTCATTCGATTCAATGCAGTATCTGATTTATTCTAAATTTTATTCTCAAGCATCAGAAAAATCTATCAATAATGAGCCGTGCTATAAATAAATCTAAATCTAAAATATTTTTATAGTACATGTAGTACTAACTACATGTACTACATGTACTATAGACGCTACTATTTAATTAAAGATTGACACACAAAAGAATATAATTTTGTCACTTATATAATGCATGTGTCTGTTGTTCTTGTAAATAGTCCTTTTTTGTTGTTTTTATTATTCCTGTCATCTATACTTGACGAGGCCTGATATTTCTGAAAAACACTCGTCAGTGGGGTTTAGATGTCTGTGTGTACATTAAAGGAATAACATTTCATAACGGAAATTCTAATCTGCGCATCAAATATCATATTTCCAATGACCGATCATTCCTATACAAAAACCCTACAGGCTTCTTGGTTACGAGACATGCGCGTATTATGCTGCTGCATTGTTGTATACGGAACCATAGTGGCCTATGTTACATCACCGCATTCAGTATATTTTAATATATTGCAGTGCAGTAGCCTACACACAACATAATTGTACTTCACTATGATGAATTCATAATCATTCACTAATAATAATAATAGTAATAATAATAATAATAATAATAGTAAAGGTTCAACATCCGTTTCCTCCTACAAGGATGATGTCAGGAATAAGTGTCACTATGATGCATTTTAATCTGATGCAGTATATACTCTGATGCTGTGTACTATGATGCTGCATAGTGCATACTATGATGCAATATTTATAATAACACAGCATATCAGTATGTGCGGGATTCAAATCCTGGGCTAGCCCGTCAGTGACATCGCTTTCGAGTGAGGAAACTGACGTTAACCTTAGCTTTACCAGCTTTATCATGAATCGATATATTATGATACAATAAATTAATGAAATATAGCCTACCTAAATACGGTTTTCTGAAGTGTAGCATACTATTATGCTTGATGATGTTATGCTGTATGATACTCTATCCCATATACCAAGATGCGGCATACTGTGGTACAGTATAATAGAATACTAAAAGATAAAGCTAAGGTTAACGTCAGTTGCCTCACTCGAAAGCTATATACTGGTATACTATATACCACTATGTAGAGTACTATGATGCATTATAGTATTATGACAAAATGCATGCCATGATGCAATATAGGCCACTATGGTTCAGTATAAAACGATTTAGTATAATATACATGTAGTTCGATGCACTAAGCTAAATACCTACATGTACATTGATGTATTAAACCCTGTGTCTACATTTTGTGTTCACCTTGGTGAGATAATATTTTACTTGATCTCATCTTATATTGTAAATGGACACCTTTTCTCTCAATGACTATTTGATTCTGCATTTTACTACTCACTAACTACATAATTAAGTACTTTATTAGATCAAATTAAATGACACCAGGGTGCAGCAATATTGGAAAAACTCACGGGGGTTTCAGTCTCATGAAAATATATCCCCGAAATTCTAATTTAATTTTTACTTACTGAGTTCCAGACTGATAGCAAAACATTATTTCCAGGGGTGTATGGGCGGGGGAGTTTCTTAGACGACCCTCTTAAATTTGCTTATTTGGCGCAGCGTTGAAGCCAGATTTTAGCTTACGGCGCGTCTGTCTTGGAGACGGGAAGTCCAATAGAGATGACGGCTCGGATTTCTAATCCAGCAGTCGCCACCGGGGAAGATATGTTATGCAATTAACTAACAGACTATGACAGCAAACATCCACAAAACATCTGCCTCAATCTAATTATTGTTCGTCGACAAGCAGCTACGACACCGTTAAGAACTAAGACTAGCCTTGAGTCGACTAAATGAAGCACGTGCCTGTGTTGTGATGCTACATCTGCAAAGCATGCTTTTAAATGTAAACTACTACTGTATTATACTGTTGGGGACGTCCCTGACATTATCCCCGGATGAGGAAACGTACGTTAAACCTTTAATATTATTACTAGTATTATTATTATTTATTTTTTTTTTAAAAAGAAAGATGAAAAATATTTAAAATAGTTCCTCTACGCTCTAGGAGGCCGCATTCGCCTATGTGCCACGAACGCAGACAGCATTAAAACGCTGGAGTGCAACAGATAGGCGCAGCCATAGAAAGGCTTTTTCTCGTTGGTCGCCTGTAATGGCACTGGTTCTCCTGCCTAATTCGTTAATGAAGTCAGACGCGGCAGAGGATGATAATAATAGTAAAAATAAAAGTAATAATAATAATAATAATAATAATTATTATTATTATTATAACTATTATTATCATTGTTTCCAAATATTGTTCGTTGCGTATTCGTTAGTGTTAACTTCTTGTGAAGTCGGCATAGATTACATTCTCGCATCATTTCTTATTTCATTTATTTATTTAATTTCAACTTGCATATCAATATCCTAGAAGCATAAGAGTAACCAATTGGACAAAGTCAAGCATAAATCTTAGGCTCAAGGCACTTACAAGGACTCTTGTTACACATGAAGGACTTAAAACATCATAGGTCAGTCTAGGCCTTTAAGCGACCAAGACTGCTGTAATAGTGAAATAAATGTGTAAATATTGATCGGTATTGCCTGAGCTGTTTCCGTTTCACCAGCCTCAGTCCACAGCAAACAATTGCTATCAGTCAGGCTAGTAGATCCCTTTGTTAAATTAAAAAATATCTGGCAGACTTCAGCAGTCTGCAGGATCGACATTTTCTTTGAATTCAGCTGTAAATTTAAAATTAATGTTTGTAATAAAAATAATTAACAATATAGGGGATTGACTGATAATATGATGTGAGACAGAGAGGACTGGAGAAAGTCTATTCGTATCCCGACCCCGGTTAAACTAGGATTTAAGGCAAGAAGATGATGATGATGATGAATAATTATAATTAACACACAATGATTGTTATGACGGTAACGGTATATTGTTGATTATAAATTTAATTGAAATTGAGTATTGCACTTATCCTAGAAAAGCTAGTTAACTTTTATTTTCTGCTCTGAGAAAGACAAAATAAATTCTAAGCACGACGACTACTCCCATGTGAAAGTAAAACACTTCCAGTGATAGACAGCGTCGCTCTCAAGACGTCTTAATGACCCGAAATGACTAAATGACTTAATGACTAAGTGACTTAATGACTAAATGACTTAATGACGTAATGACTTAATGACTATACTTCATCACTGGCGCCAGTGGCGAAGTTGGTAAGGCACTTGACCGCGGATCAGTATGTGCGGGGTTCAAATCCTGGGCTCGCCCGTCACTGACATCGCTTTCGAGTGAGGAAACTGACGTTAACCTTAGCTATACCAGCTCTATACATTGTAAATAGACGGAAGTTAGTTATCTGTGTTTGTTATTCATAGTTAATATAGATATATAGAGGATGCTCGTATAACGTAATATAACAAGCGTATTAAAATCGTTGATTGAATGATAAATAGATTTTAATTCGCTTTCAAATAAAAATCTGACATTAAATGGTTATTTATTTGTATGATATTCTGCATAACAACATTATACTTTCCTTATCGCAGTCGAGTACTGGCTGAAGCCAGTGGCGATGTCGTTAGGGTACTCGACCGCGGATCGGTATGTGCTGGGTTCAAATCCTGGGCTAGCATCGCTTTCGAGTGAGGAAACTGACGTTAACATTAGATTTTTATACCTTTATTAACATAAAATAGCAATTTTGGGGGAATTTAGGTGAAATTATTTACTGAACATGTAATTTTGAAAACTATTTAGTGCTATATGAAATAAAAAAGATTAGAAATGTGACATTTAAAGAAAGCGTAGCTGGAAATCTTTCACCAGGGTGCCCTGAGTGAAACCGAAAGGGCGGACAGTGTGAAATCTATTTCAAGTAAATGCTTTCACCGGGTAACCCGTACTTAGCCCACCTATATCCATTTGACTCCCAGAATGTCAAACAAGGATTCTTTGGGACACTTCCTATAGCTAATCGCATCCAAAAAGGATGAAGGATCAAGACTTTACATGCGAATGACAGTTACCTGAAATTAGCTAGGCCTAATTAGAATGGAATAAATTGATTGATAATATTTCTTTGTGCTACTTAACGAAGTTAAGCTGCTTTTTAAGTTTATTCATTAATTGCAAACATCTTCTCTTTATTGTTAAATAGGAATAGGAATAATATCTCAAGAAACGAGAAAGAAAAATAGTCAGAAGTGTTGTAATCTCTTAAATATGTAATGGATAACTTCATATGTAACTGTAAGGAACGCACCCACTGGCACTAAGCCCATCAACACACCATACACATGTACCCTATATAATGGCACCCTTTCCATCGGCATTTCAAGCACCGGTACTTCGTAGAGATGCATTTCAATCACCGGCACTCCATGCACCGGCACTTCATGCACATGCACTTCTTATACAGGCACTTCATGCACATGCACTTCATACACAGGCACTTCATGTAACGGCACTTCATGCACCGACACTTGATACACCGGCATTTCATGCACCGGCATTTCATGCACCGGTATTTCATGCACATGCATTTCATGCACCGGCACTTCATACACCGGCACTTCATGCACCGGCACTTCATGAACCGGCACTTCATGACTTCATGAACCGGCACTTCAAGCACTGGCACTTCAATCACCGGCAACTTTCTAACTGCCACAATGCTGTAAGACAACGTGACATCAAATGACACCAGTAACCTAACACTTGCGCTCAACCCTGTGTGTAGTCGAGGCAGTGTGTGGAAGTTTGAATAGAAGAAGCTCTCTATCATTTCTTTGCAGCATTTTGAAATTAAATTCACCCACATGACTTGCACTGAAATGCGTGTGCACATACACTCGCATATATCTACAAATACATTTCACTTTCTCTCTATGGCTGTAAGTGACACGGCCAACAGTTTTACTAGATTGAATCTTCCACTTAACAAATTTTCATGTGTTTTATTTTTCAAACTACCTATGATGAAAGATTATAAATGTGCACTCGTACGTTTTACGATATAATATAGAATGAAAATCTCAATGCTTTAGGCTTAACTTGTAAGGGGACAAAACAACTTCAATGTTTATGTGTACTTTGTCCATGGCGTTCCTCTGATACTAAGCTTAAAAGGAGATTTCTAAGGCCAAATTAATTCCAGCTGATTCGCCGAAATGACGGCCGAATTCTAATCAAAGCAAATTCTCCATTCATTTTGAATGTATTGTCTAGTTCTCTTTCATTTCGTTTCCTTTGTCTAATTTTCCTTTCATTACAGTTATCTGACCACTAACTTGCATACATTTTAATCGCTCGGGAAACCTTTGAATTAAAAATAACAGCTTACGTGATCAGGAAGATTGGCATATGATTCCCTTTCTGTTTTTTCTGCCTCACTCTCAACCATTCTCCCTCCTTCCCTCCCTCCAAAATATTGCAGTGTACAATAACTTCGACTGACTAGTCAATTAAATAATAAATTGTATATTTATATTTAACTATTAAAAAGATAGTTTATTTTTAAAAATAACCTAGCATTGAGCTAGATTTTTAGCACCTCTAGAAAATAATTCTGCAATTATCACATAGTCATATTTATTTAATTATCACATTCATTTTATATCGCCTAAGGGGCTAAAGCAATGAATATTTTAAGCAAGTTTAAATAAAAGATACCCAGAAACTGTCTGCTAACGTTATATTATTCATTAATATTTTCGCACCTAAATTACTGTCTTATTGCATTAGGTGCGTGCCAAAAGCTTGTAAGAGTAAATTAGTTATTCTGCAAACATGTTAGAATATGAGAGAGTAATATTCACTATAATTGTCCTACAGATTCTTTCTACGTGTCTTGTATCTTTACTGATTTAATCCAAAATCCTAAAAATCTTTGGACTGAGTTTTTGGATTTTGGAATTTGAACCATTTTTGGACCAACCATTTGCGCATCGGCTTGGATTTGCCTCAACTGTGCTCGATTTTGTCATTGATGACAGTAGCACTCTAATTATTAAGTTGTTAAATAATATAATTAAAGAATCTTCGAGACTTTAGTTAATTAGCATTCAATTTTTGTGCAGTAAGGATTTTTAAAAGTACCTTACTAGGTTTAAAAAAGCTACATGTAGTTTACTTGAATTTGTAAGCCTTCCATTACTTTCATGAAACTAAAATATTATTTTATAATATATTTTACAAATTCAACATTTTGTATCAAAGCACAATGAGGTGAACCGTATATTGAGAGTGAAGGTATAATGAAAAATAAATCGATTTTGTAAATAAAATCATCATCAAATAAATGCGACTTTGAATATAAAGTCTAGCACAGCACTGACTAGATGAATAGTTTTAAAATGCACTATTATTAAGTTTAAAAAAATCGTTAGAACATCAGTCCAAGTTTAGATCTACTTCTGTTTGTAGCTCAATCCAAATTTAGCAAATGCAGCTTGTAACGGACTGCTCCGATTTCTTTAAAATCCATTTATTTGAATAAAATTACCTACCCAATGCTCCCTCTGCAAAACGTACAGCGATCTAATCATTTGCAAATTTTTGAATCCCCAGGCATTTTAACCCTAGTTAACCGCGGCCTTTTTCATTTGTCTCTCCTAATTCATCTGAATTCTGAGGCGTGTCTACTGCTGTAATTGCTGTGGCGTAATTGTAGCAAAACCTCTTCATTATTATATACATGTAGTATTACTTGATTACACGCTAAGGGATTAACCTGATTATTCACAACCAAAACAAAGCTTTCTATATGTTGCACGTCTTAATGTACATGTATATAAACGCTATATTACCTATATATAAATATATATAAATAAATAAATAAATATATATATATATAAATTTACTTATAGATACCTATATATATATATATATATATATATATATATATATATATATATATATATATATATATATATATATATATATATTCCTACACTTGTTGCGTCTGGGACACTGAAGAATAGAACACCTTTTAAACGCACATGTAGTAAAACTGGTAAAGCTAAGGTTAATATAGATGATGATCGAAATAGGTAATAATGACAAAAGTTTTAGTTCCTTTGCCTTGAGCTTGTTTGCCGAGTGATTTAGACGTGCTTCTGCAAATACTCTTTACATTTTTGCTCTCTTGGTCTGGTAGAATTGTTTTTCTTAGTCTTCGCTGTTGTCATAAACTTTAGCGATACTATTGTTTTTGTTGATATTGTTTATTGGAGGGGATCATTTCTAAAAACAGTCTCAAAGCCACATCCGACACTAAATTTAGACTATGTGTTTGGTTTGTATCGTAGATAATGGCCTTCTATGTCAAGAATAGTATAGCCTAAATTCAAAATTGTGTGTATGTTTCGTCTCTCCACTGAAGTTACACCATACTCATCTCACGCAATCCAATAAAGTTCGGAGAAATGCTATGGTTCTACTGTTTATCTGCAATATACTGAACAATAGCATTCTGCTAGCACCAATAAAGCACTGTAACAGTTTCACTGTTTACAATCAAATTCGAATATTTCATACATGCTTCGACGGTTACAATAAAATGTTAATATTTGGTCAAATAAAGAGTTAAAATGAAGATTATAGAATCTCGAAGAAATAGAACACATTCCTGAAAGATTCTTAAAATACGTATCATGCTACACTTCATTTCTTATTTGTAAATTTTGTTGTAGACGTATGCAAGTCTAAGCTTTAGCTAAAAAAGCTGCCGAAGCAGTTGCGAAGTAGTCTATTCTACAGAAGAACCGACTAAATTTTAGACTCTCAAACAATTGACACACTACATTAAATCTGTGATTTTCAAAAAATAATATAATATAATAATAATAACCTCCAACAATTTCTATAGTGGTGTCATGTCCGGTGTCCGGTCTTCGAGACCCCTTTACATGTTTCTGGCAGGTTACTATTAATACTTTCCATGGTTAATCATATCTTTGCTATTGATAGTGCCAATCGGCAGCAAGCTCCGATACAAGATTAATCGTCCATGGGCCCAATGAGATATCCGTCATTGCTTAACTGACTTGGGCTTTGAACCCAGGCCACTTGTATCCGAGGCGAACACCCTAACAGTTACGCCATATCCCCTCCCCAAAATGCAAGAATAGTTTAAATCTTGGTATTTAAAAGAAATGCTCAATTATTTTATGTTTTTGTTTTTCACGCTAAATGCTAAACTATATTAAATCTATGACTATCATATGAACTATATTAAATCTATGACTATCATATGAACGCTTTAAACTAGACTATAAGTCGTTGACTCTCAAAACTAATTCACAATTAGGCTTTGGCTTTTGTCAGGAGAACGTTACTAGTTGCAGCAGAGACAGATGCAGCAGAGAAAGACTTGCTCTAAGAGTAGACCTAGCGTGTCGGCATCGCGGCGTATAAGTGTGCTGTATCCTACCCTTCGTCACTCTTATCCGTCTAAAGAGATTAAAGTAGTTGTTAGCTGTGAGAGTATTGTTTGACAATAGCTTAAAAAGTAGTTCATATCGGAAACATTTAGCTGCAGAAGAAGCTTCAATCTAGCTAGGATTCTGCACGCTAAAGGTGAGAACTTGAAAGACTGTTTATGCTCTTCTAGCTGAAATTATAGTTACAATAATAGATATATTTCTATACTGAGATTTCCAGCGGTAAATCTAAATCATAAATAAGTCTGTGACCTTTTCTGCTTATTTATAGAACCAAAACTTACATGATTAGGTTTAAACCATATTTTAAAATTACTTTTATTAGCTCTATTACTGTTTTGCATTTTATTTTTCTTTAATTTTATTCAAAACGTATTTGCCATATTTTTGGCATTGTAAATGTTTATAATTTAAGAAGATTCTGATATCTCCCTGGCAGGAAAATAACGATATTCTCTTAATGTACCATGGCTATTTGAAGTTGCTAACAAATAATTCTACTAAGAGTAATTTATCACTCATTAGCAATACAGTTTTTTAAAGTAGTGATGTTATTTTGTTCATCACATTATATTTAGGTCTCTTTTATATTTTCTAAGGAATATAAGAAAGAATAAGCCCGGATAAATAAAATCTTTTTAAAGTACTGATGGACATCGCATAAAATATTCGGTAAATTTCCTGCTACTTCCTTTTTCTAATGTCCGAATTTCACATCTTCAGCATTTTTGTAATATAAAGTGCTTGAGCATGATATATATATATATATATATATATATATATATATATATATTAAGCGATATATTGCTGATGCAAAAACGCGGAGCTTAAAACTCAGTTTAATGTCTACGTTGTGTGTCTCGAAAGCGATACAGTGACAGGTGAGACTATATTTGAACTCTGTATCTTATAATCTTAGGAAACCTAACTTATAAGAGCCTCTAATGCCAGATGAATGTATACTTTGATTTATATTTCGTGCACACTGTTTGTAAAATATATAATTGTAAATTTATTTTAAAAAACGTATATGAAGCCTTTGTTCTAGTTGCTTATGATGTCAAAAAGTATCGCATTTACGCCGAAATAATAAAAAAATATACGGTGAAATGAAAATCTGCTTCAAATAGTTGCTTGCGAAGAAACACAAAGCTAAGATAATAACGAGCAACATTATTAATGTTGATGGAAGCAAATATTTAATTGTTGCTGCGTCAGATCTTTTCTCTGAGGTCATTGTTAAACAGAAAGGCCTACTATTCTATCTTCAATTTTGCACCAATCAAAATCCTAAAACATATATATATATATATATATATATATATATATATATGTATATATATATATATATATATATATATATATATATATTTGACCTTTCAGAAACTTTTAAAGAAGCTTTGAGAGCCATTCCACTTAACAGGTTAGGATCATGACTTTTATGATTCCATTTTTTCAACTCTACAGCTTGATCATTTTACATACCTTGTCATTTTCATTGTTTACAAATAATTAGGGATTTTGAAGCATATTTTAAATAATTTTAAGCAATGTAATTTTACATTTACATGCATAAACATATTTCCCCGTGTGCTGTAGGGATTGTTTGAAGAATAGACCTACCGGTGACTGCACGTGTTGTAGATGGGGATTAGAGCACTAAGATACAAACTGAAGTCAGAAAGGCAATTCGGTTGGTGAGTGCCTAGAATTCAGAAATTTGCTACACAATTGTATAAAACGAACAGAAAAGATTATAGGTGATTGACTGATGATAGGGTATAAGATAGATAGGAGTGAAGATTTATTTGTATCGTGACCCTAGTTAAACTGGGATTAAATGAAAGATGATGGTGATGACATTTAGAAGCAAATCCTATATAATTATACTTGTATATATACTGTATATAGAATGTCTAAATAGCGTAGGGATAACGTCATGAAGTTTTAAATGACAAATCCTAAGGTGATTTGAATCCTCGTGAGTTCGAATCCCGGTCGCGCTGATCTGAGAGTAAAATCTCGGACATTCACTGGACTGGTTATACGGAAAATAAATTGCCTAACGAATTAAACATGTGGTTTTTGAAAGTGATAGATAAAAACATAGTTGATTATTCACTATAATGCGTGTTTACTTTACTTTGTATATATATATATATATATATATATATATATATATATATATATATATATATATATATACTGGATTACTTTTTGTTCTACTAAATAGGAGCGATTAAAGGAGATGAATCAGAAATTTTGGTTTTTGGTTTGTTTTTATATATAATGTAGATGGTGAATTTAATTGTAAATAATTTATTTTAACATTCAACGGATAGGTACCCGCTTCATATGCAAGGGCTACACATAAGGACTTAGTATTTGTTAATTATAAAAATGCCTAAAATTTCCTAAAGATGCCATTGTATGAAGGTTACTTCGTGAAAACTTATTCAATGTTCTTGTTGCTACCATTTCATTTTACTTTGAAAGCATGTTTCGCAGGCGCCTTTGTGCTTCAAGAATTTAAGGCAGTAACACATAATGGAGAAGTTTAACATAATGGTGTGAAAGAAGATTTAAGCTTTCACGCTGCAAATGATTTATGATACAGTTACTACGGCGGAGGAGATTCTCTTAAAATGGAAATTACTCGAAGTATGCTTGAAGGCTATTGTTTTCTTATTGAAAATCTTGCAGTTTTACAGCTTTGCTGACAAAGTAACATAAATCCACCCCCAGGTAAATAAATTATATAGTCGTTTTATTTCCGTTTTATTATGACATTTCCATTTCGGAGATTACAAGATAAAATGGGTTCGAAGGACAAGTTTTATGATAAATTATAATGATGTATACCAGTGGATAGCACACCTGCTTGATAAACCTTAGCGACTGCTTCGAATTCATGCCGCATCGTTTTGAATAATATCCATATGTAAACTTAGAGACTTTAAACTTATCAAAAGATGCTTTGCTAAACTACAGTGATCCTAGTGTACTTTCAGTGTTCAAGTCCAGCAATCTTAATAGCTATTGGTTGCGTTTCTCTTTGAATAAATGATTATACTGTATATTTGTCTAATTCTCTCTTACCCTTTCTCCCTGTATTTCTTTCTTTTCTTGCGATCTTAATTTCTTAAATTTTCTCTTACTCTCTCACTGTGTCTTTCTTCTCTCTCTCTCTCTCTCTTTGTCTTTCTCTATCTCTCTCTTTCTCTGTAGTTTCTATCTATCCAAAGGTAGGCTGCTAGATTCTTGAATGCGGCACAATTAATAAATGGCAGTGTCCCGTCTAGTGACGAATGTAGGATGAAATAAAATTACAGTAGATTGTATTATTGACTAAAAAGTTAATCAAAAACTTTCATGAGTTTAGTACTTAGTTCAGTTGCATCGTAGTATAGATTCGTTTGCCGATTTTCCTTGCAAAAATTAATGAAAAAGCAGAAAAACGCTACTTATTTGGTATCACTTAAGTAACTAAAATTGCTTAATTTTCAATAGACCTAATGTTTGTATAAACTCTTAAACATAATATAGAGCGTGTCCCACTCTATCATTCTGAATGGCTGTTCCCCTCTATCATTTATTTTATTTTCCAAAATGCTTACCAGAATACAATATAAAACATACTATTCACCTGTGTTTCGTAATTAATTATTTCTTAATTAAGCGCAGTTTAAGACTCTGGAGTTCAAGCTATAGTTCACATAATTAGTTTTCTCCAGCAAAGACTCAGAACGCCATTGCCCTAAGATAAATTCTATACCTCCTCGATGTTTTTCTAAAGCAGTGTAGAATGCTTTCTTAATTAGAAATGTCTCCTAGTGAATTTAATTGAAAATCTTTGATATTGCTTAAATTAAAGAAGTTCCTTTTATTAGTACGACAGGTCACTGAACTAATATTAATGTGACACAGTGAAGAGATTGAAAGTCTAAATAACTCCTAGAACTCTTGTGTATAATAATCAAAGTTCTTCAGTTCTTTAAATTCTTCTAAGTTCTTCAGAAGACTAGAGTTGTGGATACTATTAGTACAGCAGGAAGTGGCGCACCGCAACTTTAGTATTCGGCTAAAAGAAGTAGAAAATCCAGTGAGAATTACCTGAGAAAAGATATAAGCAGCCAATTTGCTCGGATTGGACACCTCTGCAGTCTCGTTATTTGAGATAATGACGCCGATGTTTGGGGATATACAAAGAAATGAGTAAAGCAACGGGAGGTTTTGCCTGATATTAAGCGAGATAAGAGAGTTTACTGTCCTAATAAAGTTTGAAATTGGGTGAAAATACATTGCACTGGGCAAAAAAGAGAAAAGTTTAATCAGAAATAGTCCGATATAAGAATTCGTCAGTTACCTAGCTTTCGCAAATAAGCATTATATATCTATATATGAAATATCATAAGAAATCAGAACCTAGAAAACCTAAATTCGTTAAAGCGAATTTAAGTTTTCTAGCATCTGATTTCTTAACAATATATATAATTGTAGTAGGCATATAGCTGTAAAATTAAGGTCTACTTCCGTATCACAAGCAATACTCTCAAATGCGTTCCGACTGAGATTCGATCCGATGTCCTCCTGCTTCGAAGGCAAAGTGTTTTATCCATTTGGTCATCCAAGCGATACATATAGGCTTTATTCGTCTTAGAGCAAATTTCTCAACAATCGTAGAAATCGTCATTGAGTAGATTTTCTCCTAAACGTCTGTTGTTCCTATTGAAACTCTCTGCCCCTCTGTTTGCAATGAATCTTTTAATCCTAGATTCATATACAATTATACATGTATAACATTGGTTACTTCTCCAAAGTCTGGTTAGAGCACTTTGTTGCTCTTCAGTCGTATACCATACAGAGTCTACTATAGGACCGGCACAGTTTAGGGTCTTTTTGTTTCTTTTCAGCGCATGTTTTTTCAGATCGTTTTGCATGAATATTGGGCATCCCTGACATCATAAAAATGAGGAAAAAGACATTAAACCTTTATTACTATTATTTTTGTAGTTATATGTACTGCAGAAAATTCTCTGATAATAGATTTTGGTAAAAAACATATGCTTAATGAATAATATATTACCATTTCATATTTCAAAATCATTTTTATCATCTACATCATCATCATCATCATCATCATCATCATCATCATCATCATCATCATCATCATCATCATCATCATCATCATCATCATCATCATTAGCATCATCATCATCATCATCATCATCATCATCATCATCATCATCATTATCATTATCATCATCATCATCATCATCATCGTCATAATCATCGTCCCTTGAATCCCAGTTTAACTAGGGTTGGGAGACGAATAGACTGTCTCAAATCCTCTCTGTCATTAATCATATCATCAGTCAATCCCCTATTTGCGACTTTTCCATTCGTTTAAATTTTTGTAACAATTTCTGGAGCCTAGACGCTCAACCGAATGCCTTTTCTGACGTTGGTATCTTTATTTCTATTTTTTATATCCTTTTAGCTATTTTTATCATCTACAAAATCACCAAAATGAAAATGATACTAATAAGGTGGCCGACCTAAAGTTATCAACTGTAAATTTATGTACGAGTGAATTCTTCTTTAATAAACGACATCAGTATATAAGTACATTTAAAATCCAAGCAAAAGGATTTAATATTTTAAAACATCGTATTATGATTCGACAACCATTTCACTTAGTAGAATACAGCTCATGGCCTTTAGTCACTTTTTATATATCATTAATTTAATGGGATAGTTTGAATGCTAGTAAAGCTAAAGTTAACGCCAGTTTCCTCACTCGAAAGCGAAGCCAGTAACGGGCGAGCCCAGGATTTGAACACCGCACATCGTGATTATCTATTGCATAAATGTTTTATATTTTGGGTGTAAGTGTCCAAACTTGTATTCAAACTCTGCTGAGGCTGAATTAATATTGATGTGTGGTCGTATATACAATGCTAAAATATGATCAGGTAATATGGCGGGATGGGTCTCTGAATCATGAGCTTGTATTTAATTCTTTGGTCGACACCTTGGAGTCTATAATTAACTGGACCAGCAATACGCAAGTTACATTTAAAATCTTCAAGAAGTCCAACGCTTATGAAACATCGCAAAGTAGATCTTGTTAGATGTTGTTTCTTTAATTAGTTCATCCTCTTAAATATAACTAAAATTTACATTTTAATAATTTCTCGATCTTAATGCTTAAAATATAAAACAAAAATAATTATTATAGCCTTAATTGATTTAGTAATTAAAGTTATTAATCTAAGTTAGAACATTAAGGTACACCTAACACTTAATTTGATTCATCTTTCCTATACTGCTCGTTTTCCATAATTGAGTTGAAATCGTATACTGACAAAATAGTTTATTGTCTGATATTATCGAAACTAGGTACATGGTTAATCCAGTGAACTTACTTCGCTGATACATATAAAATTGTTATTATTAAACCAAAAGAAAAATACTAGAATAATTAAAGCTTTGTGTACAGGAGTTGAATGAACCAGAGAGTGGCTATATTCTTAAAATAAGCCTCCCGTTAATACAACATTCCAGATCATCGAATAACGAAGGTTACTTTTCTCTCATAAGAATTCATTGTGAGACCAAAGCACGTCCATTTCTGTCATTAACAGAGCTTAGAGTATATCTGACAGTGCGTCAGGGTGAAAAGCTTTCTTAACCCGCAGAGGAACCAAGGTCATCAATTTAGATGTAAATTTGTGGTATTCAATTCTGTTTCTCACTCAACTTGCCATTTTATATATACTACATAAAAAGGTTAGTTTAACGCCTCTTTTTCACTATTGTTATGCCGAATGGCTTGTCGTATAACGTGGAAATGAGCGTCAAACCCGTGACATTCTTTTCTTAGATAAATCTATTATAAAACCGTTCAGTCAATTTGTTCAAATATATACTGTACCGAGTCTGCGCAAAAAATTTGTAACTTAAAAGCTGCTTTTGCTTTGCATACCAAATAATTTCAAACCATGATTTATTTTAGTTTCTAATCATTTGAACATAAAAGTAATTGAAGTCTTTTGGTCTGCTATTTCGACATAATTTGGCACTAGATTAAGGAGCCGCAAAGAAATTAGAAAAATTAACTTAAAAGAGTAAACTACTGTTTCTATTCTTAACTCTGTAATACGCGCTCACATTGGTCAGTTGCTGTAGATTTAGTGTCTCGCACTCAACGGTCAGCTTCGACGACAAATAATCAAGAAAAATTCAGACAAAAACAATCTTCGGCTTCAGAGTGCAAATAACTTCACAATCGCTTCAAGTCATCTACAAGTATCGCCTTATCGAATAAAGTCCAGATGGTATGTGAACTACGAGTTCCAGATGTAGTTCCAATGAGATTACGACGAGATACTCAGTGCGAAATTTCTTCAAGCGGCTGTTAGCGCTTAATTAATTCAAAGCCGAACAAAAGAGAAAGAGTTAAACTTTCCAAAGCAGCTGTACTATAATACAAAAATTGTTGAGCTGGAAAACAGTTCTATTTACTTTTTTTAAAAAGTTCCCTATGCTATTACTGAGGCTTTGTCGCAAATCTAATAAAGTGATACAGAAAGAATTCTTTAGCTATGCTTAAATGACAAATATAATCTTTTCTTCACCAATTCTTGGCAGAAAACACGCACAGAAACAATTATATTGCAAAACGTGACAGCAGAATATATATAAAAAGTTCAGATAAAAGTTTAACAATTTCAGTATTGTTCACAAACTGCGAAATTGTTAAAATAGAGCATTTTGGGTTAGATGTGTTAAATGTCAAACCTCCTTTTTAGACCAATCTTTAGACTGGTTTTCTATACTTTAGATTTTTTTATCATTTTTGAACTTTTTGCTCGTCGGCTTGGACTTGGCTCCATAGTATTCGACGCTGTCATTGACTACAGTATCATTCCGTTGTTTGTGTTGTTGGTTGAGCCCGAAGCATGATATGTAAGTTGTTCGACTTTGGATCAGTAGGTGTAACGATTCATGTGACCTTACTTCTCCTCAGCACATTTCTTTTGCAGATTGGTATGGGTGAATTGATCTGTAGTGATGTGTGCTGTGGGGACGTCACTGACATCATCCTTAAATGAGGAAACGGAAGTTAAAGAGTAACATAAAGTTTGACAGAAGTTCGTAGTTTTATAACAAAAATAGAGCCAGCTATTGAACATTTGGAGACTTACTGGAATATAACGATATGAACATATACATGTAGATATGTCTTCTGAACATGTAGAAGACGCGCACAGATTGCGAAATTATTTGTAGAGTAGTGATAGAACTGAGTAATTAGAGTATCAAATCTTTATAAGGCTCCACTGCGCATATGAATGAGTATTGTCAATTCTATTTTTTCTTGAAATAGCAGAGTTTTGACTACAGTATTCGTAATATTGAATCTAAAACGAAGTTGACACTTTGTGCATTTTTTCTTTAGATAAGACAAATAACTTTTACAAGAATTCAGCTTCAGTAATGGAGAGCGAGCTGATTACTGGTAATAAGAATGCACATTAAATCGGATCACGCAGAGGAACTTAGACTGGGGCCACTCTCTAATTTTGTGAAAGCAGAAAATATCTGAAGTAGAAATCATTTAAATGATATCAACTAGAACGAACATTTGATGAAGAGGTGTTTGTAATATGTCCACAACTGTTTTGAGCTTGCATAGGTAACCTGTTTATATTACTTTTTTATTTTACTTTGGATTGAATTTCTGGATTTTGGAATTTGCACCGTTTGTGGACCTTCCTTTTTTGCTCGCCGGCTTGATTTTGTCTCAATAGTGCTCGATGTTGTCCTTGATGACTGTAGCACTCTAATTGTTGTTGTTATTATTATTATAGAAACTTAATTTAGTTACGGTATATATTAATTATAAAACTAAATAATTGACTGAATTAGTGGCTTAAAAGTTAAAAAATCAACTGTGGATCATTTGGATCATTGTTTGTGGGGTTCAAAACAAAACGTTGCCCATCATGGATAGCTTATAAGAGGGATAGCGGCGTTGTCTTGGGATGTGGCTTTACAAAAACCTTTAAAATAAGTAGAACTAGAGCTTCACACCTCTAATTAGAAGTGTTAAGATCTAAATTTTGTTGATGTACTTGGCCTGCAAGCTATTCTTACACTTGTATCTTTAAACAGAAACCAACACTCAGTTGATTCACGAAATACTTAAATTCTCCTAAGAGGGTTACAATTAAAAAAGTGAAAACTCTCTCCGGCTATTATATCATCCTAGGAAAGCGTAATGATAGAATTGAAGGCTTATCATCAGTTTACGCTCTCAGAAGACATTTTCCGTTAGCATCCGCTCACGTTGCGTGATCGCGGATGAAGGGCCCAGAACATCAGCAAATTGATTCGTGTCATCAGAGTTGCCATCTGCCTGCCAACGTGTTTGTCTCAACAACTTGTTGAAAAAACCTTCTTTGTGAAATCCTTCCATTGCAGTTTAAAAGCTTCTAAAGACTAGTTAATTGTAGTAATTAATTGAGCACTAAAAGTTCAAAATCGTATTGTAAATTACTTTGAATTTTATATAGTCTAAATGTAGTATTCATTGTTATATTATTTTTTCCTTTCTTTCAATGTAACATTATTGTTTCGATGCTCGCACAAGAGGTTACAATCTACTTCTTCAGAGTCTGGAAAGGTCATGCCACAAAGTCTTAAGCAACTCCGACCACTTATAGGATCTGTTCAGAAGTAATATCATGGCGTTATCCCGGAAGATTTTGCGAATTGAACGAGTAATGATTGGAACGCTGTCTCCTCATCGATCTTGTAGTGAGGTCTTAGTTGTCAGTTTAAGATCAAAGCAAATATCTTCTTTCTCTAACCTATGAAAACTTCAGTACGTCTTAATAAGTCTGAATAAGTCTTAATCCACTTGTGGCTAAGCCGATAGCATAGAGATAGCATAGAGAAAGCATAAAGAGAGCATAGAGATTTAATGTCCTACAGCAAATCAGAAAATGCAGGGTGAAGTACTGTGCTCTTCCGTCACTGATAGGCCTTCAAAAAAGAAATTGACTTTAAAATAGGCTCCGGTTATTTAGTTTTATTCATCTTTACAGTCCTTATGTTATTAATGTAAGTAGCCTATGTCTTGTTCAGTTAGAAACCGTGTTTTACACTCGTACAAGGGCTGTTATATTTTTACTCTATCTGTATCTCTATCTGTATCTCTATCTGTATCTCTATCTGTATCTCTATATTTTTACTCTATACTGTTATATTTTTACTCTAGAGGCACTGAGTATCTTTAGAAGCACTGAGTGTCTTTTGAGGCACTGAGTATTTTTAGAGGCACTGAGTGGTCAATCAAAATAATGGTCAAAGTTAGAATCTGAACATTAGCCAGTTAATGATCATAATTTATTATATTTAATGGATCGTTTCTTTCTCTCAAATGGAATCATCTCTGACTCGAAAGTTATCTATAAACTTAACAAGGTGGCGTATGGTTGATCATGTAAAGAATACATGTATATTCAATAAATAAACAAAAGCTGTCGATTTGTAAAGCATTGTTTTTAGTAAATTAAAAATCTTAAACCTCTTGTTGCGTCTTTCGTTGAACGATTTCTAGAATCAGACGTTTTCTCTAAGTCTCTGTTTCTCTGCCTGACGTGTTTTAGAATAATGGTGTTCAACCATGCAGGAAAGATGTCGACTTGCATTGTGTCGCATCTCAGACACGCGTTTCTAGGCTTCGCTGGCAGCTCCAAGAAATCGTGGAGTTAGACCCAGAGAAACTGCATGGTTACAAAAATTCCATAAAATTGTTCTCAGTCGAGTGCTTCGGCAAATTTTAGATTTGATTGTAGACAGAGTGCAGACACAATGTAAATCGACGTATGGCAGATTTACTCTGCTGAATATGAAATGTTGAAAGTATCAACAACATTGATCGAAACGGTCTTGGAGGTTTCTTTCGACATGCAGCCACATCTGTAAAATTATATATTATCATTTAAGTTCACATTATAGTATTACACAATACATGTATTTGCAGACGATGTAACAACCTGCGGTAAGAGTTCTTAAAGATTTCATAATTAACCGCACCAATACGCACGACGAGAGCATATGTCAGCTAGCACAGAAATAAGATGAATAAGCTGGACAACTTACACGTAAGTACCAAAGAAAGTGTGACATTATTTGTCTGAACTATAAATATTACTCCTTTTAATTTCCTTCTCTTGATTTGGTGTCATGGAACAAGGCGAAATATTTTATGTAATTATACACAGAATGGCAATTTAGAGGCATAGCATAAGTTTGATTGATTATATAGAGTTTAAGATCTATCTCGATGTTCTGTTCAGGAACGCAGGACCACCGCAGAATAAACCAACCGAAAAATTCACGTATGGTGAATGAAGGTCAGTGATACTGAGAAAGGCAATTGGAAATTATATCATGGGACATATGATTCAAAGCTAAAAGCCTTAGTAAGCTAAGGTTTATTAAAAGATTGAATTTCATGACAGGATCACCTTAATGAACATACTACTGTTAAGCTTACGTGCAAATAGATATTGACAAGAAATATGTGTTTTGGACTGCCAATGGGCTGAAGATTAAAGAGAGAGAGAGAGAGAGAGAGAATGAGAGAGAAAGAGTCGATAAAAGATATTAACCGGTGGTCTGAATATTTGTTTGAAAGCTATTGTTACACAATCTTCCTAGTTATTCTACCTTGTCGTACACTGTAGATTAATCAAAATATACTCATATAGATAAGATTAATGAATCGCGCAGAGTAATGAGCAAATGCTTCTTATAATTAATTGAATGAAACCCTGACCACTGCATGGATTAATCGTTGCAAATCTTTTTTATCTTCTAATAATAGCAGTCAGTATATGCTCTTTGGTTCTTAGTGCTTTAGCAAGTTTGCTTTACTTGGTAACATTGCATAGAGCTTAGGCGTTTTGGAAAATAATAACCAGATTAATTCTCAATTATTTGTTTAATCTCAAATTTACAGTCACAAACTACATAAACAGCCCGCCTCTAAATTTATTATCTGACTGATGTTAGCTTTTAAATTTTGTTATTTATTACTTTAACTGATACTTGTTATTTATTATCAGTATTGGTATTTTAAATAATCTATTTACACTCTATACAGCTTATGCTTACATCAATTTCAGTACTTTTGCTGTTGTCTTTCTTTTGCTTTGTTCGCAAAACATGTTTACTGGAGTATCTGTATATTTTAATTATTGCCTATTTATAATAAATTTGACAGTTTGAGCCGAATCGGATGAATTTTTATAAATTTTTCTCATTGTTGGTTGATCTGGGATTTGAACCAAAGTCTTGGCGATTATCGGGACTTTTTATCAGTGAACCTACCCCGGACGTAAGAAACTGAGTAAAGAGCTGAAGCATAAGAAGTGGCTGAGAAAGAATAATGCGACAGTGACAACCGCATTTATCTGCTGTAAAATTGAATCTCAAAGAGAATAGTGAATTTATGGTGTGATTAGCAATAATTTTCGCATTTAGTGCTAAATTATCGCTCAATAACAAAATCAGTATTAAACTAATTTCCGTTTACACTCTTTGATTATCTTAAACGTTAGTCTCTATCGTACACGTGCGTTCCTCGTAAACGCGTTAAATAGAATTTTGAACGCTTTTCAATGGGATTAGTAGAGACAATGATTTAAACTTTATTATTAACGAATTCTACCGGACTAAAAATTTGAAGTATCTTCGTGGAACGTTTAATTTACTGTAGAAGATTATGGTAAGATTGCATCTAGCGTGTCTACACGATATAAAAGCTTTTATATCGGCTCGAGTGCTATCAAGTTTGCACTTCAAGCTTCACTCCTGTTGCACTCACGTCATCTAAAACCGTCGCCAGGATCTTGATTTCAAATTAATCTCCATACTAGAACCTCGACAATAAATTTCCTGAGATATTGAAAATTTGTCGTTTGAATAACTTGGCACAATATGCCTTAGCGTGCCTTCGAAGCAGCGATTGAATGACCTCTTTTAATTTATTTATAAACTTCTATAATTTGCTTTTGCAAACGGTCGGTCAGTATACCCTTTTAGTGGCATCATTAGACTGAAGAAATGACAGATGAAATACTGGTTTCCCCCGTTCTGAGGTAGAAGATTCTACTCACTGCGTCGAACTAAGAGTTCCTCGGTAACACAATGTGCGCACTAAAATACATGTATCGCATCGATCCTGTGGTAAGCAAGTAAACCATTGAAAGTATAGGCTATAATTTTAGTAGATCAACACATGAAATAAAATTCTAAATGAGTATCCAAAAAGAGTTGACAATATAAAATTAATATTCATCTTTTGGTCAAATGGTTCACCTTCTTAACTAAGATATTTGTATTTATTTGACATATCATGCAAAAAACATATTAATGAACAGATAAATAGATGCATTAGACACCTAAATCTCAAGTCAAAAAGTTAACATCTTATTTAATGAATCCTGTGGCCATCAGAGAGGGCACAAAGTGCTCTATCTAGCTGACCACCACAGGAAATAAGTCCGAGAAATGATATTAGTAGTTTAAAACTACATGTCTACAGACTAGCAAAAATATGAAGTATAACAGCAAAAATTGCAAACAGCAAATAACCAACACACAAGTAAAACTACTAAAATTAGAAAATATGACCATACGAAAAATGAATTTGCAATCATAGCAAAATGGCTAACTATTCCGGCAAGAGCGGACAGGAGACACTATTACGAATGTATAAGAAAACTTTTGTAATATCGTTTGAACAAAATATATGATTTTAAGTTACGAATTTCAACAGGAATAGAGTTCCATATACAACAACATTCAAAGACATTTGTCAAGTAGTTTGCATGATTCGTAGTAGAAGAGAGATAATAAGTTAATGAAAGCCTGGTATGATACCCACTATTTGATAGGTTTGATCTAATCATATCTCTGATAATCTTAGACATCGAGCCTTCAGAGAAAATACACCTATATATCAAGTTGGCAGAGAGAAACTTATATAATTAACTTAACTACCAGGCATATGTGATTCCAACAAAGATATGAGTTAGATGAATGTTGTTAAGTTTGGTTGAGGATTACGTAATGCAGCAATCAAGATTCTAGCACAAGTTGATGCGAGTACTGATGTCTCAGCCTACGGACATTCATAAATATATGCATGTGAATCCTGTTAGAATTTTTCTTATTTTCAGAAAATCACATAACATCTCCTGAACTCAACAGCGAAACCTTCAATTTCATATGATATAGTAGAACGGTTATCGTCACACCACGCATTAGAAGAGGCCATTACGGGCTGCTAGGTGCGGAATTGCCGCAGAAATTGCTCAAGTGTCAGAGAGTAAGCCTGACAAGAAATGCAATATTTAAGATTCGGTTAACAATGCATCAGAGTGCAAGGCGTGGTATTTGAAAGACGAAATAATATCTGCAATTCGACGTTGGTATACCAACCATGGGTCATAAACGTAACTTTATTGTATATTTGAATAGTAAAGTTGTCTTTTATTTTTATATTACACTTTGTCATCTTATATTGGCGAAGGGACGGAACACCTCTTCTCGATATTAGATCCTTATTTGCACACTTATACCTTCAGTTTCAATTTAATCAAATTTTCTTGGATGTTTAAATTATCTCGACTTGCTGCAGTTAAGGATCGGTTTAAGTTTTCGTTAAATACTCACTATACAGCATTGGCTACGAAAATAATTTTGGGGTCGTGTGTTGACTTTGTTTTTGTTTCACGTGTTATTTTAGAAATAAATTTGAGAGAATAATGAGCTTGTGACATCCCATTGCTCAAAGTTCAAAATTCCTGATCGCTGCTAGGAAACACCCTGAAGACTTTAGCAAGTCTTAATTTGTCCTCACTAATGAATAATCAATAATTCAATACTTCAAAGGAACGCATCTTTCTGTTTTAACAGCCGGATCTTCACCTCAAACTCCATAAATAAGTAGAGCAAACGTCATCTAGCTGGCAACAACTGTTAAGTTATACTAAACTGTAAACTGTAATTACAAAATATGAGGAAACTATGGGAATTCTTATATGAAAAACAATACGTTACAGTCACGACTAAGAACTAAATGATTATACGTATGAGTACGGTAGGGTTCAGTCATGATATCAACAAAAAACGTAGAGTTGTAAAAAATAGAACTCTTAAACATAGAGCTCTCGTCCAGTTAATAAGAGTACTGTTTTACAGTCATTCTTAACAGCATCAAACATTTTTTAAGCAGGAGGTAAAAATAAGCCCAGTGAGTGTTATACAGGAATCCAACACTATAGGAAACTAGCTAAAGGCAATAACTAGAATTATTACTTTTTCTTAATTAATGAATTTTTTAAAAATAAAACAGAGGTGTATTCTCAAAATAATTACAAGTTTATATATTTGGACACTTTGTAAAAGTAGCATGGCAGAGATGTTTACAACGTTAACAGAGCTGTTTACAATGTTAAAAGAATTGTTTGCAATATTAACGGAACAGTTTACAATGTTAACAGAGAAGTTTATAACGTTAACAGAATTACATGCATTTACAATGTTAATAGAACTGTTTACAATGTCTATAAACAGAGCTGTTTATAATGTTAACAGAGGTTATTGAGATGTTCACAATGTTAACAGAGCTGTCAGCAGAGATGTTCACGATGTTAACAAAGCTGTTCACGATGTTAACAAAGCTGTTCACGATGTTAACAAAGCTGTTTACAATGTTAACAGAGCTGTTTACTAGTTTGATAGGTTTTAACTATTAATTTTAAGTCTATGCGCCCTTTCTTCAACCCATACCGCACCACTGCTGGCAATCGTTTGATGCGAATTGAACTTGGCCATTGAACCTACTTATTATCATACTCGACTTTCTTCGCTTTTGTACCAGACGCAAATATTCCATGACGCATTGTGCAATTTTCCTCAGAATAGTTACGGATTTAGTTTTACCGTCTGTAAATATCAGGGATGTCATAAAGATCAGATGCTTCCCTAGATTCCTTATCTACCAATATTGTTGGTAATACTGTTGAAATATTTTAACTCATTAATCACCTATTCCAATATTTAGTAGCTTTCTTCAAATTCTTTTCAAATTTATTATTTTAAGACCATCCTCATTGACCGAGGCATACAATTGCATTCATTTCCATTATTCTTAATATTACTTCTTTTACCAAATTATCTTTTTCCATATAATGTTTTGCTTTCCATTTCTATAGCCGTTCTTGGATATCAGAAAACAATTAGACAAAATATTAGCTCTTGTAATATTCGAAACATCATATTTAATCTTGGTTTATTTATTATTAGTAATATTATACTGTCTTCACTTCACTAAAATATTTTTGAAGCATGTGTAAATTATTACATTGTAAATGTCAATTGCGAATCCAGTGGTGTAGCTATGTGATGATATTGGTTTTCGGAGTGCATTATGTGTTTTATGAGTGGATTTTTTTGTATTTTTAAACTAAACAGTGTATTTTTAAACTAAATATAATATTAATGGCGTGTCTCATAACCAGGCTTGCGGAAGTATCTTTATTTTATCTTCTGATCTCTTTGACGTTGTTTCTCGTTGCCTTCCTTTTTGATTATATTAGTAGGAACACTAAAAAGTAACGTCCAGTGTTGAATCCAGAATTTAGGAACGATGTGTTTTTGAGATATCCAAGTCAAGTAGAAGTTGCTAAAATGAGAAATAGAAATAAGATATAAAATTGTAAAATTGTTGTAAAATTAATAACGGTATTTTTCGTGAAGCTACTATTAGCTTTCAAAATATTTAAAAAAATTACATAAACCCATTTCATATCTAAACTCTTCAGAATACAATTGTGGGAATCGCAATGACTGCTTTGATTAAAATAATTCTCCTCGAGTAGTGACTGCTTATAGAAATTTCATTTCCGGATCATTTTCGTTTTTCTTTTTTACTAATTTCATGCAGGACATCCGCAAAAACTTGTAGAGCTTCTTAGCGTAGTTCAATTTTGCGTTTATTTTAAGACTCCTTCTACACTATTAATTTACTAAATGAGTGAAGATAAGGATAGATTAAGCAAGAAAACTGAAACTAAGGAACTGATTTGTATAGAGTCTCAAAATAGTGGCAAAATAAAAGATTTTATCTTAGCTTTACGTGTCGAAATTATATCAGTGAAATCCAGTACTGGATCCGAATGCTGCAATACTTCTCCGGAGTCCGAACTTTAGCTTGTCCTACAAGTCAATGTGGCTCAAGCAAATGCTGCAAGGAAGACTTCGTTATATTATTGCTAAAATTCAAAACAAAGAACAAGAACAATTTAATGTTGCTTAAGGCGGATGCAGTGTCGACGTAAATCTGGCACGGCAAATTGCTTTGGCAAGCCCTGAGCAAGCTAAAATATCGAAAACTGATCCCTTGATCGAATATATGGCATAACATTTAAAGTGTGGATCAGCGAGGGGTCCAGAAATTCTGTGTAGTTACCTATTCCTATGATTGCAATCATTTGACTCTAAAAAGTCACAAAGGTCCATAAAGATTTGCTCAAGACAGTGGACATATCCGATATTTGAGACGTTGGGTTGTTGGCAAGTTGTTCGTTAGCAGATCAGTAGGTGTATGGTGCAAATTCAGTGATCTTCTCGTCAGTGTCATGCTATTCTAGCAGGAAACTGACGTTAAACATGGCTTTTCTAGAGAAAATATTTCTAAGGAAATTGTGATATCCATGATGATATTGTATACAAATTTAGCAGTAGCAGTAATTTGTTTTTAATTCATACAAATGCGGAAAAGTGGGTGAGAATTATTCTAGATATACAACAATTTCTTAAATTTCATTCAATAGAATTTGAACAACTGGAAATGCGAAGATATTTACATTTTCAAATGTTAATGACTCATAAACTGTGCATCTCAAAGAGATATTACATAGTTGGAGTTTAACGTTGGCGCTCGCTAAAAAATTTCGCAACTTTTATTTCTTCCAACAAATTCTTCTACAACTGAACAGCAACTTCACTTCAATATTACACCCAAGGAGTCAGAATTTAAATTAATCTTACAAAGTGACACCAACAGTGTGCTGGCGACATATGCATCTTTGAATCGCCAGAGGGTTTGGAGGAATAAACTTGATCCCAAAGTCTATCTCCTATGTGTTTCTTTTAACTTCTAAATAAGGGATTTGTCATTTAAAACTGTCATTTATTATTCCTTTCTGGCCGTCTTATGTAAAAGTGTATAATGTAAGTATCTGACATTGTATTGTCATTACATTTAAAAACCAGAAAGGTTTATGCTAAATTTTGAATAAATATATGACTTTAATCAACGGCATATGATATAATCAATATGTAACAAGATCAATTTATGATTGCGTATAGTTAATTTAAGTCAACTTCTATACAGATTCAGATTTGTTGGGCTTCGATTTCTAGAAATTTATTAGAAAATTTGTAACCTTGCGTAACTTTATTCCTTTTTATTAAAATTAACCTTACCTTAACTGATGCTTTTATATCCTTTTCTATTGCAAACAATTATTTGACAGTAATTATGAGTTCTCTTAAACAAAATATATAAGCCCAAAAGTACAGCTTCGAACTAGAGACAGATAGTCTGATGAATATTTTACGACGACCTCTTTCACTCGCAGGTGTGTTGTCAAAATGACAGGTCCTAAGGCACATATTCCTACTCGTATACCATTTCACACTATCTATGGCAATTTAAAGATCAAAATTATTTCCTTCAAGGCCTATTCTAGATTAGTTTTTCTTTGCTTTCCTCAGTGTTTGCCTAGTTCACCTTTACGATGCGTTCAGTTTGCGGCTAGTCTATTCTTTGGTGGCTCGGACATAACTCGGGGACAATACTCATATTTTCTAATGAAACCGATATGTATATAAATAGTGCGTGTCGTCAATTTTTCAACTAAATTTATTCTCTTGTCTAGTCGATAAGTCCTAATTAGTTGTAAATTAAGATTTTGTAAACAATTAAGAAACTTAATTTAAGATTTCATAATTTTAATTTTGATATATCTGTGTTAACATTAGTTCTTAGTTGAGTGTAACTGATAACAAACTAAACATACAGTATACTACGCTTCATGTGTTGTAAGTAATGTCAACAAGAAGCTTAGAAAACAAAGTGAAACCAATTTATTGAAGGCAGTTCCTCAAACCATTTTTACTTTTTAGAAATGAATTGACTTGAGTCAGCTGTAGGAAAGTGAGTAAGAGAACTACTGGCAAAGCCTATTCCGAGAATTTTACGCCGAAGTTGACTAACGATCCGGAAGTTATAAATTAATTCAAGGATTCAGTTACCGTCAGACTGTTGGCCAGATGGAATTTCTCTCTTTGATTGATCGTTTGCACGAATTCTTAAAGGTCCGATGAATGGACTGCAAATAGGTCTATTGCAATTGCTTTTTCATAAAAAGGTTATCTTTATTTACTTTGAAAAACGAGATCTATAAGTAAATGTTTAAATAACAGGAAAGATATATATGTAATATATCTTATCCAAGTTTGTTGTAAAAGCGAGAATGAAGACAAACACAAAATTGTACGTATAGGTAAATTTTTGTCACTTAGGTCAAATTTAAAACCACACCATACCACGTGGAATGTTTTTGATGAGTTCAAATTGTTGAATTGATTGGACTGATGCATACGCAATTTTTCTCTCTATTTCTTTCAGGTCTGTAGAATCCAGTTCTCATTATTAAAATATCAATAGTCCACCAAACAAATGTCAGAGGTTGCATAAAACCATTAGACGGATCCGAAAACCGTCCGTTACTACAGTTATTTAGCGCAAAGTCTTAAATTAGCCACTGATTTAATGGACGCGAGCAATGTGTGGATCAGGGTATAGAGTGCAAGTGACATTATATCTGCCTGCGGAACTCGGATGTTTAGTGACTTGAACTTCTACGTCCCACGTTCAAATCTGGCAAGCATATCTCATAGTGACTTCCTTCGACAAGTTATCATCCCCGTTGAAGTTCAAAGATGTTGGTTAGTAAAACGATTGAGTTAACCGAGAAAAAAAAAAAAAAAGAGGAGATAGAATTGTTTATTTTTGTCCTGTAATTTCATGTCAGCTTGCAAAAGCTTCTTTACAAAATCCTATATTATCTCTGGTGGAGATTTTCTTAAACTGTATTCTCTTTCATTTTGTACGGTTAGTATCTTTTTTAGTAATTCATCTCACGCTATAGATCATCAAACCCTGCATATTTCAATGTTGTTGAGCTGTAATATTTATACGCTTACCTCATTTCACTTATGACTCCGAATAAACAAAATGATCCACAAAAAAATGGAAACTCGAATTGCTCCTTGATTAACACACTGCTTGAGTATTGTTTAAAAGATTATTTTAATTCCTCTTTAATATTCTAATATACTGATATACATTAATCGATATTAGAAAACGTAAATTAATTATTGAAAAGTTAATATTTAAATATATTTTCTACTCTAAATGAACATGATATGCTTCTTTTACTCAGAGTACATTGTCAAACAAATTATGTGTGTTTGTGTGTGTGCTATATGCTGGGAATAGCTGCTAACGTTTCATCCACTAATGTGATCGTTTACTGAATGTATTTACAATGGAAAAAGGATAGCGTTACCATGAATGAAAATAAAGTAATCACGACTATGTTGACACAGTGGCGTCACGTTGACTGCGCAGCTCATGGTAACACTCTACTGATTTTCGTCAAACTGGAATTATATGCTAGGGTTAATCAAGCAGTCAATCCATAAGTTTGCTCATTTTATTAATCAGATCAAATTCAAGCCATTATTTTGATCCAGAAATTAATAAATCCGTAGTCAGTTTATCATGGACCTGTTGGACAAAATTAAAAGTATTGTACTCGATTTTGATATACTGATAAATGAGTGAGATCAATTTGGACAAATAAATTGCGTAGTCCAGTTGCAGACCCTTTGAATTGTAGAGAATACTCTCATTGAAGAGAGGAATAAAGAGTTAACTTCGGTTTTGGCTTCACATTGCTCAGTCATAAAATTATATAAGCTAGTCATTCAAATTACGCCTTCAGCATAACTTTTATAATATATAATGATTCGACGATACCCAATTTTTCAGCCAAGTCCGACGTTACATATAGATACATGTAAGCCAGACATAACAAGAAAAGTATTACAAGCAAGACATTACAAGCAAGACATTACAAGCAAGGTATTACAAGCAAGACATTACAAGCAAGACATTACAAGCAAGACATTACAAGCAAGACATTACAAGCAAGACATTACAAGCAAGACATTACAAGCAAGACATTACAAGCAAGACATTACAAGCAAGACATTACAAGCAAGGTATTACAAGCAAGACATTACAAGCAAGACATTACAAGCAAGACATTACAAGCAAGACATTACAAGCAAGACATTACAAGCAAGCCATTACAAGCAAGACATTACAAGCAAAACATTACAAGCAAGACACTACAAGCAAGGTATTACAAACAAGACATTACAAGCAAAACATTAAAAGCAAGGTATTACAAGCAAGACATTACAAGCAAGACATTACACACCGGACGTAACAAGCCGTAAATTACAAGTCTGGCAATACAAGCCAAGGTTAAAAGCCAGTTGTTACTTTATCACAGAATCGTACACGTGTATACTATTGTACTAACAATATACATTTAATTATTAACATCTACAGATATCACAATAAATTACAAATTTACAATTTATGCAGTTGCGGTGGTTTTTCTCAATCAACCGACATCATAAAGATAAATTTGCTACGTCTTGCTTAAGGTAAGCATTGCCAACAAATGAGCGAAAATGAGTTTCCTGTTATAAAATTGTTCACATATTGATGATAGCACATTTTGCGCTTTGCGCTTCCTTTAATTTGTCGTCTGCGAGATTCGCCGCAGCCTCATAGTATTATATGTCCACGAAGAATAAAACTAAAATAAATTACTTATTTTTTCGCATATACGGTATATTACGCATATACTGTAACGCGCATTGTCCGATAATTGGATTGAAGAAGGTTGAGATGAAAGTATAGACTAAGGCGATAGCAATTTCCTTATTTCAAAGGTTTCATCGTACGAGTTAAGTCTTCAGTTTTATCGACATTTGTGTAAATTGAGAAATTGTTCGTTACATTTGAATACTTGCGTGAAGTAACTTTTAGATGTCACGGAAATACGGTGGAAATCATTCTAATTTTTATCATCGCAGACGACATATTCTTCAGCTAGGCTATAATTAACTGTTTAACGTTTTTTTCGTCATGAAAGTAACACGGCCAGTCAAATACGTTCAGATTGATATTGGAGCTGATGGTATCTTACCTAATAATCAAACGTGATAGTCAATGTACCATCCTGCCGCTCTACTTATATAATTTAAATATAGGCTTATGCCCTCTATTAATACAGGTCATAGAAGGTAGAATGGAAAGAAAAAAGAGGCACGGGCAGGCCGAGATTAGGTATGTTAGATGATTTAAAGACCCACTCATATGTGAAAATGAAAAGGAAAGCGGAAGATAGAGAAGAGTGAAGACGTTATATACCATGGATTTGCCAGTAGACAGTGCACTGAGAGAGTGATGCATATGCATTATACATGTATGGACTATATACACTATATATATATATATATATATATATATATATATATATATATATATAGAGAGAGAGAGAGAGAGAGAGAGAGAGAGAGAGAGAGAGAGATAAATGTATACTTATGTAGATGTAGACCTATGCCTCTTAACTGCAACTGAATAAATATTTATTATCAGCTAAGCCAACGACTTTTAGATTTGATTGGAATACTTTCTCTGCGTGAAGTTTTATGTTAGTATCCTTAGATTTGTAATTTCTATTAATCGTAAGAAGATTTGTGAAGGATATATTCAGTAGTAGATTTGAGATTATATTTATTCATTTAAATTTACGCAACACAACTTCCTATAATAAGAACTTGTTTCAAATCGAGAGCGTCAGAGTCTTCTTCGTAATTTAAGCATTTCCTAGAGTTTTAATTGTAATTTAAGTTTAACCATAAATAAGGCATAGAGTACTAATGTTGAAGATTAACAATTGAACAATTGAATAACTTACTTGTATTTGTTGCGGTGTGAAGTTCCATTTGTTGTTGTTTAAAATTCAATCGAATTTACTTAATTGTTTATCTTCTTCATACCACAAATTGCCTCTGACGTTATTTCACATTGACTCCCTTAGTATTAGATCAACTCTATTGCACTTTCACAATTTAAATGATTCTGTTCCTATTTTTGTTTTTCAGAATTGATTGGATTGCTCCAACACTCAGAGAAACTGGATCCTCATAAACATTCAACTGATAAGTTGAGAGCAACTTTCTGTCTCAAACTGATTATGTGTCATGGATTAGTTACGAAGTACGTAAGTAGCCAGATATGATGATAATCAAAGCAGTTACAGGTGACTCAGAACTCTAGAATACGTCAGCAATCTCTAGCGGATCTGCTATAATACAGACTAGCAAAGTATCTCCAAAGTTCCTTAGATAATAATTTATTACATTTCACGATGGGGAATTCTTATCAGAGCGTACGAAATCAGCAGTTTAGCCAGTTCCTGCTCTCTGCCCTAAACTTCTCTCACATCGATTCTCATCTAACTAACGCCAGTATCTCCCTACCTCTGGACAGCAGGGGTACCCTGGAGGACCTGCCCATAGAGGAGCTAGAGACTATCATCCGGCAGAAAATATTCTCTAAGAAATACGATGACGTCACTCAGGCGGCCATTATTACCTCGTTTGTTGTGCTGATGCTGTTTGGGGCTTTGGGAAACAGTTTGGTATGTTGGGTCGTCATCAGTAACCCTAAGATGAGAACCCAGAGGAACATCTTCGTAGTGAACTTGGCTATCTCAGATTTGACTCTCTGTGTGTTCACGCAGCTCTTCAATCTTTATAAGGTATTATCACTAGTTACATTTAATATATAGTTGCCGTATTGTGTCCGTGACGCCGAAGGAGAAAAGAATCTTTAACTGCTCGTTTCAGAAGAGGATATAAAGTAAGAACTGAGGAAGGCAACAGGAAACTACAATATAAGCCACATTTAGCCCAAGTTCTAGGCTACATAAGATATAAAAAAGGCATTATCTTCTGTGAAGTGATTAACTTGTTGATCTATATATGTATGAATTTATATTTATGTTGATCTACATATATTTAGTGCTCTTGCTGGAGTGTGAAAGCGGACTCTGTCTGTGGACATGTACCTTGAACCTGTCACTTGACAAAGCACTAGAGAGAAAGAAACATGGAGCTGAAAATAATGCCATATATGAAATTACTTAAAAGAGTTGAATCTGCGAAGAGAGAGAGAGAAAGAGAGAGATAGATAGAGAGAGAGAGAGAGAGAGATAGAGAGAGATAGAGAGAGAGAGAGAGAGTAACTACGCTTTTTGTAATAAAGTAGATTCAGATATCCGTAGAATAGCCTTGAGCTTTTGATACAATTATTCTGAGCAATCCCAAAATATTATCTCCACATCATCTGCAGAGGTTGTTGCATTAACCAGCAGCTGCGGGCAATAATCAAGGGTTCTTCACGTGGCACGGCTAATCTCAGAAATTTTCGTTTACAAAAAGTGTCTTAGTTATATCGAGAATTTCATATCTATTGAGCAATGAAACCTTGCTAACGTTAACCTCATATATGTAGACTGGGTGAGACGAACATTATTAACATTTTGCAAGCAATATTACATATAAGTAATCAGAAAGTAAAAGAGAAAGGAGTAAGAAATAAGTTTCTACATGCAGCTGTGCCCGTAAACAAGCAAGTGTTGAAGGTAAAAGCTTTTAAGTCAATGATAACGAGTCTATATGGCCGATTAAGCGGCAGGTTTGCCGTCTTGCTGTTAAGTGGAATGAATGAAGAATATGGCTACATAAAGTGTACCCCACAGAACACCTGAGGATCGTCTTATCGAGGCTATAAGAAAGGTTTCCAGATACACCTGTTCGGCGTATATTGAGAGTGTATACTTTAAGTCATAGTAAACTGAGCATCCCTGGTGATATATATATATATATATATATATATATATATATATATATATATCACTTTACTGCAAGTTTAAACTGTCTGGAAGTTAAATTAAATATGGCTAATAATGATTCTCCGAATGTCCAGATTTTTTTGTCTGATATGATCTGCAAAGAATCTCTCGGTGATTTAAGTCGACTCACTAACTTAAATTGACTCTCAAGAGCTTTTACTTCAAGATTATAGAATGAAGTTTGAGAGATATTCAGTATATAAGATCAGTAGTATAGTTTTATCACGGTAGACTGTGAATCAGGAGCTTGCAGATTCAAACCCAAATCTAATCACCACTGGATGGAAAGCTACAGATCTGTCTGTAACAGGTGCAGTAGATGGACATTTTTAAGACGTCTTCTGGCATTAGAATTGATAGCTGTAACTGAAGTTCAACACAAATTTAGAAAGCCAGGATAATTTCACAATTAAGCCGCAGAATAATGTTGAGAGAGAGTTGTTTGAGTTTTAGCAGTCCAAGTGACTAAATTTAAATTACATGTAAAATACAAAATATTAAGAGATTGGAGCAAGATTTCAAGCAGTTGGCTAAATTTGCTAAAACAAATTTGGGGACTAAATTTTGATTAAATGTAGGCTAGCAATCCTTTAAGGAATGCATCTCTAATTGGTGTTGAGAACATTTTCATCACCACTTTCAAATGAATATTAAGAAGTAATTATGTAATAAAATCAACGCTACAATTAATTTAATTTTCATTTCGGTTTCTGTTTCTGTCAACAGCTCTCTCGATATAGACTGTAGTTAATTGAATATGCATGAATATTATACATCGTATACCTAGAAATACATATGCACGTAACTGTAATGACATATTCCTACCGCACATGAATTGTTAAAATTAGTTGCGGCGGCTATATGATATTGGTTTCAGTAAGGGTTTGGCATAAAACTTTCACAGATTTCAAGTTATCTCGTATTTTATTTGCTCATCTAAAATATGTTTGTGATTTTTAAATATTCAGATAACGCTGCATTGCTCCAATTTCAAGGTTAACCCCGACATAATTTATCAAAGTATTTTCTGTTGAAATTTAGGTCCAACCTCTGGTTTCTGACGTCATAAATGTTAATTATTTAAATGACCAAGTTTAATTTAAAAATAGTGTATCCTTTGTAAATATATGTCAATCCTTTGTAAATATATGTCAAATTTGTAAATATATGTCAAATCGAAAATATATTTTGAAGGCATTGAAAAAAAAAGTTCTTTAAAATAGATTTATAAGACGTAAGAGGATTAGGATGAGGAATTCTATACACGTATTATGGTGAAAGGCCGATGACATGCGTCGCCTGCCATTGATATCCCTGAGCCGGGAATGTAGATATTAAAGGAGCAGAATGCGTAGATTTCACGAACAGTCTTGTCAGCTGCTAATTAAGATAAATGGCGACTCAGAATCCGTTCTAAACGCCGCGAGGAATAAAGAAAATGCCAGAACGATGACCGAGTGAACTGCCATCGAGACTCTTTAAATTCCTACAATTTTATTTTATTTATAATTATATTTTCTATTATAAGCTCTTCAAAACAGAAGCACGACTGTGTATAGCATGACCATAAGATAGCGTCAGAGAATTATGGATTGAAAAGATTTCATATCATCTTTTACTGATCGTATTTTGATGATGGACATGGAGGCAGAGGCAGGCCGAGATTATGAATGGTAGACGATTTAAAGATTCACTCATATGATAACATGAAGAGTAAAGCGGAAGAAGAGAAAAGTAGAGGCGCTATATACCATGGACCTGCCAGTCGGCAGTGCACTAAGGGAGATATTTTGTTTGATTTCTTAAAAGATTTACGTCCCGACCATCTTAGTAAGAAACACGGTTTCTACTAAGTACTTTGAACAACAGTGACAGGCTGCGTAATACTTGCTATAATTATACAGTTCAGGTTGAAGCGAGTAGCGTTATGGTAGGTTGTCCAGTTCGACTTCTTAGTTGCAGGGTTCAAATCTTGTGCTCGTCTAGTCAGTGAAAGCTTTTCGAGAAGAATGAGTAAACTTCTAGAGAGCCTTTATGGCAATCAAATGTTATTAATCCTTGGTGATACTCTGATTTTGATAGCCTTATCGTGGCATGTTCTTTTTTTTCAAGACAGCTCAACAAAACTTTTGTTTCCGTATTTGCTTCGCATTTTACGTAATAAAAGATCTTACATTTACCGTTTATAATAATAATAATAATAATAATAAAGGTTTAACGTCCGTTTCCTCATCCAGGGATGATATAGATTATAGCGCAATTGGCATCTATTGGAGATGTATAATTTTTTGTATAGACCTTTTATAATATGTAGCGGTAACTCTGTTCACATAATAAACAAAGCCTAGTGGGAGAGCGGGAAGGGGAGTGTGCTTATATTTCCGGCTGGCAATATTCTATATATTATGGCACTTACATGAATGTAAGTGCCACTTGTGGGCCTTTATTTCCGTTCATGCGCTCTAACTGTCTATTGTGTCTGCAAATTGTGATATCATGTGCGTATGATAAATAAATAAATAAATATTCCCATACATTTATTATGTTTTTCGTCATTTGTTAACAAAATGGTGTTTTAAAAATTACAAAAAAATTATATTACCATTACTTATCAAATGATGATAAACATATGTCTTAATTTACGTTTAGTATATGTCTAGATTGAATATCTGGAGATGATATATTACATTTTTACGATGAATTACGTTGCAGTTGCCAGCCACAAAACAATTAAGTTTATGATTGCACGGTGGCGCCTCCTAGCGAAAGAAGAAATATAAAGTGCATTTTGTCAAAGTAATCACCTTTTATGTAAGGTCTATAGGAGCCTTCTGGGTAACACTATTGACAGACTGACATAGCCTCTCTCATGCTAATCAATTACTTTTTTCCTCTACTATAATAGTAATTTACAAACCCTTTACAAATGTTTCTTACTTTATCTATTTTTAGATTTTATAATACCTCTGAAAGAAGTATCGAAAATATTTTTTCATTTAACTATGTCTGCATGGCGAGTTGAGGTTACGATAAGCCTATCAGATCCATAGTTGCATTTCAATACAACATCTGAACCCAAACAATTTTTAGTAATTTCCATTTTACTTTTAAATACGGATCGAAATTATCTGAATTAAAATAACTGCATATTAATTTCTTTCCGCATTTATAAAATATTCTTGTCGTTAACAGGTTTTAACAAACGAATGGAGGTTGGGAGAAGCAATGTGCAAGTTTGTCTCAATGTTCTCAGCCACCAACGTCTTCGTTTCGACTGCCAGCATCACAGCCATCGCTCTTGATAGATTTCAGGTTAGAAAAAATAATTAAAATACTTAATTTCCAAGCAATTGTCAAAATAGTATCGAAATATTGTCCGTTTACGAATATAGCATTAAATAGTGCTAGATATCATTGTACAAAATTATTTCATGACATTAAATATGTATTTTTCAATGAGTTTGCTAGTGAGATCTTATATTTAATTCTCAGGCGAGCTTATAGTAAATCTCCGTCATTTATTGGTTCGGCAATGTGGACAAATAACTAATTATAGTCTAACGGTAAATGTATTACTAAAAATTACACTATCCATCTATCTGGCACTACCTGGAGTCAGTGGCGATTTCAGTAAGATATCTAATTATGAATCATTATGTATGGGGTTAAAATCCTGGCTCGCCCGTCAGTGATATCGCTTTCTAGAAATGAAACCGATGTTAACAACGTCTTTAGAGCTTTCATTTCATCTATCAATGCAAAGTTGCAACGATAGATAAAACATCTTTTTACAATAATACATGTAAGTTCTAACTCTTTACTGGGTTTATTGTCGGTTTACGTTCACCAGATTAATATTGATTGAAATTATAAGAAGTGACTGCGGTGAAATGTTCTGACTAGGACACTTAGTCTATATTACCTGATCCGAATATTTTCTTTTCCTTATTCGTAGTGTGCTACCTACAGGTTATTGCATGATGTATAACACCTGAACATTCTAGATTTCGCATTTTTATCTTCATGCCTAGATGTGAATAGACTTTTAATTCACCAAACATTCTTAATCGCGGTCTGCCTCTGCTTTTCTTTCCTTCCATTCTACCTCCCGTGACCTCCTTTAGTAAACTATGCCCCTTAGAATATGTCCTATTCAGATCTTCTTCCTTTTCAATGCACTGTTCAGCTACCGATGTATACCAACTCTCTTCAGGACCTATTCATTAGTAGTTTTCCGAATTCAGCTACATTTTTCCAATATTTTCCAAATCCACGTTTCTACTCTTTTAGTTTCCTCATATCATCCCTCTTTAAGGTCCATTAATCAGATTTCACTAACTGTATAGTTTTCAATAGTTAAATGTATGTAAAATAATAACAGTTTTAATCTATTGCAGGTCATAGTCTATCCTACCAGGCAGTCGAGAACGAACTCTGACAGACGCCAATCCTTCTCTTACCTTTTGATAATCTGGTTCGTCTCGCTCCTAATGGCAAGTCCATTGGCAGTCTTCAGCACGCTGCATCAAGTATACTTTACCAGTAAAGTCGGTGTGGAATACTGCCTGGAAAACAAGAACATGATCAACCAACGCAAGATCTATTCCATTGCCTTGCTTCTGATACAGTACGTCTTACCCATTGTGACAGTCTGCGTTGCGCATGCTAGAATAAGTCATAAACTGAAATATCGCCTAGTTAGCAGCGCAGCGCCACCTAGTGGTGAATCTTTGCTGAGACAGAGTAAGAGTAAAAGTTCCAGTAGAAGATATACGGATGTGTCAGAATTTTCGAATGAAGAAGAAAGACAAAAGATCGGATGTTGTAGGAGAAAGGGAAATGAGAACAAACGTAATTCAATTAAACTGGAGCGTAATGGAAAGTTGCAAACATCCCAGGCTCGCAAGCTATTGAAGACCACCGTTAGCAAGCCGGGAGTTCCGACGAAATCTCTTCTAATTTCTGGAACGGAAAAGAAAAGTCCAATGGGAGATGAACGCCCTCTAAATCACCAGGCTAATTATGGTTCACAGAATGCCTCGTCTCTCAAAGATCATTCGCCGAACATCGAACTGTGGGCTATAGAAAGCGATTGTCGAAGCAAATCTCCCTGTGAATACTCCGATAAACCGGAAGTGACACTCGAGCTATCATCGTCTCGACGAAATGGATCGGCTCAGTCCTCAAGTGAACTAAGATCCTCAGTGGTTGATCCTGAACTGGAAAAGTCCGTAAACGAGATGACTCCAATCACTCCGGTAGAGAAACCAGCGGAATTAAGTGCGTCAACGTTTCTTGCAAACAAGCGAAAACGCGAGGCTCGTCGTAAGCGTCGAACCAACACCCTCTTGGTTCTAATCGCGGTTATCTTCGCCGCAAGTTGGATGCCTCTGAATCTGGCGAATATTCTCGTCGACTTTCAGGAGCATCTCATCGCCTCACTGGAAACTCACATCAACAACTTGCTCTTTCCAGTGTGTCATCTGATAGTATTATGTTCTGCCTGCATAAATCCGCTCCTCTACGGATGGCTGAACGATAATTTTCGACGGGAATTTATTCGAGTCCTTAGCTGCTCCAGTTTAGTTAATGCTCTGGCTCCTAGACTTGTCTGCTGTTCACGATGTGCTCGGGCACTGGACTGCGGATCGGTACATTGCTGCTGCGGATATTGTCTGTGTTGTTTTGAGTCCGAGGAAGTAGAATCCGGTGGAGGTTGCTATCCGTGCTGTAGATGTCAAGTTTTTGAAAGAAGGACTTCCGGAGAGGAAACCGGAAAAGGATTTACGTCCAAGGCTATCATCACTTCCTGCCCATCTGCTACTTTCGAAATGACTTCGAAGCGTTCATCCCGCATCTAGTTATTATAGAAATAGCAGCATCTGATGACAGTACAAAACTAGCGTGTGTATGAATTACATTAGTATTATCGTTGCAGAGGTTATATTTATAATATTTATATTATACAATATATGCATATTAAGTAATTACTAATAAACATTATATCAGATTGATATAGAATCTCATTATATATGACCTCTGTAATATTTATAGTTAAAAATTAATTAATAACTAGTAACTGAATGTTTAATCTATTTTGACTACAATCAATCAAAATATATTAGTTTTGGGTACATATAGCTGTATTTCTTCTAAATGTAGACTCATACTAAACTTAACTACATATAGAAGCATGACAAATTATCTTAACTGCAGATATGGCAATATTTTCATCAAATTTCATTTTGTGCTAAGTAGACGTCCGCGATAAACTCGACCTAAAATACTGGCTATATGTCATTTATACTGCTAAAAAATGATAGTGACAAAGATAGCTAAAACCTCGCTATGGACCACTCTATTATATAGATATGAATGATGGACCTTAAGGAAGGAAGACATTAGGAAAATAGAAACTTTCGAAATGTGGATATAGAAAATAATGAAGAAGATTTGCTGGACACAAAAAGTTACAAATGCAAAAGTCTTGAATAGAGTTGGTACAGATAGAGAGTTGGTAAGTACATTGAGAAATAGTAAGAAGAGATGGTATAGGACATAGTCAAAGGGCAGATAGTTTACAAAAGGAGGTCATAGAAGTTAGAAAGAAGGAAAGAAGAGCAAAGGCACACAGAAATTAGAAATGTTGGATGAATTAAAGATCTAATTATATGTGAACATGAAGAGGAATCTACAAGACAGTAAAGATTGGAGGCGTTAAATGCCATGGACTTGCCAGTAGGCAACGCATTAAGAGAGAGAGAGAATACTGGCATATCATTTATTAGAGAGAGTGTGTGTGTTAAACTATTGCATGACACGGGTAAACTCTAATGCAATTGTCTCTGCGAACGGACTCGATTGATTTTACTAAAATCTTAGCGTTCCAAGAAATTGTAAAAACTGTTTCACAGCAAGCATTATTCATAAGTTAAGTGTAATTAAAATATATTAAAAGCCGAATCAATATGTATATATATACATGTATATGCTGCAAAATATATATAAATTTTAAGTTCAGTGTTCAAAGTGAAGTCGACTCTTTTCAGATCGTTGATAACAAATGAAACAATAAACAGTGAAACACTATTATTAGGTCAAGTCTTAATACAGTTTGGCTGAATGACTAAAATACAGTGACTAAAAAGCATGCTTGCGGTGTAGATTCTCATGATTCGATTAGCATTCCTATAAATCAAAATAATTTCGTATCTAACATCCGGTCCTGAATGTAAACAATGGAAATGTCTTTTCTTTCTCAGCTGAGTAATGGTAATGTTATTATGATTTACTCATATCACGCAAATGTTTCAGCAACAATTTATTCATATGCTTGTTTGGACGTTTTTTCAGTCGTATTTCGCATTATGGTGCAAAATCGATCGCTTGATCCATCTTGACTCAAATGTATGCATATCTACTTCCGTCATAATAATTTTATCTTTCTCTCTCTCTCTCTCTCACTTTATATCTCTCTTTAGTTAATAAAGCAATACGGAGTACTTCATATAAATCTCTTCATAAGATTAATTTTTATTATATCTTCCATTTAAAATTGATTGCGGAACAAATAAATTCTATAGAGACTTATATGGCATCATGCATTGCTGCTGTATAGACCTGAAATATATTTCTACGAACTTCTAAGACATCTACGTTAGCCAACTTTTACATAAATTTAGTTTTTCTTCGATATAGTTCTAATTTCATAATTTTCATAACTGGGTAGATACGGTAATTTTCTATTACAGACTTACTACCATTTTATAAAAATACCTACTTGGTGGAATGTTTTCTCAATTTTCTGCAAGACGAATTGTCAGCAATTATGCTTGGAAAGCTTAGCCACTTAATAACCCTAGCCTGTGGCATGTTCCGCACGTCTAATTATAAGTTATAACTAAGCAGTTCGCTTGAGATGTTAATCTGTCAAAATCATATATCCCTTGCTAATTAATTTTGTGCTGTTTTGAACGAATGAACTCAATATTATTCCATAAAAGTCCAAACTAAAATGTATTTGTTTTGACACGATAAGTAGTAACCCGCAGATATATGCACTAGATATCTGGAATTTGTTCAAACAAAAGCTGCACATGTTAATTCAAATGAAGAGATCAATGCATACATTGACGAATGATATAAAAATCACTTCAGTAATTAGGTATTACATATCTAACTACCTACATTTATACCACACACTTGTAGCTAAAGTACATTATGGTGGAATAGAGCCAAATATTTGAAAAGCGATAAGCTTCTTACCTTATATCTGTCCGCCAGACTGAATAAGAATTAAAACAAATACATGTACATAGGGGGCCTACCTCGAATCAGAAATTTGCGAATCACTATAAAGAGTCGAGATAATATTTTGTATAAATGTATTAAAAAGAAATTGGTAGCCTGTTTACTTTTACAGTATACAAAATGCAAACAATAATATTGTATCTTTTTAATTAGCTAATTGAAAGCAAAGGTTTTAACGCCCAATCTATTCAGTAGACTATAATACGTCTCACGCAGACTACACCAGCAATAAATTGCAATCGTTTGTCAGTAGGACCAGCAAGATGCCTTATTCTAAATCAAATGATTAAGCTTGCGAAACAAAGTTATGTATCTTTAAAACGTTTGTATCCTTTCCAAAATTTATCAAACGGGAAATTAAGAGCTGAAGAGTAAGTGTAATTCAGCATAGCTAATATGTAGTATAAAATGGTCAACATAGCCTCACTATTTAGTTTACTATGGTAAGATAACGTACTAAAATGTACTTAGTAATATCTGGATAGTATTTGGCACAGAATATATGAATATTGACAGAATGATTTATAGTTCTAACCAAGCAAAAGAACAAACTAAGACTGATTAATCGTTGCACGCACATTTATTAAAGTTTGACATAAGAAATAACCAATACGACTATCAATTATCTTTGCATTTAAAGCAACATAACTCAATGCTAAAATTTTAAATGCTTATCTGAGTAGTTCAAATAGTAAAATATTCTGTTTACGTTGTCAGACTAAAATAATGTTTGAGGTTAAAACAATTAGTAATTAATTAATATATGGGTGTCTAAGAACGCCTCTAAGGTAAAGTTTTGAAGCAGCCGTTAATGGACCGCGCAGAGATATCTTTCACTATATTACCGACACGGTAGTTCAAATCGAACGATAAATTCTAGAAGTTTCGTCTTCGGCTCAAATAAAGTTTAAAACAAGGAGATCCCAGCATACTGTCGGGTATTTATTTCAAAAAGTTGTTGAATTTTCATGCATATATTATATACCACAGGCTGATTGAATCTATTAAACTGAAACAATGATTTTAAAAACTTGATTAATACAGCAATAGCTATATACTGTATGTATATATAATTTGTACATAAAAACACACATTTATATATATAAATGTATATATACATACTATATTATATATATATATATATATATATATATATATATATATAATATTGATATAGGCCTATACCCAGGTTTCATCCGGGTTGATGAAGCAAAGACCAACCGTGGATTGCATACTAGTGACGCAAAAGTAGACAAAGCACTAAGATCGAAACCAACGTCAAAAAGGGCATTCGATTGGTGAACGCCTATGCTCCAGAAACGTCTAGAAATACTAATCCGTCATATTCCATATATGCATATATATATATATATATATATATATATATATATATATATATATATATACATATATATAATATATATATATATATATATACACACACACACACACACACACACACACACACACACACATATATATATATATATATATATATATATATATATATATATATGCATATATGGAAGATATCACACTCTGCTAGGACCATGATTTAAAATGCTGACTTATTTAATATACTTATTGGTTATAGCAGGCAACTAGTCACTTTTTAAGCAACATATACATGTGCAATATTTTACTTTTTCGTAGTTTACGACTTTAGAAAATAAAATGTATTTTGAACGGAAGTTTGACTTTTACAGTATCTTTGCTAGAAGTATGTGATGATATTAATAACAATTACAATATATCTATTTAACATATACCACAATCACGATATCAACGGGGGGAGCTGCAATGCTAAGTAAAGCAGAAATCGTCTCGTAACACGATGTTTAATCCAACTCTAGTATGGTCAAGTGAATATCATAGTGAGCACAGAAAACAACATACAGACACCGAAGTGCAGTCGATTTACAACATTCACAACATTCATCTGCAATGCACATCAGTTCTGGATTCAGAGTACGACAGGGTATTTTGTTAAGAGAAATTATTGATTTATTAGTTTGTATATCGTTGCAGAGATGCTGTACGATACGTCTTAATTTAGCGACCTTATTCTTGATAGTTTTCAGAATGCTCCGGAACGCAGTGCAGGTTTATATGAAATAGATCAAATTCCTAAGTTAGCTGAATTACCAATAAAATGTTGTTAGGACGTTGGTGCGAATTATTGAATTCAAAATGATATCACATTAATCAGTTATTAATAGTCTTGATACTTAAATGGTGTCGTTTAAACGAAGGTAACACGAAGTTTTCAAAGATATCTAAGCTTTCCTGGGTTTACTTACACTAAATAATTACAAATTAATATTTATTCCTAAACGCAATAGAAATATTTAAAAATATGAAGCATAATAATATTTAAACCATCAATACAATTCTTCCCGTAGCTCCATGAAATAAGTCTATAAACTATGAAGACATTTAAATCGAAACATTTTTGTTGGAAAATTAAATTATTATTCAATAGATTTATCTAATATTTTAGGGAGAAATTGGCAAAATCTTCTGATGGTAAAAACTGTTATTCAAATATGCAGTTGAGTTCAGTTAAATCAGTAAATATGGACCACCAAAGTGGCAGATATAAGTTGCAGTATTTGACTAAGCTTCTTTACTTATATTACAACGAACAATATCTCAGATATATAAGCTATCGATACAACAATAAATAATTCCTAAACAAAAACAACTCGATAAAAATAAATAAAATAGATACGCACTGCATTTAGATATACATGTACAAGTATGCAAGAAAATACTTTATGCAATACTGAGACAATTAATTCAAGCAGGAGATGATTTAAGCAATTCAAGCGTAAAGCATGTATCACAAAGTCTTTGCGGCGAATTTACATGCAAATATATCAAATAACACCTACTACGTAATTACGCAATCAATTAATTGATTACTAATTACATATAACGAGTAATAGCTGAAATAAAACTGTACATCGTCTGAATGATATAATATCGCAGTAAATATTCGAGATTCAGAAAGTCTACACAGATGGTATGATAGATGCAGGCTCTGTAATGGCAATGGTAATACTTTGTCCTGCCTTCTTTTAAACCGTAACTATTGAAACATTTTTGCAAAGTAATTAGGCCTAATTCTATGCTAGCTTCATATCACACATTTAGTCTTATGTGCATTTGATGATTTAATAATGCATGTATGGTAAAATAGGCCAGAGAGCTCATTTTAAAGCGTTTATTAATAATAAATAGATATCATTTAAAATGGTAATTAGGCCATAAGAATTTGATTAAGTTTTAACATTTTGAAACTCCAATTGCAGAAAATTATTAACATTGATGATATCTAACAATTTCATTGACGTATATTTAACTCATTGCGCAATTTAGATTTAATTATCAATTTAATTATAAATAATTCAATTACCGTTCCCTTAAATTACAATTCTTTCTCATAATTCAGGCGGTCCAGGAATAGAACGCAAGGAACTTTACTGATCTTCAAAATCTGGTCTAAAGATCTCCATTATATTTCATAACTTCACAGAAATTACACTCTTTCAACATTTATAAAAATTAACATCTCAAATGCATACGAAATAGAGTGTTTTCACATTTAATACTTTAGTATTGAAGGTAATCGGGCCAAAATATTCATCGATAGGTCAAAACGTCGAGGGAAATGATGATTTTTTTTTCTTTATTATACCATAATAACAATAAAGGTTTAATGTCCATTTCCTCATACAAGGATGAAGTCAGAATCGTTCCTCCATCACATATCACTACAAATTTATTCACCAAAACATCTTGAAAAACATGCTTTGAAGAGAAAGAAAAGAGATCTAAACTGTGCCGATCCGGTGGCCAAAAATCTGTCAGGCATGATAACGTTTATCTATGGGAGAAGAGATGTGTTTTCAGCCTACTACAGAAAATGGAAATGGTAGAATATGAGCGATACTATATACAAAAAAAGATCAGGAGATATATCAAGATATATAAGCTTGAGTCAGATATTTAACAATTTTGAAGTTTAAGCTAACATAATGGGAACAATGTCAAAAGTAAGATGAAAAATAACAAAGAAAGATCGAAAAGAAAAATTCGCACAGATTTAATTTACTCTCATTTATCTTCATCAAAGCCGTAATTTAAATGAGCCATTAGTTGGGCTCTGATTAATGTGAGTGATTATATCTTGGGTTTAAAAATAACACAATAATCAATCTACAGAGATCAATAAAAATCAATAAAAATAAAATTGCTATTAAAATATCTAACTAGAGTCAATGTTAAAGTTTACATAAACTTTTAACATATTTAAAATATAATTTGTATGGCTTATTTTATAGGCTGTATGATTATGAATGCTAAAGATCAATTTTCATCTTGCCATGAATTCGTTGTAATTTTTTTCAGGAAAATCAAATAGTTTTGAAAGTATAAATAAACACCTAGGACTCCCTTGAATCTTGGTACCGTCACAATTAGTTCTATCAAAAATAAAGAAAACAATTAAACTAGTAAACTACATGTAGCAGTACATGAACTACACGTACTACTACTACTTCATTTCCCAGCATCACTTTGGATTCCTGTCGATTTGAATATTTATAAATTTCGAAGGGAAATTCCTGCTGGAAGAAGCTGGGTTACGTTGTGTTACATAATTTAAAGAAAACATCTACAAGCGAATCTTATGAAAAATGTACTACACTGTACTTCAGAGAATATGAATTAATTTTTATAATTGAGTTAGACGTCTACACTTACCAAGCATGATATTAGCAATACTTACTTTACTCTGAATCAAAGATTTTCTGCCTACTATGAAACAACTAAAATAGGCTACGTATTGCTCTCAAAAGATTTAGTAGCTCTAAATGATACAACAAACAATCATCGTATACGACTTTCGCTTCCTTTTGGCCAAACCATGGCATCTCCAGCGTTCAGTCGACATCACAAATATCATGCCAGATGTTGTACCAGGGTGAACCGTAGACAAGTCTTGAACGCTCGCCCGTCATCGGTTCGGGAGTCTCGACTATATACACGCTCTCCTCCTTTAAAATATACGTCTTACGACTGCTGTACGAGTGGTAGACTGAGCTGACGTCACCTGTTAGAGGTTGATCACCGATTACGTCATAGAGGTCAGTAAAGTGACGTTTTACTGGACAGGCGGTGGTGGGTTTGTTGATTCCTCCCATCCCCCTCACATCCACCATCCACACCTGAGCAATATTAGTCTGTTAGTCTATGTATTCGATTAGTGAGTTATTGTCACATGGTTATTGTCACATAGTTATCTTCACATGGCTATTTTCACATGGTCATTATGACATGGTTATTTTCTCATGGTTATTGTCACATGGTTATTGTCGCATGGTTATTGTTGTGTGATTATTGTCACATGGTTATTGTTACATGGTTATTATCGCATAGTTATTGTTGCATGAATATTGTCATAGTTTTTGCCACATGGTTACTGTTACATGATTATTGTCACATGGTTATTGTCGTGAAATAGTGTTTTATTTGACCAAAATATAAAAATTAGCTGAAATTGTTTCGCATAGATTATATTGTTAAATTTATAAAAGTATACAAGAAATATCTGAGAAGTAGGAAGTCAGAGGTTCGATCACAACAATATTACTAGATCTGATAATTCATAGTACATACAGCACACCAAACTATTGGTATTTCTGTACACTAGTGCTACAGAAAAAAATGTAAATCATAGCCACACAGAGATAACGTTAATTTCAATTTTAGCACAACTTTGACTAAAATCAGCATTATAATCAAATTATCTATCTATAATTTTATACCCTGGACTTAAGAGAGATTTTCTAATTTTCTTAGAGTCTGCATAAAATAGAGCATAAATGAATGCGCAGATCGGTTAAATGAGTGTCCGACAGTCTGAGTGGTTAATTGACTAATTAATTAATTAAGTTATCAATAGACTGGATGATTATATTGACTGATTGATTAATTGACTGATTGATTATGAGGGGACCAAATAAAGCTTACCCATTCTCCCTTATAGAAATAGATGTGATCATCGGTGTTATTGAAGTAGACTGTATCTAAACCAGAACTTGCGGGAAGAGATTCATTGCAGCCCTGAGCAGCTACAAAGTCTGTTGAGATCAGCCTTGGATAGCCTTCTATCACCTTATCCTCATTCTCTAGATATTTGTAGTATTGGTCGCCTGCAATCACAGTCAGTCACGAAGCTAATGAGTTATAGGAATTAGTATCGTATTTCAATCGTCATAAAATAATATTGAAAAACTCTGAAAGAATATAAACCAAGGTTACGTCCCAATACGTACATGTACATCGTTCTAGAGATCAAGTGGATAACACACTTGTCTGATAAAGCGAATGCTAAGGATTCGAAACTCAGCTAGATCGACGCTGACAGCATACATGTACATAACGCAATATAGTAATACTTTGGGTGCTACTGTCGTCCATGACATGATCGAGTACCATTGCTTAAAGTTACTAGAAACCATATCACATGATTACTTTCATCTCTTATAAAAATTTCTATTATAACCTAATCTAAGTTATTTGAACTAAATTTTAACTTACCTTTAAAGAAGAAAGTATCGATGACGTAATTGTCGGAAGTGCTTTGGTCACGTGTCACTACTTGGGTGACGGCTTCAAAATCTTCCGGGACCCCGGACCAATCACGTGATGTTATGCTCGGATCTCCGTAACGGGTTCGACTGGCGCTGTTTTCGTACTTCCAGTAGCGATTCTTACGGAAGAAAAACGAGTTGTAGATATAGCTCCATGATCCGCCGTCTGGTTCGGTTCCGGTAGCTGTTTCGGATCCTTCACCGTCAGAGTTTGCGTGAAGATTCGTGATCCTGGTTTTACGGACCATGTCGAAGACTGCATTAAACGTTCCCTTGCAGACTCCATACAGCCTCTGGGCGGCATCTCGATCCTGATATCATTAAATAGAAATATTTACTAATATAGACTAAAATTGGGTTTAACCAAATTTATTCGAGAGAAAAGCAGGTAATACAGTAATTATATGTATGATATATATATATATATATATATATATATATATATATATATATATAGTGAGAGATGCATAATTTCATTTCAATTTTAGGGCTACTTTTAGCTGGAATCCTTTTTATGGAGTAGATCATACGTATTATTACATTTACAGTAATTTTGTAGCTGCTGAAGAGATATGAAGCTTAATATATCTGACGTGTCATATTAAATATAATGAAGGGTATTTTAAGGTAACCCAACAGAACTATTTGTGCAGTGTTTGTCACTCATAAATGAAGATTGCTGCATATAATATTACATTGGCGCGTCGATTGGTGCATAGATTTCCGCAAAGATAGGTGCATAGTTTGGTGCATAGATTGGTGCATAGATGGAACATTGATTGGATTGGCACATATATTTTTATAGGGCTGATTACGATTAAAAGAGATTAACAGTCAACGTTTTCAAAATTAACGATTAGTTATTAATCGCATGCTAATCTGCTGTAGACAATTGTTATTTAATTTACGCTCCCGCAAATTGCTTCAGGTTATGTCAAGTAGGCAAATTAAGATTTTCGATTAATCGTTAACAATTTTAATCCTTAAACCCTTTAGTAGTTAACTATTAAGTTTATCGATAACTGCGGCGGCCATCTAGTTATGATCTAAAGATATCATTTCATCGATAAAAAAGAGGTAGACCACAACTGACGTGGAATGCGGTGAATAAGAAGGATATGAAAAATTGGAGATTGACCGATGATATTCTGTAGGATAGAGAGGAGTAGGGTAGGTATATTCGTATCCCGACGCTATTATATTAGAAATAAAGGGAATAAATTTATGACGATGTTATACGATTTTGAGATTCCAACTCTAAATTCTATTTATTCTTTGGACTTTCTTATATTTTCTATCGTTGGGACTTACAGAATTACTTTAAAATGTCCTACCTGGCGCAGAAGCTCGAGATCATAGTGAGGTAGCGATGGTATGTAGATTGGATACATAATAGACGGCTGATGATCCGTGTGAAGCAGTCCGAGCACGTGACCAACTTCGTGCACTGCCACCTGGTGAACGTCAATAATATAGGCCAAAACTATTAAATAAACATTGCCACCTGGTGAATAATATGAGCAACATCTGCAAAATATTTGTGAAATTAATAAACTTTTATTCTTGGGTGGAATGGTTCATCATAATTAAAAACTGAACTTTTTAAATTTACCTAGTACTGTGCTAAGACGTGCCTACGCCGACCTTAGAGCGAAATGACTAAGCTTCTCCAGCTTTTCTGATTGTTCAAATTTCAAACGATAAAGAATCATCTTAAAGGGATCTTTTAAAACAATAAAATAACTATACAATCCATGTATAGTACAATAGTTCCCTTCTTTCAGAATTAACTAATCCGATGATAAGGTTAGCCGGATATCTAAAGCTGATATCTTTGCGCTGAAATATAGTTAAAATACGAATTATCGATCGTTCTAAATTAAAAATTATACAAGGGAACTTGTCTACCTTCAGCAGATTTATTTTGTCTTCTTCATCATCGTCAAATTTCCTGTAATTTTCGTCGTCATCAAAATGAATATCACCCCCAGCCCACGAATGCGCCAGTTCACCTCCGTGACCGTCAAACGTCTTATCACAACCCAGGTGATTATCTGTGCAGAAATTATTAACCATGAAATATTATATCACTGCGATATGGACTCTACACGTTTTATATTCATACTTAACATTCACATTTAGTGGCTTCGATACCGCAAAATTAAGTCATTAAATATAAAGTCAGATTAATTATACGTCTGTGACCGCCTCTACGGTTGATATCATGAAGAAAGTCAAATCCATGGCACTCTGCGTATAAGTCCAGTAGGATACCCATATATTAATTTGTCCAGGTGACGCGAATTATAAAACAGATTGCATTCGATGTTTGAATAATAAATGCATGAAGGACATTTAATCCGTGCATTTCTTCTGCAAAAGGCCAGCAGAGGTACAAAGGCCAATAGTAAGCTTATATTGCCATGAGAGTGCAGTGATGCCAGATATTCCAAGAATTTCTGCCATTCGAGATTTCTCCCGGAAGCGCACGTTACCCGTCAGTAGCGCGTGCGTGAAAAGATTGATTGCAGTATTGTTCATTTATCAAACATAGCTAATCTTCGCTGGATAACATCGCGATCGACGACTGACATAATCGGAGCTAAAGAAGAAGATGCTGCATATGAAACGTAAAATAGCTTCAAGTGTTAGATGTGGCGATGTCGGTAAGATATTCGTCCGTGGATCAGTATGTGCGGTGTTCAAATCCTGGGCTCGCCCGTCAGTGACATCGATTTCGAATGAGGAAACTGACGTTAACATTAGCTTTACCAGCTTTTTTACCACATTACGTTTAGGATGTTTATTAAAATGGCGGTTTAACGATTTGACATGAGGTAAATTGATGTTGTAGTAAATGCTGATGGCTATATATGAGTCAGAAACATAGGAAATTGTTGTGAAGTTAGCAATTTGCACCGTGAACCTGTCATTTTTCTTGAGACATAATATCTAATTTCGCATATTGTTATAGAAACATAGCAGTCCAGATTGCATGTTTACTGCGCAGTGCATAGAAATCTGAAAAGTAATATAAGTAAATATGATGCCCCTCACATTTTCTTAGAAAGTGTAACAGAATGCTAAACAAAACTGATGAATATAGTTGAGCTCTTTGCTGCAAAATTCATCCGAAATACATGGCTAAATAATTAGTAAACTTGCATCTGCCAAGGACTATTTGCTATATCATACATGTATAACATAACACAACATAACATAACATAACATAGCATCAAAAATATAGATCATAATAGAACATAACATTACAAAACCGTACTGGGTCATGAAACATCAAATGTAATGCTTACCTAAGATCTACCGAAACTCAATACATGAAATAGCTACAAAAAATTGGATAATTAATTATTAAGAAAATTCCTCAATAATAGTTAATAATAAGTATCATTGATAGCATGAGAATTAATTATTAAGCTACTTATCTGCATATCTATTGATTGATTCATGAAACAATTTAAACTAATAAACATTGTCAGCATTCAATGCAGTTTTGCCATTAACGTACAACTGTACATCGTAAATTTCTTACAACGACTAAGCTTATTGAGATATCCCATTATATGCCTCACTATGCGCCTCAATCTGAGCCTCAATATACATGTACATGTATATGTAAGCTTCACTACATACCTCACTACATACTTCACAGACTTCCTAATTGCGTCCTTCATTACGTTCCTTTCTGTAAACTGTATAGGTATCCCTACTTTACTATATACACGTATAATTAGCCTTGCTGTATGTATACTTATATTGCAATACGAGTCATAATATATACACGTAAGGAGAATTACCCTATGCATGCTTAACTTACATTACAAGAAGACATACTTTATACAAGAATAAGAGGCCTAAATATACTACATAGCCATATGCCTCTATATATACCTAAATTTTTACGTGCCTCATAACATGCCCTACTATAAAGGTACAAAGATAATAAGTTTAACGTCTGTTACCTATCACAATGGATACTGTCAGAGATGGCCCGACTTTTACCATGTTAAATTAAACAATTCGCCAAATGTGACTCTGAAATTTTACTGCAGCCTATGGAAATTACATGCTAGGCCTGTATGCAAATAAATGAGCCTCTAAATATAACCATCAATTAATATAAGAATATCACGAAATAATACTGATACGCTCAAGGTCAAAGTATAAAAAGTGAAGTTGATTTCTTAATCACCCTTTAGCGAGGGTACGGGTTGTAACTTTGCGATCGATTTACGACAAAAGCCTATCTTCTGTACATTCCATTGAATCTAATATATCAAGCAACTGCTATCCTTTTCACATTTTCACTAAATTATTCCCCAAAAAGTCTGGACCTTAAGCACTTTAAATTCTCGGCATTTAATTATAGAATTCTGCAGAACTTTTGAAGCCCTATGTCTTCCTCAGTGAATCTAAAATAACTCTCAGACGGACACACTTGAGTATAAGATTCCAGGCCTAAGTTCAGATGGCACCGAAAAATAAAACAGAATTGCACTTTTAACGACGATAGCCTAGCGTAAGTTAATTGATGAGTATTAATTTTGATCTAATTGGTGCACAAATTTTCACATAAAATTAGGCATACAACTAGATATTGGCTTAATCTCTCTAAGTCATTCAATTTACTGAATATAACGTTGTGTTGCGAAAGAGATAGCCTGCGTCAACTATGCTTTGTTAATATTTTATATTTAAAATTCGATTCAGCCATGTAAGTAGTGAGATATTCAGTACAAATAAGTTGGATCAAGTTTTGCGTGTGACATTTTAAGAAAAATTCAAATCTAAAATATAAAATGACTGCATTTATATGCCAAAGGACACTGCTGGTTAACTCAGACACTGGCAAAGGATTTAGTTTTTAATTAGACAAACATAAATTGCGAGATTAAACAATTAGATCATCCAAGTTTGGAGAAAGGGAGCGTACACGTAAGTGTTGCTACTGAATTTCGGGTTAATCACATAAAACAACCCATTGGCCCCGAATCATAGCTTTAGGCAAGCAAACATCGAAGTGAACAATCAGTAATAGTGATACTAAATTTGTTACAAAATATTTAATTTGACAATAGTGTATAGTTAACAAAATTAATAATTACTCTCATGGGTTATTCACATATCCCCGTGTTATGTCCTGGTTGTTTGAAGAATAGACCGGTTACTTCAAGTGTCATAGAAGGCAACCAAAGCACTAAGATCTAATCTAACGTCAGAAAGAACATTCGATTGGTGAGAGCCTAGGCTCAAGAAATTTCTACAAATTTTAAACGAATGGAAAAATTAGGGAATTGACGGCTGATTTAGTGTGGTACAGAGAGTATTTGACAAGGTCTATTAGTATCCCGACCCTGGTTAAACAATTGTTCACGGAGCCATCTAAATCATGAAGCAGTGAATTCAATTAGGTCCCTCTCTGACGACATGTGCGGTTAAGAAAACAGACGTTAAACTCATAAAGCAAAAACTTAAACAAGACCACAATAATCAGCATTTTCCAGGCATATGCGATAGCAGACCTTTGGAACCATATAGGCCTGGTTCTTTATGGGCTGGTATCGGGCAAAGTTGAATAGAACTAAGACTGTCGACGTCTTTGGTGTGTAGTTCAAGAGCAACTTAACGTCGTATCTAGTGTGAAGATAAAATTAACCTTCTCTCGAAGATGTTAAACAACTTTTAAAATCTTTTTGTGCCGGAGGTTCATCCAACACACGAGCATAGTTATAAACTGTTACAAGGTCAGGCATTACGTAAATTTTTTCTAGAAATGTGAATTTTACCGTTGCAGAAATATAGAGAAAAACTTTCCGAAAGAAATTTTATTCTAAATATTTTTGTACAATTTTCTTCGAATATAAAGCTAAAGTTTAAGCTGCGTATTTGATGAAGCAAACAGTTTAGTTTACTTAACCTCTGGGCAATTTTAAAAACCTTCAATAAGTAGATTCATTATTGTGCACATGTGCAGATAGAGTAGAGCGCATTGATAAATTAGGCTACTAAGAATCACGCGACATGGGTTTAAATTCCAGGTCACTCATCAACGAGTTAAGCTAAATTGAATAGACGATTATACTTAAACCAACGAATATCTACAACATGACATAGGATGTTAACGATTAGGAATATTTATCGCGTGCTAAGGAAATAAAAAAATTAAAAAGCAGAAGCATAAATATACTAAAAATATATTTCTGTCAAATGTAGTCATAAGACAGGTAAGATATGTAAGATAATTTTAAATATTTCAAAATTATCTTCAACTATCATCATCATCTATCATCATCATCTATCATCATCATCATCAACTATCATCATCAACTATCATCATCATCTATCATCATCATCATCTATCATCATCATCATCTATCATCATCATCATCAACTATCATCATCAACTATCATCATCATCTATCATCATCATCATCATCATCATCATATCATCATCATCATCATATTATCATCATCAATTATCATCATCAACATCATCATCATCATCATCATCATCATCATCATCATCATCATCATCATCATCATCATATCATCATCAACTATCATCATCATCTATCATCATCATCATCATCAATCATCATCATCATATCATCATCATCATCATCATCTATCATCATCATCATCAACATCATCATCAACTATCATCATCATCTATCATCATCATCATCATCATCTATCATCATCATCATCAACATCATCATCAACTATCATCATCATCTATCATCATCATCATCAACATCATCATCAACTATCATCATCATCTATCATCATCATCAACTATCATCATCATCTATCATCATCATCTATCATCATCATCTATCATCATCCTAAATATTATTGAGTCGTATTTCACAATAAGACTCAGACTGATTATTTATGTCTACTTACCTCTTTATCTCTCTCTCTCTCACTCTCTCTCTCTCTCACTCTCACATACACTCTCTCTCTCACTCTCTCTCACACACTCTCTCTCTCTCACTCTCACTCAAGTTATCTGATTAATGGCAGGAGCAAAGTGCAAATTCCTACTCCATCTGACATCACGTTACTTACAGTGAGATCACTCCATAAAACAAAAATATTAATCCGATCACTATGGCACAGCCATTATCAAATATTTTGGTAGAGTTTTCGATTCAAAAACATTTCTTCTGAGATGATTTCTATTTCCTTATTCAGTTCCTACTTGATCTCCTCTTACAACAAGCACAGTATACGGTTAATCTAGTCTGTAGTTTCTCTGACACAAAACGGGTAATATCATTATTTCAGTATTATGTTAAATTCTAACATAAAAACAGTGTATTTTCCCCGTTACTGCAACGCTATATTTTATAACGTTATTTTTATAAATATATTTAAACAAACACGTTAATTACTTGAATAGACGTCGATAAAATATGCGAAATATCAGAACGCTGTAGAAATAAGATTAAGGTGGGTTGAACAGAAGTTTTGCGAGGGGTTGATGCGTACAATACGTTAAGCGTAATGATGCTGGTGCAATTGGAAACGGAATGATCTGGAATAGACACAAAGCTTTCCAAACATTCCATTCATTCATCCCTCCCGCATCCTTCTCCGCTCCAGGCTTTGATTTATCACTTCATTCGAACAAACGGGACTTCCGCGTATAATTTAGACAATACATACGAGAAATTTAACGGCGTCTAAATCGTGATCTATGTCTCTAATGCAGCCCGGTATAGGCAATCTAAATTCAATTTGTTTGTGATTTGCATGCAAATTTACCACAGAATTATTCAAGATAATTAAAATTACAAGAAGTAGGCCTAATTGTTGTTCAACAGCATTACGAACATTACAATGCTTCAAACGTGTATAATTTTGTACACAAATGTAAGATGTAAGCTTAAGCTGTGTTGTTTGAGATATTAACAAAATGTGAGTGCTACTGTCATCCATGACTACATCCAGTACTACTGAGACAAATCAAAACCGGTGAGGCACTCCATCAGCTCGTTAGTTATCAAGTCCCAAGTCATTGAGGCATTGGAATTCCAGACAGCTTCTAATAAAATAAAATGCGAGGATTTTTAGAATTCATAATGCTAAGTTGTCCGAACTCACTCCTATATCTGCCTGAAAAGTAGTTCAATTCTTATACCTAACAATCCTGCTATTGAAGTTCTTGCTATTTTCTTTAATCTTTAGTAGGTCCTTGTGACCTCTAATCTTATCTATTCCGTTACCTTCAAAGTCAGTTATGGCAAACACAAAATATAACCTTAGTGAAAATTTAACACCTGAAATGAGTAGAACTTGTTTCTAGTGCAGATAAAGTAAACTGCTGTTTAATTATGTGATAAAGTTTCTTAAAAGAAATTATGTCACCTTAACAATAATTAGCACACAATTTCGTATAGATTAAATATGAATCATAACTTCAGATTTTACGTCCCTGACATTGCCTTATGACGAGGAACCGGACGTTAAATTCTTATTGATTGATTGATTGATAAGTCGCTGACTTCTCGAAACTGGCAAACGATAAATTTTATATAGCAAAGGCCACATCCGATGAAGATGTTCTTGCTGATCTTTGCAGGTTGAGATTTGGTAGGCCAAATTGATTTGACCCGAATGATATAAATTCTAGATGCCGATCTATAGATCAATGTCAGTCGCATTAAATGCTTCATGGTTTTAAGCTATAAAGTGTGCGATAATCTAAAATTTATTAATCATATTTTAAGTACCAACATAGAAAATTGTTTTTATACCTCTCGCATGTAAATTGTAAACGACAGCGCAAGGCATAAAGTACTACTGATCTCTAAACGTTAGACATTGAAAATTAAGCGTCTTTCAATAAATTTAATGTTTAACAGAATAACTTCTTCATTATTAAATCGGCTCAAGAAGATGCTGTTTTAAATCCAATAGTATTCAGTTAGCTTTACAAATGTGATTTTGGAGTGATTTTTCTCTGCCCTCATCAGTACAAGTCGACGTAAAATATTACACTTTGCCATTGATAATTTCTCAAGTTAAAAATCATCAAGACCATAATCATTATGATTAAATTGAGATTTTTATATATTGAGAAATATGACTTCAATCAAAATGCACAGTCACGATATTTGGCTAGAAATAGCCTATCTAACGCTTCATTAGACTCATAAATTGGCACGTAGTTAAACAGAAGCAGTATTTGATGGACGGTTAGAACGGTCTCTACAAATATGACCGTCACATAATCACCATCTGGTGGAGACCAACAATAGCGCAGCTATATTGAATCATAAACCTCTCGAATGCTTAATCAAATCATTCGAATCGATGAGGTCTAAATTTAGTCCATCTTGTCTTCTAGACCACTGCCTGGGAGACATTAATTTCCACAAGATCTGCGTAGGCGTTCAGGGTCGTGACATTAAAACAGGCTCTTGTGTTCTAACAGATAAAGGTGCACGTATTCCTACGCATAGATTCAGATCGTTATGAAGAGCACTCATATCTCACTTTCGAGCTTCTTATCCAGTAAAACATCGATTATTCCGATTATATCATCCAGTCTCATTATCATTATATCATCCAGACTCTAACCCTTACCTTAATCCTTCTTATTCTCTGAGTGCCGTGCCTGTTCCAAGTCTGGGCGGTCATGGTTATATTCCTCCATATATCTCTGTTCATTGTTGCTCTGATCATCTCTGTTTCAGTTAACTGCAACCATTTGTTAAAACTCTTAATAGACGTCATCCGCTGTCGACCCTTGCATCTTTTGCCATCTATTATTCCTGTCACTAACCTTAACCCTAACCATACCAAATCCTAGCAACCTATGATTATGATAAGGATTAAGCAATATTAAGATTCAGCTTGGGTGGAAAATATGACGTCTGAAGTAGTTTCGGATTTGCTTCATCAGCAACCTAATAATCAGCAACCTCATAATTGCGTTTTAGGACAAGTGAATGATACATTAGACCGATTCTGCAGCGGACTAAATTCATATGAAATTGGTAGTGCAGTTAACGCAAGTTATTTAATGTAAGCATTATGAAAAATGGCTCGTAACAAAATTGAATCCGAGATGGTCTGATCATTCTGCAAAATATTTTGCTGAATGTTTTCACATGATGCGAATTATAATTTACTTGATATTAAACACATCCTGAAGCCGGCGATTTTTAAAGTTAATCTACTGTATGAGATAAGGTATCAAGTGTTACTCGTGATTCTCGCCCTGTAAAATAAACAGAACGTATCCATCGATAGGCATATTAAAAGCAATCAGTATGGGCTATGTCAAGCGTCGTACCGTCTATATTTACTCCGCCTTCCTGATTTGAGGACACTAGTGTCATAAAAACTAAAAACTACACTATGCAAGTGTGTCCTTGTAGGTACTTTACAAACACTGAGACAGAGTTATTACTGGTAAAACAATCAACTTATTTTATGACTGATTCATCCTACATTTACTGCTCAAGTCTTTTTAAGCCTATATCAAGTATAACTACAATAAACCAACATATTGTTACAATAATAATAGTAGACGATCCCTAGAGTAAATTAGACATTAAAGTTTTCCATTGATATGATTTGCCATCATACTGTAGACACAATACTGTCCATAAATAACATAAATGTTATCACTGCGGTCTACTAGTCAATTTACGCTTTTGATTAGTTATTTCTGTCATCTTAAAACCCAGAATTATTTAGGAAATTAACAAAATAAATCTTACATTTATGTTCGTTTTTACTTCATAATATGCTAAGTAGGTCTGCAAACCGTTTACAATTCGAGATTATATAATCCATAAAATAATATTTAATAATCAATTTTTGACCATAAATTACTGAGCAGTTTCAATTTCTGTTGTTCCCTTAAAGGTTAAGCCTGATATTCGCGAAAATTTCAAATATTGATCAACCAATTTTATGGCTAAGTAAGGCTTAGCTCACCATTTAAAAGTACAGAATTTAAGTTTTGGATGACTTAAAATTTTCATTGATTGATGATTGATTTATCCAATCCAAGTTACATTTTTTATAGAAGCATGTGACAATTCAATAATTTAAAGTTAGCGATATGGATGCATCGTAACAAGTGCATCGTCATGAAATGCAAAACTATCACAATCCTACACAGTCCACACAGAAGAATTCTTGTGGACGAGCTAAAGCTAAATGTCAGATATCAACAAGTGCAATCTAGAGCGCCTGCACCTAATCAGATACTATTGCATAATGGAGATGTCAAAGGTTGCTTTCTATAATAAGGCTGTCAGTTTTATCTAAATGTCTATTGAATACAAAATACACAGTTGACGATATGAAATGGTTAGTCGAATTTCGACTTTCGTAGAAGTTCTTAAATAATTCAAATTCTTAGCCTACATTTTCACAATAGTGTATTCACTTATATATTGCATTACATACTACATAAAGAACCGTTCATATTTAATATACCCATGAAGATCATATAAATATTAGGTGAAGGTCATGCAGTTCTCAAAGGTTGCATGCCTGGTGTAGAACTTACACTCGATGAAGGTCATGATTAGGTGATGAAGATTAGATGATGACAGTCATGATTAGGTGATGAAGATTATGATTAGATGATGACAGTCATGATTAGGTGATGAATATTATGATTAGATGATGACAGTCATGATTAGGTGACGAAGATTATGATTAGATGATGAAGGTCATGATTACGTGATGAAGATTATAATTGGATGATGACGGTCATGATGATTCAGTGATGAAGATTATGACTAATGGAAATATTACTTCATGACAGCTCTAGGTGCACAATGCAATTAGTACATAATTTAAAATAATAAATAGTTTTACTACTGAATGTTTTAGATAGTGATTATTTTTATGGGCAGTAGAAGCAACATATATTGGAGAATTTAAACTTCCAGTCGTTACTAATTTATGTCATAATTGTATCTGAAAATAATAGTATCTGAATTGCTAAACACGACATTTATCATAGCTACGTTTTTAGGTTTTTCATACTAAACATTTTTAAGAAAAGTCAAATTAAAGAGCGTACTATTTCAACGTACGAGTAACCGTAGCACTCAATTTCTATTCAGCTAGTACATCTAATTCGGTTATAATATGACTTGGTGAAAAGTAAAATGAAAATGTTAGAGGAAAGACAAATTTCTTGGTAGAGATGAGAGAGTCTCAAATGTAATGTTTACCTTTCGTTATCAACATATATGAGAAGCTACGTAAACATCATCTCCATATCCAGTGTGTACTGCTGAAAGTCCTACTGCTACAACTTGCCGAAATTTGTGAATGAAACGTCTGATCGGGAGGTGGAGACAATTCGTCGAAGGTGTTTAGAAACACCATCGTCAGCTTTAAAGTAAACGAATCGAATGGAATGCATTGTGGAAGTTATTCCATGTCCTGACGTCATTCGAGAATGGAGTGGAATTCATAGATTCTACATTGACTGGAGGTTATATTAATCCGCCATGGCCTGCGTTGAAGAGTTTTATACATCGACAAAATTGGATATCTCAGAGAAGCGCAATATTTTAATTATTAAACTAAAGTACCAGTTTTTGTTAACTTTAAGTACTCAAAAGGAACTGTAAATCAGAAATAAGCTTTTACTAAGAAACAAATCAATAGCTTGATAGCATTTCGTATGAGTTAATAGAATATTCTTCAGGAAATATTATATTGCATTATACTAGCATATCCAAATGCAAATATGATTGATATAATTGGAAGCAAATACTCCAGTCCATTACTACACCATGATGGAATTTAACGGATCAATAGCTTAAAGCCATCTGGTAAAAAATCAAATTTAGTGTTGCGTCAAACAGTCGTAACTATTGAAATCGTTTATTCAAATATTCAGCAGAACATTCTGCCGGGTTCGATCAAGTTACAATTAAATATTTCTTTCGCCATATTTCAATATTTTGCAAAAGAGCAGTTTTTCGGTTTGCCTCTGCTGATCCGGGATTTTGGAGGCGCAACATGTGCCTACAGTGTATGCTTCTTCTCTAACTATAACTTTGGACTGGTTTTCTGGATTTTGGAATTTGCACCGTTTTTGGAACTTCTTTTTGCTCACCGGCTTGATTTTGTTTCAATAGTGCTCGATGTTGTCATTTATCACTGTATCACTCTAATTGTCATTATTATTATTATTATTATTATTATTATTATTATTATTATTACTACTATTATTATTATTATTATCATTATTATCGTGAGATGTCTGAGAGTGTACGGACCTGGTAAGACAGGCGAGCAACAACAACAACAGCGTGACATAGTGCAGCTGCACTACACGGCGTGGCCTGACAGGGGCGTGCCCCGGTGAACTGACTCACTGTGGGACATGACCTGCGAGAATACCAGCTGCGAGAACATCCACTGCGAGAACACCAGCCATTTACGAATTTCGTTGAAAACGAAAAATTCGTAAATGACTAATGTTTAATTATTAAAATTTTTAATCCAGATAAAATTCGTAAAACGGTAAATTCGTTGCCTCTCAATACCCCCCTCCTCCTCCTCGAGTGCGTCCATAGAGCCTGAGATATGTCCACAAGAGTTTTCTGCACTGACCATCAGCTAGAAAAAGAAGATACTCGAGGCTAGAATGGTCACTGCCTCCCAGGGGTCCCTCTCACCAGGGCCACAGCACCAGTGTCAAAGGCTGAACCAGATGTTGGCCTCAGGGCAGGCTGAGGCGCAGAGGCAGAGCTCATCGGGTTTTACAAATCAGAGACCTAATCAAGCGGATACTCGTTCCCACAATTCTCTAGGAACAGCTATTCAGATTTCAGGGTCGTTGACTTCTAAATGCGGTTCTCTCAACAGAGTTCTCACAACTGCCTCATCAACATCTATTCAGAGGAGTCATCGTCGTGGTGGATCGATAATAGAGGAAGAGGGGAGGGGCTCTGCTGGAGCCAAAAGCAGTGGATTCTGGGCAATGTCACCCGCTGCTGCGGTCAGCAACGTTTAACTTTCAAAATATTAATTTTATTATTATTATTTTATTATTTTATTATTATTATTATTATTATGATTATTATGATTATTATTATTATTAGCAAGCGACTCAATAAATGCGCTATAATTTCTGTCATCCGAATTGATGTATAAATGCTATAATAGTTTATTTATGATGTATTTAATTACTTAGCTGCTGTATTAGTATATCCTCATATTAACGAGCATTGCAACCGTAGTTCATGTTTAATCCCGATCAAAACAGAATAAATTAGACGTAAACTTTGCGTGTCGCAAGAGGGTTAAACAGACACTGAAGAAGGCAACGAGAAGTTATATTTTTCCAAGTCAGAGGCTACATTAAGTATAAAGTAAGATCTAATGGAATGTCGATCGAAGGCTTAATGATATCAATGGAATCATCAATTATATCAAAGGAAGGATCACCGTTATCAATGGAATGATTTATGGTATCAATGGAATCATCAATTATATCAAAGGAAGGATCACTGTTATCAATGGAATGATTAATGATATCAATGGAATCATCAATTATATCAAAGGAAGGATCACTGTTATCAATGGAATGATTAATGAAATCGATGGAATCATCAATTATATCAAAGGAAGGATCACTGTTATCAATGGAATGATTAATGATATCAATGGAATTATCAATGATATCAATGGAATCATCCATGATATCAATGGAATGATCTTTGGAGAGCTTGGACGATATATTTAAAATCGCAGATTGCTATTTTAAATATATACTTTGAACCTGCTATTTTGCTAAAATGTCAGAGAAAAAGTCTCACTTACTGTTAAATACACACACTACGCAAGAGAGAAATTTTAAAGAAACGGATTACGTCATTATTCCAATCGACTCATGCCAATAGCGTACTGATAGATTTTTCGACATCAACGCAGCGCGATATTAAAATTTTAATCTTAAGTGATGACTAACGACTTAAAATAGCGGCCTGCGAATATCTAATCGTAGTTCAACAATTACAAGTGTGGAATTCTTCGCATATTTCAGAAATAAACACACTGTCATCCCGTCTCGATTTTGTAAATTTCGAATAACAACTATCATTGTCAGTGCAGCACGACAAATTCGTCAACATGTTGTGTATATAAACTAGAAAAGAGTAATGTTACACTGAATTTTAAGTTATAACATGACGAGAAGGTTATTTTTGTAGGTAACATTTAAAAAAAATCTTTTACAATTACGGAATTCCCTTGGATTCAGTATGCCGGAAATAATTTCTTTAATACTCAGCTTATTATTATCAATTCCATAAGTCAAACGTTTACGAAACTATTCCCATCTATGATTCTAAGAGCTACCCTGGCCAAACGAGAACTTCAGGGACAACTTAGATTTAATTCATTCTTAACAATTGCGCATATAATACTGAAAATAAAAACTGACAACTGCACTATTGAACGATGACCCGCCGAGTAGAGGAAAGTTCGAGAACTTCATATTGCGGAAAATTTTAAAAACTAAGATTGAAGACAAATTTAGCGTAACTTTCATGCTTCTACATATCTATCTGTGAACTCCGAATTTGAACCACGTACCTCGAGCTCCAGCAATCGAAAGATTAAACGCTTAAGCCACCGACTCAGCCAATCACGATCCTAGGGATAATCTATTAACAGCGAGTATTAAAGAAAAAACATTAATCATAATTTTGAAGCCATACGTGTAAAGTTACAAGAAAACAGTAACTTAGCCTACCTTTAGCGAAGGCTATAACAATATCCACATCCTTGATGTCTCCAGAATAATCTTCAGCAAATTTAAGTGGGATGACCTCACTCCACATGCGGAATGCGAGCTCCAGGGCGGCTTTCTGTTCTGCTAGTGGAATCTTGTGACTGTATCCTTCGTCCAGAAGTCTCCATCGCAGCTGTTCTCTCTTATCCCTGGAGAAACTGGTGCCAGGAAGGTCCACCGGCCTTTCGTTCTGATGCATAGTAATAATAATAATAATAATGATAATATGATAATAATAATAATTTTATTATTATTAGTATTATTATTATTATTATTATTAATGACAATGATAATGATAATGATAATAGTAATAATAATAATAATAATAATAATTCTTTTTAAAACTTTTAATTAAATAAAGTCTCTTTTATCTTATTTTTTAGCCCATGGCCCTTTACAGCCCAGGGCAATTAAAAAGAAAAAATATTATATATATACAATATATATATATACACATGAATATATAACCTATTTAAAGGTTAATACGCTTTCTCGAGTCGTCTATAAAAATACTCAAATCCCACACCTCTTCTCTTCTTAAGAAACTGTACTGGCTACCAGTATCCGAACGTATAAAATTCAAGATAGCTTCCTTAACCTTTAAAAGTTTAAATTATGATAAACCATCCTATCTATCTGATGTTTTATCAATCTATCAACCCTCTCGTAGTCTTCGTTCCTAAAGTAAAAACCTTCCCAATGTACCAAATATTAAATCTGCCATGGGCAGACGCTCCTTCATGTTTTCTGCTTCGACAATATGGAACTCTCTGCCACAAAATCTTCGATCCTGTAATTCTATCGGTACCATCCTTGGCAAGCTAAAAACCAATCTCTTTCCGACATAGGTCTAAATTTTGACCCGCTTGCCTTGGATCAAATAGGACGTGGGGTAAGACAAGGTTGTAGCATTTCGCCGCTGCTGTTTAACATTTACGCTGAGGCAATGATGGAGGAAGCCATGGAAGACTTGGAAGAAGGAATAAAAGTAGGAGAGAATTTGTTACAAGATGTACGATTTGCAGATGACCAAGGAATGGTAGCGGGCAGCGAGATTGAATTGCTGAAGATAATGGATAGGCTGAATGATACGGCCCTAAGATATGGCATGAAGATTAATATTAAAAGACCAAGGTTATGAGAGTGTCCAATAATAAAGGTGAAGTTAATATCACAATAAATGGTACGAAATTGGAACAGGTAAGGAGTTTCGAATATTTGGGTCATACTATAACCGAAGATGGGAAATTTGAGACGGAAATATGCAGTAGGATTGCACAAGCAAAAGCGGCCTTTGGTAGTCGAAAAGAACTATTAACAAAAAGGCTAAAGAAAGACACAAAGACAAAGATAGTGAAAACTTTGGTTTGGACCACGCTATTATATGGATGTGAAACATGGACCTTAAGAAAGGAAGATATTAGGAAACTGGAGGCATTGGAAATGTGGATTTGGAGAAGAATGGAGAGGATTAGCTGGACTCAAAAGGTTACAAATGAGGAAGTCCTGGAGAGAGTTGGCACAGATAGACAGTTGATAAATGTATTAAGAAATAGGAAGAAGAGATGGATAGGACACATTCTAAGGGGGGAAGGTTTATTAAAAGAGGTCATAGAAGGTAGAATGGAAGGAAAAAGAGGCAGGGGCAGGCCGAGATTAGGTATGTTAGATGATTTAAAGACCCACTCATATGTGGAAATGAAGAGGAAGGCGGAAGACAGAGAAGAGTGGAGGCGTTATGTACCATGGACCTGCCAGTAGGCAGTGCACTAAGAGAGAGAGAGCCTTGGATCTTGGACTTGCACTGTTTTGATCTCGCTTTCTCTTGTGGTCTCTGTGTACTCAGTCGTCATCGTGTGGTGCTTTGGCGCCTGTTTGTGTAGAGTCTGCAAGAGACGTCCCTGACTTTGCCTTATAGCGAGGAACCGGACGTTAAATTCTTATTGACTATTGATTGATTAACTAAATTAATAAAATTAATTTTGCAGCTTTATTTGCTGAGTTTCAAAGCATTAGCTTAATAAAATACTAACCCCATCGAACACAATGGATCGCTTTCTTCTTTGTCTCAACCTCTCAGTTACAGCTTTGGAGTAACTGGAATCTTTCCGCTCCTCCTCGTCCTCATCCAATCCTGGAACTAATCTTCTCCTCCTCAGTCTACGCTGATGTCGTGCAAGGCGACTCTGTCTCCTTCTCTCACTCTTCATTTCTTCTCTCCATCTCATATCCGTCAGCTCTTCCAACATTTTCTTTCTCCTATCCATATCCGGTTGGAATGCAGGAGCTGAGGATACGACATCATCATTCAGTGACTCTACGGGTTCTAGAAATTTATCAGCTGATGAAGATTTTTGTTGTTTTGGGTTTGAAGCATTTGATCCTCTCAAGGATTTAAATTTCCTTTTTAAATATCGCTTATTTCTTGATCTTTTTTGCATCGCAGATAATCTTTCAAAATGCGGAGTCAACCTCTTTTTTGCCTTTATTCTTTGCCTCCGATCTTCCGAGTTGTTGAGGTGATTCTGATGTCCATACGATGATGACGACGATGATGATGATGACGACGATGGTGGAGGAATGATAAGATTTGTCAATGTAGCCATTCTTTCATGATGTCTTGACGACTTTTCATTGATTTTTAAATCTCTTACGAACTTTTTATTCCATTTTCCACCTCCAGATGTATCGTATAACTCCCACGCGTTTTTCACCGACGTGTCCTCTATCATTGGTTTTAGATGTTGATGCGGCTGAGAGCGGTGGAATCTGGGACCGATGTTTTTACTATTAGCTAATGATTTTTCCATTGGATCGAAGTTTCCTGGAGTTCTTCGGATTTTCGCCGTCGTTATTACTTTAGTTTCAGCATCAGTGTTACCACATCGCCCTTTGTTCATCGTAAGCTTGGTAGCACTGTCGAGCCTATTAATATACCAACAATATGAATTACTTAAATAAAAATCTTCCTTTTAACGTGAAGTTTTATCCCATTTTATGAAGTCGTTCCGAAAGATCTTATAAGTAGCTATCTTTCTTCCTGTCAGGTAAAATGATAACTGGGCTGAGCCGGTGGCTTGTTGGATAAAGTTGTTCGATAGCGGATCAGTAGGCTTGGGGTTCAAATCCAGTGCTATCCTCGTAACTGTTTTATATTCGAGTAGGAAACTGGCGTTAAGCTAAGCATTTTGCTTTTAGCTTTGACACTACCAAATGTTGATAATTACCTCTATTTAGCCCATCTGAAAGAGGAAACCTTTGTTACAGAGCAGTGTGATGACCTCACGGCCTCTAGTTCTAGAAGCAAAGGTTCTACCATTGCCCTACAAAGCTTACATATCTACTATATACTGAAATTCACAGTATATCATACTAGAGAATTACTCGAAACAAATTTAATATTCGCCGCTCTAACATTATATTTTTAATAAGGACTGAAGAATAATAATCATAACATTGTATACATGTACTTTATGACGCGGCAATATTTCATGTGATAACTGCTGACGTTAATTTAAATTTAAACAAGCAACATAACTTACAGGTAAACTGTCAGTGAGCAAAAGTGCATTCATATAGCTAATTCACTCGTTCATCTACTTTAATAACGTTTAACTTCATATTCCTTCTCAAATCTTATGACTGACGCGGAGAGCACCATATTTGAATTCTAAACCTGCTGATTTACAGTCGGACACCAAAATGATCAAGCTACGTACTCAACCTGTAACATATTAATTGGTTGATCAATATATTTATACCACACTGCATATTGGCGGGAACCAGTGGCGATGTCGGTTAGATATTCGACCGCGGATCAGTATGTGAGGGTTCAAATCTGGGCTCGCCCGTCTCTGACATCGCATTCGAGTGAGGAAACTGACGTTAACATTAGCTTTGCTTTTTAAAGCGATTAAATAAAATAAGATTAGTCGGTGGTTAATCAATATATCCATTGACTAACCTGCCAGTATCAGATCATTCACTATAATGTGTGTTATTATTTTTACTATTGTTATTATTATTCTTAATCGCTATAGCTATAGACTAACCTGCCAGTAGGCTCTAGATGGAACCTATCCTGGAGGGTTCGGATGGCAGCTTGGACTAACTCCATAGTGCAGAATGGATGAGTCTGAACCCCGGAGTCAGAGTGTCCTATAGTACCTCGACCGGAAACGTGGGCCCCCTCCTGGACTAAGCCGTTGAGAGTCCTGGTGAGGGAGAATTCTGATGAATCCGAAGTTCTTCTGAGAGGATCCGAGCAATTCAGGTATCCGTATTTTCTCAGGTAATCCTGTGTTTGTAATATTTAGTATACAATGCAGTAGGGACTACTTCCCGATTCAAGGTCAATATGAAAGAGAGGCACTACTTTGTTATGAAATAGGCAAAATTAAAAAAATATGAGCTGATTAAGATATGTAATGATACATAATTGTTAAATATGCCCCAGTTAAAAATATATTTGAAAACAAATATATCATAGCATAGTATAGCATAGTATAGTATAGTATAGTATAGCATAGTATAGTAAGCATAGTTAAGGGATGAAATTAATGAAATTTTGAGGCTTTTAATTATGCGCAAACTTATATTACTATTTGACTTTTTTGATCACACGTATACCATTCTTCTGTCTAATAACACTCAATATCTATGTATTACATTAACATCTAAAGAACTCCGTGTACCGATAAACAAGTGTTTCTAAGAATTATCACTGCACTGATGATTCTTCAGTAATATCCTGAAACAAACACTTGTCCTGCGTTTCCATTATTCTTAGTTATCTTCTTTAGTTATAAACAGGAATATACTATAGATAGGAATAGGAACATAATAATTAGAGTGAGAGAGAGAAAGATAAGACATGATAGTGAGTATATACTAGAAAAATTCTCCGCTAAACTTAAATTGCGGATTTAAGCAGCAGATCAAAGTAAAAATTTAGAATAACTTTAAGCATGAAGTGATAACTGCCGGAGATTAATATGTTATTTAGTGAATTGTATATTGTGACATTTGAAGCCATTACTGCGCCTATCTAATGCGCTTTACACTACAGTTTAAATGCACTACATGCGCTGTCTTGTTTTGTACACAGTTTGCATTCTTAACATAATTCTACAGTAGACACTATTTTCCAACTTTTAATACTATTCGTAAAAATACTCTGATCGGTGAAAAAATACTGTAGGCATTAGTGACCAATCTACGTTCGGCGTTATATAAAAATAAATTAAAATTACAAAAATTGGCGTCATTCAGCTATTGAATACACCGAATAGGGAAGCAATTATCTTCACAGTTTACTACCTCTTATTCTAATGATTCTGCTTTTAACAATTAATCCAATATTATTTTCAAGTCTCTATCCCTTCTATCAAAGTATAATAGCTAAATTTTATGTCAATTTTGGTACTAAATGGACAGTGATGCAGCGGATCAGGCTAACATTCGAATGCATGACTCCTGAAGATCAAATAGCACAGCTAAACCTACTCGGTCATGGTATTTAGTATTATATAAAGATATAAAATATATACGCACTGAAATAAATATATCGAGAAACCCATTTAGTAACATGAAAATTAGCCTACAAAAAAGGAAACACGCATAATAGTGAAATGATCAACTATGTTGTTATGTATCACTTCTAATACCGCATGTTTAAACCGTTAGGCAATTTAATCCATTATTCGTGTAGTCCTGTGAATATCTGAGATTTTACCCTCAGATCAGCGCCGCTGGGATTCAAACCCACGAGAGTTCGATTCACCACAGGATCTGTCATTTAAAGCTTCATGACGTTAACCTTACGATATTAAGACATTCAAAAACGCTAAACTTGATTAAACCTACCTGAGCATCCTTCCAGTTATCCACTTTGAACTCGTGATGTTCTCCAATTCGTCTATCCCGCCTTCCTTCTGACCACTTCCTTTCTCCAATCTGCATGTTTCCAAAATCCATTCCAGCTGAATTCTTGACATTTCTTTCATGATGCTGGAGACCGGAACTTGGATTTGCATGCCCCTCTCTGATCAATGTTAACAGGATAACAAAAACAAGGACCGCAAGGACTGCCTGTCTGACACAGGGCCGACACCGAGGGTGATCCGTATGGAGATGATTTACACACGTTGTTTTTGCATCAGACCGGGAATGATGAAATACTTTAGATTCAAGACTGGGGTCCTGGTGTCGGTTACAGGCGCAAGACTTCAGAAACTGGGGCGATTGCTTAGAATGAGAACAGGAAAATGACTTAGAGGTTTGCTGTACAGGAGGACTCACTTCTAAGACTGATTGCGTTCTGTAAGAATTATCGTCGTCTGAAGTCATATTGAGATTTCGATGATACTTCGGCTGACTGGAACAGTAGAATTCTGCGGATTTGCAGGAGTCCGAACTTGGAACTCTCCCGCGACTGCATGGATTTTCATCACAGAGATTTGGCAAGTAATTCTTGGACAGGTTCTGGAATTCCTTTCCGATACTTAGCGAGGTCTGTCGAGAAATCGAACAGAAATTTGAGAGTGACACACTCAAATAGCGGATCATTATCTCTCCTTTTATACAGATTGTTACAGTAGTAATACTGTCTTTACTTTTAGCAGATACTGTAATGTCACTTTAATAGAGTGTGCTCGCTACCAATGCATTCCGATAGCTTTTCATCGTGAATCGCAGTTCATTTGATCTGAACATAAAAGTATAATATTAAATTACACCCATGCGATTGTTAAACTTCCTCAAAGTAACACTGTATAACTATTTACCAAGTAGAGCGCATGACTATTGTATTTCTGTACAGATGTGCATTAGGAGATGATAAGGATAAATTACCCCCTTCTTTAAACGTATACTTTACATCGAAACTCCAAAAGTTTAGAGAAGTAAATAAATAGCCCCTCCACTCTAGATTTACTTCTTTCGAAACTCTTCTCAAAATATCCCAGATTCACACTGCTCAATATATTCATGTACAGTATAAACTGTCTATGTCAATTTTGGGCGTCGTTTATTTTCTTACTTTAACCGATACATCCAGAAACTTTGTATTAGTCAACAAAACATGGCAATTCTGAACCAGCCTGATATCAGCATTGATTAAGCACGTTCTATAGTAGTCTAGCAGCAGAAAATACAGTATTTTGAATTTAAAATATAAAGGAACATGCGGATAAAATGTTGATGAAGAAAATTCTACTTGAAGTAAGCCCTACAAACCTTTAAATAAGTCATAGTTATGACAAATAAAGAGCAATCATATCATCATTTCATTATAATCATTTTGATGACATAAGCTTAGCTATGCAGAGCTACATGTAGAGTATATAATAACGTCAATTATATGTACAGTTTAGAGCATTGAGAAAAATAAAGAACTTGTGTTAAATGTAAACATTTTTTAATCGCGTTTTGAAGTTGTGTCGCCGGATAGGAACTAAGCTTAGAATATTATATTACATATGTGCACATGCAGGCAACAATTACATGGCATAGGAATTATCAAGCCTAAGCAATTATGTCATGGGAATTTCATATTTTCAAAAACTTTCAGAAGTTTCGAGTGACTACAGCTGTCGCAATCGCTGGATACACATGTATATGATATCGCTGGATATATAAGGGAATAGCCTATAGTCGTCAGTTTGAAAAGGATCCTATAAATTGGTTTTTATTGTATTCATTATTTCTTTCTTAGTCTCCTTTAATTTCAAGCTAAGTATACGTTTGGTTTATTTCAGCTGCCGCTCTATTGCATTTATGAAGTGCCGCATACTTTAACATACATGTAAGTACCTTCTCTATAACGACATCAGTTCTTAAATCATGAATGGAACGTCAGTAGTTCACCAGGTGGCCAGAATAATTGCATTCTCAATTACTGATAACTGCAAGTAATCATGATAGCATTAAGCGATTTGAACCACGGCTATTAATGATTCATCTGAAAAATATTTAAATAAAATCACGCCATTTGAATGTGAACTTTTACTTGGTATTGGCAAATCGGCAGGGTTATAAACGACACAGTATGTACACACATACGTTTAATGTCAAACTTTCATATAAACGTTATCTTATTCCAAATACCTGGTCCAAGTCATATATTTATAAAAGCCTCTTTACAAAGTGATTCATTTATGCTAAATAAATATAAATTACATAACTAATACCACAGAAAACGTTTGATGCACAAGAAATTCAGAGGGTCCAGCTCTGCAGAATTTATAAATAATAATATATAAATAGTTATTAATACCAGTATTTATTTGTAATAATTTACTAATAACTAATTTTATTAGCATTTATTACAAATAATTTAGAAATGGCAACTAATATTATTATCGATCAGTAATAATTTAGTCATAATTAGTAATAGCAGATTTTATTAGTAATAATTTATTAATAATTTGCAATAGTAGAATTAATTATTAATAATTTTGTAATAATTAATAGTAGAAGAATCCACTAGTAATACTTTGGAGTAATAATATTAGAAATTCTGTAAGAAAATATCAACTTACCTTTTATAAACGTTCAGAAGGTTAATCACAATCGCTCTGGGTTACCTTATTATAGTTCATCCGATGATATCTTCAGATATTGCGTAAAAAGTTCATAACCTATGACTCACCATTTGCATTATCTATGACATAGTTAATCGTAAAATGACTTTAGCTGTAATCTAATAATCGTATGTGAACTTAGCTTCTACTGTAAGATATAATTAAACGCTGGTTTATATACTTTAGAGTTGCTACTTAGTTCTGTGTTACAGTTGTTCGTATCTTAAACCTATTAGCAACAGAAGTTGCTGTTGCGTTGTTCGTTGCCATTGAATGACAGACTGTGTCTCTGTTGCGCTTCTAATTACCAGCCTTTATAGCTCAGCAAAGTTCTATTGTGTGTCTGTGAGTAAGCCTATCTCTATCTCCACTTTAGACGTATCATATGACTAGCTCAGCAGTTTTCAACCATATTTGAACATTAGATGATAAAAGAAGTTGTAATCTAGAAATTTCAACGTTCTTAGGCTAAAAGCTCTTTTTAAACTGGGATGCCGATTTTTGGAATTCTGTGTATCGTCATTTGCGCTCCTGCTTGCATGTTTTCAATCTATTAGACAGACTTAAAACACGAATAGAGTCAGCGTACCAGTCAAGATGCCAATTATATTGACTGTCGCTTTGCTAACTTTAAAATCTTCAGTAATCCAAATTCACTGTTGATATCCGTAAAAGTTAAAAATTTGAATTTGACATCGATGGCTCAAAGATTTAACATTGACTAATACACTCTAATACTCTACTAGTCAATACTTACAACCTGTTCAATACTTAAAATTCGCTTCTTATAGGTTTTGATTGGCTAACTGTGTCTGTGAAATTAAGCAGATATTTACTGCTTCCGGTACGGGTTGGGTTTGATGGCCGAGTTGAGAGCAAGTTTACCTAAGAAGCAGGGGGTTATCGACTCGAATCCCAGTCTGATTGTCTCAAAAATATCTCTTGTTATCCGAAAACAGATGATCAAAATTAATTTGAAAGCTTCTAGTGTTCATTTACTCCTGAATAGATTTACAAATGAGCTGGCTGTACTGTGCAAGAAGAATTAATGCCAGTTAATCTATGTGCTGAGCGAACCGAAAATGACATACACAGAACAAAGAAAACAATTTCCAAGTGTCTTACTATCTGCTGGGAAAGAAACACCACTGGTCAATATAACATCCACGTTTAAAAAACTCATTTTGCTTGTGCCCAATGCTTGTCGCGGCGTACGTGATTACTACCAGCCTTTTTAACTAGGCTAGTTCAAACGTAACAGCCCATTTACTAATTTGCTAATTTTGTAATTACCAACCATGTTCCTGCGTTCGGAAAACTGAAGAATAAACCAACTGTAAACTTCACTTGTCGTAAGAGGAGACTGAACTAGAACTGAGGAAGACAACAGGAAACCACCTCAGAAGCCATAATCTTGCCAAAGCTATAGGCCACATTAATGTGTGAAAAAGGAATAGTCGTTTGTGCAGGGATTAATTCGTTTATCTATGGTGTGCTTCTTTTGGAACGTGAAAAGTAGCAAGTTTGGAGGATAAAATATGAACCTTGAATCTGCCACTTGGCAGAACTCTAGGACGAGAGAGAAAAAGAGAGTAATTAACAAATAACATAATTTCACTATAATGACCAAATTAAAGATGCTTCTGAGGTAGTCGTTGAGAACAAAATTTTAGAAACTGATAGGAACACTAGGATAGCTGCTATGCATATTAAGAATTAGGAAGCCTCCCCTGTTCTCAAACTCGAAGGAATGCGGAATTTAACATTTACGTTAAAACTCCTAGTGGAACACTAATTATTTACTCTTTGCAAAATAATTTATCTCTATACAATGTACATCTATGTAGTGTTATGCTAAGTGACAGGTCCTAGGCAAATATTAATACTCAGATTCATGATTGAAATAGGCACTACATACTGTAGATTAAAAGTCCCTTCACCAAATGTCTTACTCATACATGTATGTTATAGCTTTGAGAAAAAATGGCATCCGAGGTAGTTCCATTTGTCTTCCTAAGTTTTTGCATAGTCGCCTCTTATGACACGCACAGATAAAGATTGGTCTATTCTGCAATGTCCCGGACACAACACGGAGAACTAATTCAAAGTATATGTATAAACTCTGGAGTAATGAAAAATTGATTAATTGATGATTTACTGCTTAATTTCTGAGTAGACTGAATGATTGCTAGGTTGATTGACTGATTGATTAACTATTTGACTGTTTCATTGAGTAACTGATCACTCAATCAATAGTTCAATAATTCGTCTAGAAATTGATTTCTTCTTAACTTACTTTTCTATGTTTTATTTCTTGCTTAATCGATTAATTTATTGCTTGATTGAGTTCTTAAGATACTGACAAAACCTCTACACATGTCTAAGGAATGCTGTTTTCATAGCCAGGCATTCCTCCAGAAGAAAATATCTTTCGATGCAATCTCACTGTACTGCCAATTAGAACATAAATCCTGCCTAGAATATTAATAGAGCCCTGTGCAATAAACTTGTTAACTATTTAATCTTAAAAGTTGCACGTTGAGAACTTAGATTCCTTCTTGAGCGGAATGGATTGACTGCAAATGACTGCTGCTAGGCTGGTGTAATATGTCCGTCAACTGCTCTGAAGAACCGCACATGTATATTAATACTGTAGTAAATTTGAAAAGACAGAGAAAAACTCATCATAAATTATGCTGTTCACCATCTTTTATAGAATCTGTCACGGTTACTTTCAAACGCAAAATCTTCATGGAGTAGCGTAATATAAGTCGTATGTTAGGTATGTAAATTCCAATGTTTTTTCCTAAAATTTCTATTTGAAACAGATTGTATTTAAGGTGGATTTTCTATTCATTCGAATATATTTCTAATATTCAGTTAAAAATAGTTGCAATAAAAAAATCAGGTACTGTTTTCAGCAAACCGTAATTCATTTAAACTAGCCTCCTTTTCAATGACCTAAGATAAATAGTAAAATAAACGCCTGAACTGAACATTCCCATACATTCAATATTTAGAAGAAGGCCCTATAATTGTTTAAGTGATCTAGGCCAATTTGTTCATTGACGAGTTCGTCAGATTTATTTTATAGAAACTTTTTATGATTTTAAACATGATTAAAATTACCTTCTCATCAGTATTGTTTTTCTTAATGACACTAAAGTGTTTGCACTCATTTTGATAAAATTTGACTGGTAACAAGTCAGCTAGATAACATACTACTCGTGTATATGCTCTTGACATAGAACATATAGAAAATTTCTTAAAACCAAAAATCTTGATTTATGTAACATTTTCTGCACCCTAACTAATGCACTAATTGTCACGTATTTAGAAGATTCTTAATTCACTTAAAGAAACCTTATACTCTAATACTCTATCGTAATATTAATAATCAATAATAATAATAAAGGTTTAACGTCCGTTTCCTCATCCAGGGACGATGTCAGGGACGTCCCCAACAGCACACATCACCACAGATTCTTTACATAACGCATATTCTTTACAGAATATATCAATCATACTATCATCTCACGATCAATCTTTTTTGCGATGATTTGAATGAATAAATTTCCTACAATCCACTGGAGTCCTCCAACTATTTCCTGTATTTAGATTTATTCACAGCTGTAAAACCATTGGCATTGACCCCCGAACATCATTATGAAGCTAGATTTCATCGGTATTTCATCTGTAGCATTTTCTTAGTACGGATCATCTCTGAAAAATACGGATAGTTTTATTTACGGTTGAGTTGACGTGAATTTGTCATAAATCCATTCTCATTGTTTTCTATTTATCAGAAATCAACTGGGTTACACCAGAATCGCAACCTTAATGGGATATGGTTTGCTTTATTGCTATAATTGTTACCAATGACGTATTCTAGAAATTCTGATCTAATTTTCGGACTTAATATTCATTTCTTTATTCGTCAAAAACAGACAGGATCAAGATATATCACACATACATACAGTATATATGCACACATACACACATACACATAATGTTAATAGAGTATTGAAATGAAAGAAGAAAATAAACTCTGATTACAAGCTGTTAATGTTTATTGATGGTCAATAAAGGAGTCAAGTAAATGTCTCATCAAAGGTTTTCAAGTTTAATTTAGTCAAACTCTAAAAATGAAATGCCATTACTTTTAAGTTTTAACAATTACAATCTATTACATACCGTTCAAAGTTAAAGAACTACAAGACATTGATATCAATATTCATTAGTCAAGATTGCAATTATATATAACACTGAGCTGAGCATGTTAGATCGGTTGGTGCAGAGTTCAAGTACACTTCCTGTCAATGACACGCTATCGAGCAGAAATCTGACGTCAAACTTGGCTTTATCTTTTTTGATACAGTTTGATTTTCTATTGCTCTATTATTTGTTATCGAGTTTCCATTTCTCTATTTTTCCATAGTCTAATTTTCAATAACTGCTTCTGGCTTTGAACTATAGGCCTACGACTTGTAGCATCATTACATTGCGCTATATCCACTCAGCAATGCATCTCAATTTAGACTTTCTTTGTGCATATTTTATCATCATTGTATTCACTCTACAGCTCCACAATTTTAGTATTCTTATCACTGCAATTCACTAGTTTCCTATGCTGATTTAGTTAGTTCTATAAAAGTATTCAACCTGTTGAACTTGATAATTCTGCACTCCAAGGATTTCTCCGCCCACTACTATTGAATTCCATAATTGTTGAGAGCAGTCCAAATCAGCAGTTCCTCTTCCATTCCACTCCACGAGACTTTTCTAAATATCTCCAAGTGCAATGCATGATTTGGTCCATGGACCCAACTAACGAATCAATTAAAACAGCGAATATCTCATATATACATATACATGTAGATATAGGATATACAAACCTAACTACTTTACCTACATAATATATATATATATATATATATATATATATATATATAATTGTATATAAATACACACACACACACATATATATATATATATATATATATATATATATATATATATATACATACATACATATGTGTGTGTGTCTGTGTATGTGCGTGTGTGTGTAGAGATAGAGAGAGATATAGAGAGAGAGATATAGAGAGATAGCAAGGATATAGCATTAGATTTCTCTTCGAATAATATGACTCGGATATTCTATAAAGATCATGGAAGCTAATTAGAATATGACTAACAGAATAGAGCCAAATAGACTATAGCCTTCTTTCATATAATAAAATAGGAATATGAGTTGAAACGATTGAAATTTCAAAACAAATTACCTACTAATAGTCCAGCGTATACTCCGTTCATAGACCACAAAGTTGACAAACACATATTGAAACTATCGTAGCATTGTCGATGTGGCCTAGCATAAAATCAGCAAAGCCATCACCTGGTACGTTGTAGTTAGCTTAACGTCAAGATTCAGAAGCGAAATTAAGGCTTTTGTTCAAAACGACTTGATACAATCGAGCTACCGTCACAAAGATTGGGCTAAATGAATGATATTACTAATAATAATGATTAAAAAGAGTAGTATTAGCCGTCACCTGGTCGGGTTTTTCAATTTTGTTAAACTTCCAACTCTTTCAAAAACAAAAATTTCAGTTGATATAATTAAAAGATAAAACAACTGAACTCCCTATCAGAAAGTGCTTGAAATGAAGTGCATTGCTAGTGTGATGGAAATTTTTAAAAATCGTCATTCTTATGATATCTGAGGTGATTCGTCGTTTTCTTGATTGTTTTACACTTTAAAACAATTTTATTTAATTTTACTTTCTCTTAAGCAAGCCCACTATCAACATATCAACATATTATACATACAAAGCGACTACGTCTAACTACGTACATGACCAGAAAAGCAAAACATCTATATTGTTTTACAACAGTAGTGCAGATGGTATGCAGTTCATTATGGTATAACCGCTTTTCTGCAATGTGGATGGAATGCACTTGGAATGTAATGGACTATTGTTGTTGATCGGGCTATTGCGGACGAGATGGAAATGATATTGTACTTATCAAGCAAAATTCCACTCAAGTTTATCTTAAGTCGTATCTATCGATACCTATGTATGCACAATTCCACCTTTTCACAGCATTCTTTAGATCTTCATGAAAAGATAATCACAGACAAATGATAACGGATGAAAGAGGTATCAGAATAATACAAATAATGTTTTTTATACTTCTCTTTTTTTGGTAGTATTTCATGCATTTTAAATACTTCAGGGAGGGCATTTACGTATTTACGGCAATTTTAATTGCATATAACTTAGTAGCAAGAGTATAACTTTACATATGCACTGTAAGACAAAAACTAAAGTTTTATATGATGCGCTGGTGTGCGAAATATTCCCGAAAACATTGAATATTTGATGATTCAATTTTATAATTTTATGATTTTTTCATGCTGATTTCATCATTTATAATCGTTTTGACGATTCATTCACACGTGAATTTTCATATATGAATCAACAGGCTTCAAAACATCGGATGATTCAGTTTAAACATCCCTAATCCATAAGACAATTCTATTGGTCAAAAAGTAGACAGCTGCTATTTAAAGTCATTCAGGTACAATATGGTAAATTATTTCGTCATTTCCGGTTAGCGTGGTTATGCTACAGCGTTCTTCGAAATGACACACTAATGTACTATGTACCAGTTCACAAATTACCTTCCTTCCATACCCAAAGGGAAATTGATGTGGTATATTTATTGATATGGTACTTCCCTTGCAAGGCTAGCATAGGTTCAAGAAAAGTGAGACTTAAACCTACCTATACATTCTATTCGTCAGAGGCGATTGACTCAAGATATAACAGTGGATGTACCTGTAGACATATGGAAAATTTCTGATTTTTAGGTCAATGGATCTCTCACATTCCATTTTCTAGTCCTCTATTATCGGATGCAATCTTCTATCATCAGACTACATAGTTCTCTAAATGTCCATTTGGTTTGGCGCTACTGATTTCCGGGATTTTGTCTTGCACCGTCTTGGACCCCACACTCTGCTCATCGGATTGGATTTGGTACCATAGTGTTCAATGTTGTCATGACGACCATATCACTCTAATTACCTTGTTGTTGTTTTTGTTCTTAAAACGACATTTAGCATAGAGCGTTGTGCTCTACAAGTCCGCTAATTAACTGATTGATTGGTTCATTCATAAACTATGCGGTAAGTAACTATGCTTTCCTTTAGTCTGAGAGCATCTCATTTTGTCTATACATCGATCTACGAATGCACGTCAATTTCGTGCAAACAATAACTGCTGAAAGCTTTAAAAACTCGGTAAATTGAGCAACTTAGAAATAAATATATTATAAATAATTAATTTAGCAGTTTTAGTGAGTCTTGACTGAAATGTCTCCTACTTTAGGTAGTTTCAAAGATTTTAAAAGTTATATGTGACTTTATAAAGGCGCTGTTTTCAAACGAAATCTAGGTACATATAACCTTATTTGTGAGAGATTTTAGTCAGTTTAACATTTGGTCTGGCATTTAATTATGATCTTAGATAACCTATTTGATACTCTGACAAATTTTTGTTCAATTTAAACACTTTCTCTGAAATAATGGCAGCATAGATACATATGAGGTATAAGATATACATAATGTTCTTTGTCACCATATATTCATGGACCTAGTATGCGAATCATTTATTGCGAATATGAGCTAAGTTTATTTTCAATAATAGCATTGTTATTTGGAATTTGTATGCGACCTTGAATAATCGTTAATAATAGCTATTTATTTGCTGTATTTTTGAAAATGAATGCCTGTCAAAATTTACACAAACAATCATATCAAGGTAATGTCAATAATTTACATGCATGATATTAATATGAATTTATGCAAGTATTTGTATGAATGTATTAGTATGTTATTTAATCACACGCAAACTATAGGGTGTCCAGATAGATCGTGAACGATTTTGAATGACTGCCATTTTTAATCCACTAGTAACAAATTTATAAAAATTGTCATTTAGTATTTAATAATGTCTCCTTTATTCTTCAGTACAGCGTCAAGTCGATCATGCATCGAGCCAATTAGATTTGTCAGAGTTTTCAGAGGTATCGATTTCCACGCCTTTCGAATCCGGCGTTTCAAGCTGTTCAATGTCTGCGGTTCAGGATCGGCATAAACCGTTGCCGCCATAATACTCCAAACATTTTCTATCGGTGACAAATCCGGAGAATTAGGTGGCCAGTCCTCTGGTGAGATATATCCATTAATGTTTGTGTTCAACCACTCGACTGACGCTCTTGATGTGTGTGCACGTGCACCGTCTTGTTGAAACAATCCTTCGCCGTTATTACGAAACAGCTTTGTAGCTGTTAAATTCGTACATACAACTGTTCGCTGGAATGCTGGTTTGACCTCTTTCTCCAGTATCTCATTGATGTAATAAGTCGAATTAACTGAAGTTTTATTTGGGATGATATGAAGTTTTGTTAATCCGCGAGCTGTAATACCACCCCACACCAGAACTGACGGGCTGAACTTCACCTGTGGCGCGCACGGAACAGAAGTTTCTTGTGATCCCCATACTACATCGTTCTTATTGTTAGGTACGTAGTAAAGTTTGAAAGGTGATTCATCAGTGAACATGACACGCGACCAGTCAATATCTTTAAACTTCTTCGCAAAGTTGACTCGGCGGACTTTATAAGCACTACTTAACTTTGGGACCTTTTGTCGTTTAAAGCATTTCCATTTCAGCGTCGTTCGCATATACTGTCTTATTGTCTCTTTGCATCCAGCAAAGCGTTTGTCTTTCAATCGACGTGCTAACTTTCGCAGACTCTGTCCACGCACATATTTAGACTGCCTAATCAGTTTTTGAGCGGCAGCAGTCAGCACAGACTTTCGACCGCCTTGATAACGACTCTGCAGCGTTTCGTTTGGATTCTGCTTGTAGCGGTTGGCCCACTTGCTAATCCACGCTTTACTACGACCTAGTTTTTTTGCTATAACGCCATAACTATACTTTTCTTCCAATAGTGTAATAGCTTGTGCTCTAATTTGCGCTTCGTTTAATGTTGCCATTGCCTAATCAGTGATACGCCGTTTATTTACTGCACTGTTGCGGCAGTTTTCTGTTTACGCACATTTTGATGACGTCACGGCAAATGACGTCAACACTTTGAAACGTAAGTTACAAACCTACAGTATTTTCCCTGTTATTTACAATTGAACAGCCTATCTGCCAGTATCAAACTTTCCACATTGTATTGTGCATAACATATAATTTTTTGCATTCAAAATCGTTCACGACCTATCTGGACACCCTATAGTTTTTAATGCATAACTAAATTTATAAAAGCTAGATCCAATTTAACGTCAGTTTCATATTGCGGAGGCGTATTAACGACATGCAAGTAATAAAAGATTTATTATATTATTTATCTATTTACATTAATTTAGATAAACCTCAAAGCTAAACTAGCACAAGCCTAAACTTCTAAGCAGATTTCCTATAACTATTTTGAGTGGGATCTCAAGTTATTATAAATAAAATGAAATTAAGTGAGACATTGCGCGTTTATTCGAGTCCACGTCTGTCATCTCTCTGTCTTTATTTCACTCTCTTACTTTTATTTTAGCTTAATTACTGATGTTTGCTCTACTTCTTTGATGGTAGGAATCAGAATGTCCTGGAAATAGGCTGCCGCATTTTATGGCTTACCACCTGAGTATCTTTGAGATTAGGAATTCCATTGGGACTCAGAAGTCCATATCTCTAGCGTAATAAAGTGAAGTGAAGAGAGCTGGAAAGGAATAAATGGAATGACAGCTGTTTATGGTCACATCAAGATGTCAATGAATGGAAGAGAACTGACGGGGCTCCTAGATTAGGTAGGGAAAATGAGACCCCACATTAACTCCACTGAGATTCTGTCGAATTTTGCCAATTAAGGCAACAAGAGGAAGCAAATTAAAATAACAAATATTCCACCGGATCGCTATTTTTATTTCATATCGTTCCCGTGCTACGTTTTGGATATTGCAGATTAAACCTACCTTCAACTGCATATGTCGCATAAGGCGACAAAGAGCAGGGCAAGGGGAAACAGTATCAAAGCCATATTTTCTCAAGTTATAAACTAAATGAGATTTGGATCAGGCATAGCTTTTAAATATGGGAATGGATCCACTTGTTTACCGATGCAGTGCTCTTTATGGAACGTGAAATCAGAAACGTGAGTTGGAATATGTACCTTGGACCTGTCACTTTGTAGAATACTAGAAAGCGAGAGAGAGAGAATTCGTACTGACTTTACACTAATAATCATAAATTGAATCAAAATTAATAAATAATTGTTCTCTTTTCATTTCTCATCAGCACATGTCTTTTCGGATTGTTTGGGTGTATAAATTTTCAGATTCCTTGTATAAGGAAACGGAGGATAAAATTCGTTATTATTATTTTCTCAGTTTTAATACAATAAGGTCCTCTGCTTGAAATTTAGCTTAGAATTAAAGATACAGAAGTCATTCATAATTAAAAATGCGAGTAGCTGGAAACCATTGAATAAAATGTTCATAGATTTCTTCTCTTCCGCAATTTAACTCCCCTTCTAATGTACCTTCACTGAGACACCGGAATGTAAAAAGGAATTTCTTGAGCACTGGTTTGTAAATCAGCGTTTGATGCTAACTCCTTTCGACTGTCGTTTCATTGAAGTCATGTGTTGCATAATAATTGTCGCACTTGGGACAGGAAAATGGCGTAGGAGGATTCTATGGCGCACTTTATTAGCTATCCTGCTGAATGCGTGATCAATGGCTGGAAATCTAGTAGTCACCAAATGAGGAAACCAATTTAATTCGGAAAACCGATATGGAGTGAGCGTTGGTTTACCTTGGCAACGATAAATCTGTTAGCAAAATTAGAAGTCATTCAATGTTGTGAGCATGACTAACGCTGAAGTAGTCCCTATAGGCCTAATTCTGAGCATTTAGAATTTCGTAAGTCGATTTATGTTAAAGGAAACCCATATTAAAATGAATCAAAGCTAAAATTTTGCGTTCTGCTAATTTAAAATAAGGTTTGATCTTCTAATAAAGGATTTGTGAGCATTATAGGCTTAGTAATATAATTTCTACAAAATGTTATCAGTTATAACATTTTGTAGAAATTATATTACTAAGCCTATAATGCTCACAAATCCTTTAATTTTAGACTATTTAGCTTTAACTTTCGACTAAAGTATTACCTTGAAGCATTGCTCCAGAACCGAACACCCATTTTTACCTTTTCTTGGTTTATCACCCAATCATCAGAGATTTCTTGGGGCAGCAAATACTAATGGACCAACAATTGCTGAAGTACTTAAACAAAATAGTTATATTTGATATATTAATTAGTTTTTCTGAAATTTGAATGTAAACATTTCTACAGTTTCGATTCAATACTGCATTGAGAGTAGCTAGGCCCCTATATCATGTTTATTTTGTTTTAGCACTAAAAGTGCTAGGGCATTGCCAAATAATTAGTTGCAATATTGCGTAATTGTTTACTTCGTTTGAAGCACGTTTTACGCACGTGTGGGCGTGTTTGTTGCTGAATTTATCTGCGACGCCATTGTATTCTGAAAGTCAACTCTTATCCTATAGTCGGTTCAATACAATATTTCAACACCGATTTAGTTTTTGCTTCGATAAATTCTCTAATGAGCTTGGCCAGAGCTATCGATTTCATTTCGTCGCGATTTCGTCGCCCAGTCAACGGCTTTTTCTAAAATAAGCTTTCAGAGTCAAACGTTGGGTCTACTTAGTCGAATTAGTTTTTTAAACTGTTTATTTACGAGCGCGACAGAAAATTTTAATTCTATTGTGCTAATAAAACGTAGCCAGTTACATTCAATTACGTAACATGTCTCACACCTGTTTGATTGTAGATGGTAACAGATTACATCGACTACATTTAATATACTACATGTATGTGCGTATAAACATACATACATACAGGCCTATATGCTTGCAATATTACACACATTTACTTGTATGTATAAAAAGTAGAAAAGGACAACGGATGACAGAGAAGAGTGGAAGCATTATGCTCTATAGATCTGCCAGTAGTTAGGGAACTGAGTTATACATGCATCATTAGACTATCTCCTTGATTTCACTATTCATATTTTAATCGATTCTCAAGAAAGTTTTTTATATCCTATTTTGGCCAGCTTTTACAAACTTTTAAACAGTTTATAATTTAACTACCATTCAGTATCTCTGAGGCGAGATACACATTTTCCCCAGTAAGGTATGGACGGTGTGGTCGGTCTCTGTTCTGGTGCTAAAGCAGACTCTCTGATTGCTTGTATTATGCTTGTATGTCAGAGTAGAAGTCTGAAGTCTCTCTTAATGTCAGGTGGGTAGACGTTCTCTTTCAGGAGTAGTTTCTCTTCAACCTACCTCTTGAGATAGAAATATAACCGAAAGTTGAAATTTATAAAGTTAAATGAATAGATGAAATTTATAGAGTTAAATTTCAATGATCTCAGGAAAATTCCCAAATTTTTCTTAATTCTCCGTGTTGTGTGTTCGGGTTGCTTGAAGAATAGACCAACCGGTGACTGCATGTGTCGTAGAAGAAGGCAACTAAAGTATTAAGATCATAAAAAACGTTAGAAAGGGCATTCGGTTGGTGAACGCCTAGCTTCAGAAATTGTTACAAAATTTATAAAACTAGTGGAAGAGATAATAGGGGATTTACAGATGATATGAAATAGGAAAGAGACGAGTGGAGAAGATATACCCTATCTCGAACCTAGTTGGACTGGGAATAAAGGAAAGAAAAAGAAGAAGATGATGATGATCTTTAGAAAATTCCCATCTCTGGTTTTCACATTCTCTATTTTTAAAATTAATTTTCTGTTCTCTTGATACCACTTTCAATTGAAGGATCATTTTTTTCAATATACAAATATCAGTGATCCTGAAAATTAGTATTCAGGATAAATGAAAAAAGTATACAAATTTTCTTGTCTTTACTTTAGATTGCACTTTCTATGGAAGGATTCAACAATGTTTTCATTATATATAATTGATCCTGAAACGTTTTTGGACTTTTTCCATGATGTTTCTTTCTCTCGTTAAATAAAGAAAGTGATACAACGTTGAAATATTGGAGGTCCGTTTTGTAGTTCTATATTAAGTTGAAACTCTCTGATACCAATTTCATCCTCAATGAGGCAACTGAAGTTTTATTATAAATTAATGGATTCTACACGGATAGAATAGTTTGATAGTCATATAATGCTTTGAATATCCTCCCACATATATGTATATTTGCTTGAACTCAGTTCAAGCTCTTCCTTGTTTTTAAATATAATTCGAGTAAAAAGTACGTATTAAGTTTAAAAAAATAATTATTGTTATTACAAAATTATTATATATTTGATGTAATTGTGTCCATGCATTCTTTAAAAAGTAAAGCCATACGAATTTGACGAACTGTAGCCCCTGGCCTACAGTTCTGGTCAACGCGGGCTAGGCTGGTTTACTTTTTTGTTGCATAGGCCGGGTTCATGAGGAATGAATTAGACTTCAGAAATGTTCACTTTAAACCATTCATATTGATTGATACTTCAAATTTATATGATTGATCACAGTAGTTTCATTTAGACTAAAAGTTCGTCTCACACTATACATGCATATAGATTTTATTACTTCTGTTATGAAAACACCATTACATTTCGCGCTCAGATGAATGTTTTAACAGACTTTAAAGCTATAAGAGCTAGACTTCAGCACCGGCTTATCTGTGTCATTCCTGAAATTTAGTGAAGGTCGGATAGGTTACTCCAGGAATACTATTTAAGCTGTCGTCGCAAAGGTTGAAACTGATTTCCCATCCGCCGTTGCATTCCACAGTTTGGTTTTCCAGCATGTCGTTGTTTCTTTAAATATTTGAATTTTAAAAAAAACGAAATAGATTTGAGTGCGTTTAATATAACTTTCGAAAGTTCACTGTTTCCATCATTACCACTAAAAAAATTCATTTTACTGCGAAATCTGTCCGAAGTTTTGATTTATATCCTCTTGATTAATAGATTACGGCGTAACTCCGCATTTACTGTGTTTCTTCAGAATACTTCTAAGAGAGAAGAGGAACAACAAACAAGAATATGTATTTTAAAGATTGAATAGGTTATATCCTAGTTTAACATCAGATTACTATCCTGAAAGCATGTCTGTGGCAAGCTAGTGTAAAATTCGAACTCTCTATGTACTGATCCGTAATCACACCTACCTGATAGCGTTATCGGTTTAGCTTGATTTAAATTATTGTTCAAATTGCATAAACACAATACCATGTTCGAGCCAGTCAATATATGATCCTTGATACTGAAAGCGTACATCTGAAGGCACTAAAGCGTGGGAGGGTCCGGAATTTGGATGAGCTTTCTGTCACACAAATTCCGCACTTGTCTACGGACAACCTTAGAGATTATTGACAATAAATGACGTAACGGTTCAGATTTTCCATATCAGACAGACAGAACGGAAGTACCCGGATCACCTTTCCATCGTCAAGTTTATTTTTAAAAAGTGTCTACGACAGACAGAGGTTTATTGCAATTTCCCGGAATATTTTAGAAGTTAAAACTTCTTTTCTTTCTCTTTTAACTAGAAATCATCGAACGCATTCAGTGCATAAAATTCTGTTCAGGCTAAATATACATTTAGATTGTAGATAGGCCTATATTGACGCTATTGTCGCTATCAATGATAAGGACTGAGATAACCTTTCCTCGCGCAATTGTAAAGAATTATTGGAATTTTGTGTATTACTATCCTTTACGAAAAATCGTTTTAAGAATCTATATGTAGATACTATTTCTAGAAGAAACTTGCGTCTGTTTGATATTTCCTTGCAGCGTCCCAGACATTTATTGAGGTGACTTGAAGGACATCAAATGTGACATAGTGAAATTTCTGACCGTTGGATTTTGAGCATTGCGTGGATTCTGAGAAAATTTGCTAGAACAATTTAAAGCAAATTATTTTGTAGTTTTTACTGCAGCATTCATGCATTGCGGTGAAAAAGATCAGAAGAATAATTTTTAATAGATGAAATTTGACTTGCAGTGTCGAGAATGTATTGCCATAGATGTGTTCATAAAATTAATTAGTTTGTCATAGTTTAACATCAAACCTGATTGGATCCTTGTAAAGAGTCTGAGTGTCCATCTACATGTAATGAAATTCATACGTGTATTATATACTGTACTTGTATACACAAGTACTATGCTTTATATCGACGCAAGCGAGAACAAATCTAGACAGACTAGAAAGACTTTTGCGACTGGAAGTAATTATTTGAGAATGTTAAGCACTTGATTAATACTGTCAAAAAACTGGATCTTGAACTTGCACTGTTTTGATCTAGCTTTCTCTTTGATCTTTGTATGCTCAGTTGCCATCGTGCGTTGGCGTCTGTTGATGCAGAGTCTGCTTGAGACGTCACTGACACTCTCTAATGGCCAGGAACCGGACATTAACTTCTTATTATTGATTGATTTCTCTCTCTCTCTCTCTTTCTCTCTCTGTCTATCTCTCTTAATATGTTTAATAATTTGCCTTTAGGAGAACGCATTAAGCTATCCCATGTAATGCACGTCATGCACTTATCAATTCTGTCAGTTCTTCTATACCTTCCAGTTAGGGATTTGACGATGATTAGAATATAACCGACTTTAGTTAAACTTCTATCCATAACTACAAGATTTTCAATTTTGATAAGAAATAAAGAATACAGCCCATCAAAGAATGAGACCACTCGGTCACCTACGTACAGGCAGAATTAGTGGAAAGACTAACCTTATGTTATTATGACACTAGCTGGCTTATAGAACAGAGAAATGAATGGAATAAGCTTCTTTCCTATCTTACCTATTATAATTTCTATATCAAATTCTGATGAAATTCAGTTTTTAGTACAAATTCACACATGGAATTTGCAGCTTATCTTTGCTAATTAATTCTGTAGTTTACTACAAATTTAATAATTCACTGTAAAGAAGCATGGAAGGAGAAAAGGTTAGAGGAAGACCGAGACTTGGGATGCTGGATAACTAGTTGATATGCCATGGACCTGCCAATGGGCATTTGCTTTTAGAGAGAGACTATGCCTGTATCGTTAATACATGTATGGAATTTTTACAAGAACTCATATGCAGTGAAGTAAACATTATGCTGTATAAATTTTGTGCTATTTAAGGCCGCTAGCCGTTATTTAAATAATATTAACACGAAAATTTAATTTTACAATTATGTTACAATACGACAATAAATCCACTTTGGCAAGAGTTAGCTATTTGTAATAAATTTGATTAACAAATATTTAATTAATTAAGGGTTATTATTTATATTTACACGCACAGTTGATGTCCCTGACATTTGGATGAGGAAACGGATGTTAAACCTTCATTATTATTATTACTATTATTAAAATATTTATTTCTAGGTAACATTTATGTATAAACTATAATGTTGATTAATGTATCCGATGTAATATGCCTGTAATATAAATATAATATATACGTAATGAAGTGTACAGGTACATATTGTTCATTCTGCGATAAAGACTCAATTGTGCTTGACTTATATGTTTGTGCACTATAATTACAAATGTTAAAGCCCAAAGATAGTATATAAAGCAAAATTCTTTGTTAATTCGTACCAAATATACAAGTACCTACAAAAAATAAATTATTAATATTCTCAAATCTGACTGAAGTTAATGCAATGTATGAACCATGTGTATTAACATTAAGAGATTGCATTAGGAGTTGTTTGTATGTGTGTTAATATTAAGAGATTGCATTAGGAGTTGTTTGTATGTGTGTTAATATTAAGAGATTGCATTAGGAGTCGTTGGTATGCATAGTAATATGAATATATTACATTAAAAGAGTTGTTCGTATGTGCATTAGTAATTTAGCGGTAGCTCGAGGATTCCAGTATTTATTTATTGATAGACTATGCAAACTTAACATTGCGTCTTCAGCAATTGTGACGTCTCGCTACATTCAGTATAGTGTTACATTAGAACAATAAATGTCCTTTAAAATGGATTTAATGCAGTAAGAAAGCCAAATATAGGATGATTTTTAATAGTTAATATCATAATATATGAGCAAACTTGTTCAAAACTTTTATATATAAATATGAATAAAGGCATATTTAATTTTGTATAATTAATATTATCAGGTGCTAAAAGAAATCAAGTAATGAACATTCTGAAGAATAAAAAACAGTTAGGGCAGATAATGTATATTATATACATTGTAATTGCATATATACAATTTCTAGACACACAACACACATGTTTGCAAGTTTTGGGTGAATTAACTTACAACAAAATTTAGGCCTACTACCTTTATATTTATCATTAGCATAACTTATCTAATCTTTGATACGGCGATAGTAAACTTTTTGATAATAATTTTATTAATTTATTTCATTATTTCAACTTTTTGATAATAATTTTATTAATTTATTTCTAGGTAACATTTATGTATAAACTATAATGTCAACTATAAAGACAGGCTTAGATAGGCAAACTGTTCCCACCAGTCATACACCCAGTTTTTAGCATGATTTCCATATTCCACGAGTTTCTTGTGAAGATCCTTTCCAGCACCCGAAGCAAACTTCTGCACAATATCCTGAGAATAATTTTATTAATTTATATTGTTTTAGCAATAAACGTACTGATTAAAAGAATAAGTAATACATGTCATTCGATCATAATTAAATTAAAATTAAACAAATAGCAGATTATACACATGCAAGTGCACGATTCAGTAAAGTGAGCGATCAAAATATAACTCGAATAACATAACATGGACGACATGCAAAATAATATCGACTGTTATTTACATTTAATGTTAAAAATATTCCAGGAAGCACCGAAATAGTTTGGAATGTTGCAGTTGTAGTCTCTTTACATTCAACTTGCTCTCACAAAATAAACAAACGAAATGCATAGATGGGATTTCTGAATTCAGGAGAATAATGACTCAGGCAAATGGGTAAGTGAGACGGTATATGCTATATAATATACATGCAAATACGCATACTAAAATATTTCGAATTTTAACTTATTGATTGCATATAACGGTGTATATCTTAGCCAAATATTTGTATTAGAAGTCTGAAAATTTATTAAGAGCAGTCGACAATTGATTCTTCTAAAAACTGTAAGCATACGCGTTTTCTTTTGTTAGAAAATATTTTTTTGAGATTTGAGTATTAGACTAAATATTTTGTACATTAATTTTAATTTTCGCAAGATCATGAGACTATAGATTTGCAAATTAGGTTTCCTAACAAGAAAAATGTGAAGTTTATTGGGCTCAATTTTGAAAATTGTAAAATGGAAGCAACACTATAAATGCGATAAGCTCCTTTAATTACATTCAATATCAATTAATCCTGGTGTTGTACAAATAACCGCCACACCTGCTTTTAAATATCTTTAAATTATAATTATCATTATATAGAATCATACAATATTACAACAGAGCCAAGTTGAATGCTTACTTATTTTAATTCTATATTGTGTGACTTATTACGTTCTTTTATTAAATGCTGTCTCAGTTATAAGCGTTCAAAAGTTTTTGTATTTATGGACCACCGTATAGGGGCCTACATACATTTTATTGCTATGACTCCAAAATTAAACAAAATTTGCGAATGCTTGCCCAATATCTCAGTCTCTTCCTTATAAAAGACTGCCTGAGCCATTTAAAAAAATAAAAAGATTGTCTATCATACAACAGATCCCATTGGACAATAGGTATATACCAATCACAACTAACGTAACAAAAGAAATTAAGCTATACGATTAGAGCAGCAGCCGATGGACGTATGTTACACAAAATAAAATAGTCTGCAGTTTTACAAATGATTGCACAATGAATGGCTTTAGACTAGCAGATCCGCTACCGCCGCTTTGACGCGGGTGAATAAGTCTACCACTAACAGAAGTGGTAGAGTCAAAACCTAACGGAAGCCGCAGATCATTATTCTCGATCCTAGTTCTTCTCGTATCGTCTATAACAGGTCGAAATTTTTCGGACGGATATGAAATGGAAACATCGATATCAAAATTGTCTTCTTTTATATTATCTTTTATTGTTTTATCGCCCCCACTGTAGTCATAATCATCGTCATCGCCTTCGTCGTCGTTATCATTGCTGTACAGAGTGCTATGACGTGACGATGAAATTCGGTGGTCGACATTTGTCTGCCACTTTTGCTGTTGTTGTAAACGCTGCTGCTGACGCCGTAACTTCTGCTGAAGTTTTTTCTGCTGCTGTCGCTCCAGTAGCTCATGTTGGAGCTGAAGGTGCTCCAGATCGATATCTGTTGGGATGGGAGGGGGTTCCATGTGGTGTGGATCGATGCTGGAGGAAGGTGGAAGGATTGGTTCGGAGGGATGGTTCAGTGGTGGCAGGGAATCGGAAGGAGATTGGTGGGCGGAATGCTTCTGCTTTTCTGTTGTAGATACAGAGGCAGCAGATGGGTGAGCAACAACAACATCTTTAGGTTCTGTCTTACAGTGTTCTGCGATATATAACGATTGCATATTAAGAATTAATAGAGTTGCATGTATTTTATAACTAATAGAAACATTAAATTTAGGCCTTTTCTTATTGTTTAGTTAATATGAGAAGAAAAATAAAATTAAAGTCAAAACCAAATGACAATGATTATGTTGTATTAAATTAAGCATATTGACGAATGGGTCCCACTTTTTTCTTTTGCCATTTTATTATTTATCCATGTTTGGCCTTGTTTCATATCTGACATTAGCATTTGATATGTGTTCTTTTTGGGGCCTTTTGCACACATTATTAAGACCCTTTGAAATACTTTATCCTGATAAAAAATAAAACTTTGACTGATTGAGCAAATTTAAATGAATGCTTGTTGCATGAAATGAGATTAAAAATTTAAAAAGAATATTAAATAAAAATTCAATTGCATAATAATACTAAAATACTACTACAAAAATGGTTTGCATTGATTTAACGGTAGTAGTGTGCCGTCTGAGATAGACGTAGAGAGCTGCTTGCTGGATCATTGAGAGTCATTTGGAATTTATATTTCATTAGCTTCTACTTCAAAGTTTCGCTTTAATTTCAAATCCAACGTTTAATTTTATATCTGTCTTTTCCTCGCAACATTCTAATATTGCAGTGATTATCATTTTTATATGTTTATACCAATGACTTTAACAGAGATAAATTTCAGAGAAAGCCACTTAAAAGATATAACAGTAAGAAGTAAAACTAACGTTAAATTAAATAGGATAATTTTAGATATATAAAATAAGACGACTACAACACTAAAACCTTTTATTATCAATTAGACTATTATTATTAAAAAAGAAAACATATATGGCTGTTTCATGGCCGAAATCGGTCTTCTAGACTTCTTTACAGAAAGAGTTCAATAATTATGCTTAAGATTGCCTGAAGATTTTGATTGCCTGAAGATTTAGAGTGTTTTGACATTTAGTACAATTTGGCTTCGAATTTTGTAAAATTCCAACCAAATATAATAAATGCATCTCACCGTGCCTGACGATGCGATAAAGTCGTACGTCAGTACTGGGGCTGCTGATGACACTACTGCTGACGCTGCTGATGACACTGCTGCTGACACCTGATGACTTACCGATGTCCGGACCGCAGGACTTGTCCTCACCAAACAGAATTAATCCGTCCGGATCTCTCTTAAAACTCTGATCATGAGAAATATAAAGAGCTGGTAAAGCTAATGTTAACGTCAGTTTCCTCACTCGAAAGCAATGTTAGTGACGGTCGAGCCCAGGATTTGAATCCCGCACATACTGATCCGCAGTCGAATATGTTATCGACAGCGCCACTGGCTCCAGCTAGTGCATTGCACTTCGTTTTAAAAATATAAGAACACATGAAGCCTAAGACTAAGTCAGAAGGTTACAAGAGCTCTTGTAGTAATTTTTGCAACACGACGTAAAATAGTGGTTTTGAATATTTCTCAATGATTATCAAATAATAGGCATAGAGGTTTTTGAAAACTTAGGCCTGCTACAATTGAAAGGAATTTAACAATAGGTATATCATAACTTAGAAATAATTTATTGTCATTTCAATTCAACGCTAGCAGCAATATCACACAAAATGAAAATGAAAACGGAGTTATAGTGTCTCGCCTGTATGAATTCGAAAACAAATATTCTGATTGTATTCATTCACTTTAAGAGCGCAGTATTCAAGCCTCTATTTTTTTAAAAGCATCGTAAAAGATGGTAATAGGAAACAATTTGGACATTTTAGGTCGCACAATTTTCTATTAGCATTTGTGTAAAAAAAACTTACAAGTAGTAATGCATTATTAACAATGTACAAAACCTTTCAGAAAAGAAGTGTAGCTATCATCTACGGCAATATCGAGCTCCATTAAACCAATTTTAGAGAGATATAGAAGGCACAAGATATCCATTGAATGATGCAGGGTTTAGCTTCCATTTCCTCCTTCACTGGTGATGTCAGGGACATAGGGCAGTCTTGCTCACAATGTTCGCTATAAGCGGTTGGCTTTGATGGTGCTGATTACGTTCAGTATACAAATGAAGCAGTAATAAGACTTTTAAGAATTTACGAAAGACACACACACACACACACACAGAGAGAGAGAGAGAGAGAGAGCTGCAGCAAGTTACAGTAAGATCAACTTCTCTCTTTCTCTTTCCTGGGAAAGAGAGAGAGAGAGAAAGAGAGTGAGAGTGAGAGAAATAAAGACTAAGCATGGGGAAGAGAATCAGACCGCTAGAGAGAGAGAGAGGGAGGGAGAGAAAGAGAGAGAGAGGGAGAGAGAGAGGCAGCGAGAGAGGGAGAGAGAGAGTGAGAGAGAGATAGAGAGAAAGAGGGAGAGAGCGAAAGAGAGCGAGCGAGAGGTATCTGTATGTTATATATTAGGGAGAGACGGATGTATGACATACATAGCAGGTGACATCTGTCGAATGTTTGATTGGTCTCACAATCACGTAGGTCACGTGATCACTGATCCAGCTGGCAACACATTGTAGAGACAAACCTAACGAATATTCAGCACACAATATACATGTTTATGTATAAATAGACTACAAATATACGAGATTTTTCTTATTAAACGTCTAAAAATTGTTGTATTATCTGATTTATTTGATTAATTTGTATTTTTAATTATTGATTATATTACAAAGTGTTCAACTATTCTGAATACGTCCCCGTGTAGACTAATTCAAGCATTGGCAGCATTCGAATAAAGAACACTGCTTGTCAGGAGAACTGTCATGGAATTGAACACCCCCTAATGTGTTGATTTCTGTATGAAAACAGATTTTTGTAATTCATGTCTCTTCATAATGTTTTGTATGTCTCATATATGTCTTGTGGACGCCAAGCTATCAGTGGATTTTTTATTTGTCTTAAGAATTCAGCTTAGTTTGAATGTATACGTTTTATACTTGACTCATTGTTTTTACATTATTTGTACGTAATTTTGTTTAATTCAATATACTTTTATCTACGGGCTTCTTAATTCAAGTATGAAATATGAGCGAAAAACTGGTCTAAACACAGATATCATTCATGATCATTGCCAAAAGACGTTAAACCCTTTCACTTCATATTTTCATCAGATACCTCTTAAAAACGCGCGAAATTGTCAATGGGTTCAATTTTCATTTTAGTCTCTACTCAATATAATGTATGATGTGTTCGATAGCTAAATGGTATGTGCAGAGTTATGTAGGCTACGTGCCCATGGTTTATGTGTGAATGTATTTGTCCATGTGTTTATTAGTGACTGTATTTGTCAATGTGTTTATGTGTGAATATATTTGTCCATGTGTTCAGGTGCTTCCTTGACCTTCAAAATTTAAATTATGGTAAACCATCCTATCTATCTGATCTTTTATCAATCTATCAACCCTCTCGTAGTCTTCGTTCCTCTAGTAAAAACCTTCTCACTATACCAAATATAAAATCTTCCATGGGCAGACGCTCCTTCATGTTTTCTGCTTCGACAATATGGAACTCTCTGCCACAAGATCTTCGATCTTGTAATTGTGTTGGTACTTTCCTTGGCAAGCTAAAAACCCATCTCTTCACGCCGTAGGTCTAAATTTTGACCCGCTTGCCTTGGATCTTGGACTTGTACTGTTTTGATCTCGCTTTCTCTTGTGGTCTCTGTGTACTCAGTCGTCATCGTGTGGTGCTTTGGCGCCTGTTTGTGTAGAGTCTGCAAGAGACGTCCCTGACATTGCCTTATGGCGAGGAACCGGACGTTAAATTCTTATTGATTGATTGATTTAAGTGTGAATGTATTTGTCCATGTGTTTATGTGTGAATGTATTTGTCCATGTGTTTATGTGTGAATGTATTTGTTCATGTGTTTATGTGTGAATGTATTTGTCCATGTGTTTATGTGTGAATGTATTTGTTCATATATTTATGTGTGAATGCATTTGTCTATCTGTTTATGTGTGAATGTATTTGTCTATCTGTTTATGTGTGAATGTATTTGTCCATGTGTTTATGTGTGAATGTATTTGTCTATCTGTTTATGTGTGAATGTATGTGCACGCCGCGCACGTACCCTGTTGATCCAGACTGCAGCTATGATCTATGTCTATGGACGAGGCAGCCGAGCAGCCAATGTTGAGTCTATAGAGACAACTGTCTACAGGAACTGTGTAGTGAATACCAGGTCTGGGGCAGGCCGAGGTATAATGAACGTCAGAATCTAGTTATGCAATATATACAAAGCAGAAAATAACAAATGAACAAATGTCGACACTTTACTTTTATATTGTTTATATTTTTTATAATTTTCCAAATGTCAACGTTTATTTATTTAGTCTCAAACAGAATTTATACAAAACAGTACAATAGCAAATGAAAAAATAAAAATATATAATAAGAAGTGAACAAATTCAATACGTCTCATTTATGAATCAAGATTCCCTGACATTATCCTTGGACGTTAAACCTTTATTATTATTATTATTATTATTATTATTATTTTTATCCCGGGTCTAGAGAACCTGAGGTATGATAAAAAAACGATTCAAGCAATATTCTGAATCGCATTATTAATATTTTTATTATTTATATTATTATTATTATTATTATTATTATTATTATTATTATTATTATTATATGATCATTTCACAATAATGCGTGTTACGTGTCCATGTGTTTATGTATGAATGTATTTGAAAGCAGAGTACGCATCCTGTTGATCCAGACCGTAGCTATGATCTATGCCTATGGACGAGGCAGCCGAGCAGCCAATGTTGAGTTATGTTACTATTATTATTATTATTATTATTATTATTATTATTATTATTATTATTATTATTATTATTAGAAAGCATAATTTATTAAAGACTTATGAGATCTTACTGATAAGCAGTTGTGCTGACTCAGACTGCTCTGTGACGCAGTGAATATGCGAATCATGGTCCACCATATTTCCTGAAATAATTCATCTCATTTTAATTAATTAATTAATTAATTAATTAATTAATTAATTAAGATTTACTCCTGAAACGATAAAGTTATCAAGAGCATTTAAATGTTGCGAAAATTGTTCGGACAGCAACAACAATATATCTATGGTTTCATTACAATCCTGTCATTGATTGCTTAACGGTAAATAGCAAATACTACCGAAATAGCTGTAAACATAGTCACTTTTAATTTTATTGCAACAGTATTAAAACTACTGTTTACAATATTATTAACAAATTTACAATTAGACTGCCAAAAATCACTATTCAATACATTTAACCTACTTGTACGTCAGCAATATCAATACACGTATTGCACAATACGATCACAGCCAGAATAAAACATGCACTTCTGTTATATACACTGTGTATTTTATAACTGATACTCCAAATATTTGTTACAATAAAGTCGTAAGGAATTGATCGATGTTCCTGAAATATACAGTACTTGACCAGCAGCCAATTCTACCCGCCGCAGAGAAATTTGGTTGGAATATCTTTAATAACGTGAAAGTTATAGTTTTTTCGAATAGGAGTGGGGTCAGATAAGAAATTTCCCGTGCAGGATTACGGGCTTGATACATGCAGAGTAAATTATTTCTATTATATTATCCGCAAGTTCCGCAACTAAATGAACTTCAATAAATACCAGCCAATCGAAGCTAATCTTATTATCTTATAAACCGACTAGTCTAACTACGACTAGTCTAACTACGACTAGTCTAACTACGACTAGTCTAACTAATGGCATATTAGCTAAGACTGTACTTAATAGAGCTTATTAGAGAAGTTAGAGCACACAATCGACAATATATAGGCCCAAGCATTAAAAATAAAAACATCGAATGAATTAATGTGTAATCTTTGTTCATTTAGCATTTCGACTCAACATATAATTGGGTCTTACCTCTATATAGTAATACCACATCTCTTTCGGAAAGTTTCTTGAATCGGATGCACTGATACTGAGAATTACTGAAAAAAATCACACAACACGCACACAACACGAGTGAGGCATTTTCTATCATCATTGTTAAAGGTATAATTGTGTATTGTTCATTAAAGCGTATGGTTATCATTGCTCTGGTCTCGGGGACCTCGACACTGTTTGGGTCTTACTGCGGGCTAGAAATAACGGCCGTAGACTAAAACCTACAAAAATTGTTCAATATACTCACCGATGAAAATTAAATAGACTCCAATGGAGTTAATTGGTCAAAGAACGTTATAGAATTTATGATTTAAACATAAGAGGTTTCGGAATTTTGATAGACAATTGAACCGGCTCCTAGCTATTCAGCATTAATTCAATTAACAAAGTCATGAATAGACTGGGATTCAATGGTTAAGTCTCTTGCGTTCAGGGTAGTTTAATAATGATTAATGTATTTCTTTTAGGTTCCTTTGTAGATCAGTCAATTTGAGACAATTAGTTTGAAGTTTTTAAACACTTCAAAATTTTAGGAAGTTACAGACCGATTCAGAATATGATTTTTAGAATTAGGCAAGAGTGGTGACCTCAACGCCGGATTGAATAAGTTACCTGAGTAATCCCGCTTATATAGGACCGGCTTCTTAGAGCGGCAGCGTGTGAATACGCTTTGCACGCATGAAAACACTTGATTTTAACTCGGCCGAGGTTTTAATTAAACGAAACAACAACTGTTAGAAAGAGAGCGTAAGATAGATATATATAGAGAGAGAGTGAGAGAGAGATATGGAGGAAGAGAGAGAGAGAGAGACAGAGAAAGACGATGTTAACTGGATACCAGTTTAGGATGACAAAGTTATGTACGACGTATTCGTTGTCGCTGATCCTCGTTGAGTGGCGACACCTCATTTGCACCGAGTACCTCTCAGCCAGACTCGAGTGATGATTTCTTCCTCTTCTGGAATGTCTGCCATCAGAACTCTCATCCTCACCGCTCTCAGAGTTACCATGGATTATTCCAAACTCCTTCTCGTCGACGGAATAGACGAATTCCCCGGAGAGGTCCCTCCAAGTGATTCCTTTCAGCCAGTCCGGATAGCTGCAAGAGGGTCCCGGCCAACCGGAATTATCTGGAAATATTAGCGATGACTCTTTGAAATATACCACCTATAATGTTGCACTCTGTCAACAGCAGTTGTCAAAGACAGTTGAGAGAACTCAGTGTAACATTTGAATATGAAACAAATTTGATGATTTGTAGAGGAAGCATGTAGGCTATACTTAAACAACATTCATTTGAATATCAGTATTCTGCTAAATATCAGGTCCAAAATAGTATTCTTAAAAGAAAGCTGCCACAATTGAACTAAAAATCATTCGAAAGTGCAGAGTAAAAAGGCATCTCATCACTAAAGTAATGAATTGAACTAGATCTTAAATAAAACTTTAAATTTTTACAGTATGGCTTTTCCAGTAATTCTTAGCAGAGTTTTCAATATCCTCGGTAGTAGAATTTCAGGAAGAGATATAATCGTAGGCCTATATTTTAACCATCAGTGAGACTAATAAAAATTCATATTGTCTAAATATATAACTCATATTATCTAAATATATAATTCATATTATCTAAATATATAACTCATATTATCTAAATATATAACTCATATTATCTAAATATATAACTCATATTATCTAAATATATAACTCATATTATCTAAATATATAACTCATATTATCTAAATATATAACTCATATTATCTAAATATATAATTCATATTATCTAAATATATAATTCATATTATCTAAATATATAATTCATATTATCTAAATATATAATTCATATTATCCATATATTCAAAAATCACTCAGTAGAGCTAAAAAATGCGACAGAAGTTTAATAGCAAAAATAGACCTAATTATAAAAATATACTGTATTAAATATTGATGTATGTATACGTAAAATATTGCAAACGTATATTTATTATCAGTTCCAAATTCTTTATAATAATAAAAATAATTACTAAATATATGTAGCAACTATTTATCATAATCCATTTTAAATAAATATTTGTAACATTTATATAGCCTACTAATGCAAATTCAAATCACAATAAAAGAACATTAATAACAATTTAATAAAGGCAAATAGCATTACAAATATTATAATAATGATAATGTTAATAACAGTATTAAGAGCATGCAATAGTGCGGATTATTATTAATGTAATTGATTGTAATAATAATAATAATATTACTGAAATTATAATAATAATTAAATGATCACAGAAAGAACCTTTAGTGAATTCGATGAGAAAAGGTCCATCAGTAGCACTACGTAGACCCCGACAAGTGGCGTCTGCGCTCATTGCCATCGTCACCTCGCTCCCATAGTGCTCGTACTTCTGTAAAGTCAAGACACAAATTCATGACGTTACCAACACGCTCAGCTATAACACTGTAAATCCAGATAGAAAGTGACCTGTAAACTTTCGCTTTAAGATTAAAAAATAGCTATAGAGCAAATCTTAGGCCTAATTAAAAGTACTTCATGATCTAAACCAATCACAGTTTGGATACTTAAATATGATTAATTTGATTCAAATCTAGTAGTATATTACACTATGCCTAACTAAGTGGGGCGTGTGTCACTCTTACGCAATATTTGTATGGTGTAAATATCAGTATTAAGCCACTGCAAACCAGTTTACAAATGATTTTATGATTTGCCATAAAATAGAACAATCAAGTGATTACTAGTGATTGATTCTCTATTAAACCTGATTCTCTGTAAAGATAAAGTGATACAAGTGATAAAGTGATACAAGTGATAAAGTGATACAAGTGATAAAGTGATACAAGTGATAAAGTGATAAAGTGATACAAGTGATAAAGTGATATAAGTGATAAAGTGATACAAGTGATAAAGTGATACAAGTGATAAAGTGATATAAGTGATAAAGTGATAAAGTGACATAAACGATATGTGACAAAGTGGCATAAGTGATAAAGCGATATAAGTTACATAAGTGGTGTAGTAAAATCCCCAGAAATGAAGGAGCGCCTGGACAAAGCAGATTTAATATTTGGTACAGTGAGTATTTGGTGCAGGCCTTTTTTACTAGAGCAGCGAAGGCTACTAGAGGGTTACTTACGAAACATCTATATTTCTCATCCTTGCTGTTGATACTGGGTCCATTCAGTCTAGCATAGAAATACGTCTCTGATCCGTCCTTCCAGGATGCCAAGCACTCCATGTCAATATCTAAATGTTACAAAAAAATTACTATATATCTGCAAGCATAATACCAAACAGTGCTCAGTGTTATCATAACGACAATGCCAACACTCCGTGTCAATATCTAAATAAATGTTACAAAATAAACACATGTATGCTTCTGCACGCATAGCACCAAATAGTGTTTAGTGTTGTCATGGACGACAGTAGCAGTTTAATAGAGCTCTTGTCGTTAAAAATCCCAGGCTGATGGAAGGTTATTCTTAAATCCGCGCCGGCTGCAATTGATGCGCCATCGAAAGGCAACGATTACTAATAACCACGGAGAGGAAGGAGGAAATGGGTCTTAAACAAGCATCTGTGCTTCCTAATCCAGTGTGCCATTATGTTATGTTATGTTATTGATATTAGGGTATTGGATAACAGTTTCTATCACATATTTTCACGTTGTAATAAATTTAAAATATCTTAAACCAGTACTAGATTGAATTATATTTCTCTGGAATTAAATAGTCAGAATAGCCTTCAGTCTGCCAAACCTTTAATTAATTACTTAATTAGTATAATAAGTTTCAGGGAATGACACCCTTGCCCAGTAAATGTTAGTCGAAGTTGAGGAAGGCATAGGGGGCCCATCTCTTCACAAGCAGAATCCCCCAAGAATAATGGTATATATCAACAAGAATGAGTATTGCTAGATGATTTAATGTTACACTAATATGCAAACGTGAAGAGAAAAACGGAAGATAAAGAAGAGTGGAGTTGTTTTGTACCATTGACCTGCCAGTAGGCAGTACACTGAGAGAGAGAGATAGATAGATAGAGAGAGAGAGAGAGATAGATAGATAGATAGATAGATAGATAGATAGATAGATAGATAGAGAGATAGAGAGAGAGAGAGAGAGAGAGAGAGAGAGTGTGGGAGAGAGAGAGAGACTGAGAGAGAGATAGAGATTAAAAAATGAATAATTTGCTGACCATAAATGTATCGTTTAGGGATAGTTATAAATGTAGTATTCACCAGATGACAGCACTCACCACGACCATTGTACAGAGCTGAGCTGGCGCAGTGATTAAAGCGCAGCTGATATCTGGTGAGAGATGAGCAAGGTTTGGCGTACGACGTGGCGCTCTCGCAAGAACCGTGAACAAGATCGTTGTACCGGAAGTAGTAGGCTTCGTGGAATGGACAGTGAACTGGTTGAGATGGTTCTACAACACGAAAATACAGTTCTAAAAGCAAAAGTCTATGATTACCTAGCAAAAACCTACGCTATAAGCAAAGGTTCTACTAAAAATTAAAGTATGAATGAAATGGCGTAACCCATCCGAGGTATTAAACCTTGGCCGCAATAAACGTCTATGCTGTCCAATAGTCTTTTTTTATTTCATCGATAGCGGGACCGCATGATATGTGGACTAAGTTAGATGATTGATTTGTTAAGAATTAGTATATCTGAATCACTTTAGTACAGCAACCGTGATTATAATATACGTATTGTCAAATAAATTGTAAAGAAAACCATAAATCTCAAACACTAATTAATAATGAAATCGTGAAGTAATAAGTCAGTAAATTTCCAGGATATTGATGAGTTTAGATGAGATCAGTAAATAAGTTTCAACATCGATATTAGGTTTGTGACAGACCTATTCGCAGCTAACTACAGTAATAGGCCTAACTGTAATAGTCCTAACTTTGGCAGGCATATCCTTAGAAGTCCTAACTGGTAGGATATAGGCCTAGCTGTAGCAGTAATAACCCTAAATGTAGCGTCCTAACTATAGCAGGCCTCTCTGTAGGAGACTTAAATGTAGCATGCCTAATTGTTCCCTGGCCTAACCGTAACAGGCTTAACTGTAGCAGGCCTAACTGCAGCAGGCCTAACTGTAAGATCGTCGAGCGTGTTGCGATTTTTAACTCTGCGACGCTGTACCGGAGGAATGAAGAGATTTTCAGAGCCATTTGTTGTCATTAGGTGCAAACCTCTATACAGCTTGGCTCGTTTATTCTCGTATCACAGACTCTTGTACAACTCGTACCCGGATAACCGTCGAGCTTTTACACAGTTTCTACTCCAGACTTAATAAAGAAACTCGCATTCGCACTTTTTTAACTTCACGATTGCCTCTAGAGACAATTTTACTAAGTTTTTAATTTTTGCAATCGTTTGAGACAATACATCAGGCAATTATTGATTTGGAGATTTAATTTCCAATTTTCAAAAACACATTTTTTATAGACCTCTACTGCCAAATGCTGATGGTGATGATGATAATGACGATGACGATTGTGATGATGATGATGATTATGATGATGATGATCATCATCATCGTCATCATAATCATCAGTAAACCCGGTCGAGTATTTTACCGACTTCGCCATTGGCTCCAGCCAATGGCGAAGTCGGTAAGATACTCTACCGCGGATCAGTAGGTGTGGGATAAAATCCTGGGCTCGCCCGTCACTGACATGGCTTTCGAGTGAGGAAACTGACGTTAACCTTAGCTTTACTTTTTTTACGAGGATGATGATGATGATGATAATGGTGATGATTATGATTATGATGATTATGATTATGATGATTATGATATACTCATGCAGCTCTTGATATTGAGCAGCCAATCAAAGGGGATAGGATGTCTTTGAGTTATGATATGGTTTTAAGAGATGAACGAGTTCAAAGAGTGTTTATCTTAACATCAAACGATTAAAAACAACATTTTTATTTTTTCCACGACATTTTTCTCACACTTGATAGAAAAAGTATTTTGCTATGGATTATTTACTACTTCATACTTGACAGAATTCCTCCCCTGCTCTATTTTTTAGAAACTCATCGCGGAAGGTATAGCCTGTGGGTCTCGGGGTGGGGGGGGGGGGTGGCGGTGAAACCAGTGATTACAATCAGCGCGTTGAGGGCCGAGCCATGAAAATAAATTTCTGTCTATTACTCGCTCATCGCTCAGTCGCTCCAACAGCCAATTTACGCTCAAATTTGTCGAGTCAGCTGCTTCAGCAGCAGCATCTACTGTTCTCTAATCATCAGCTGCGTATGATACAGCAGCTTCCAACTACCACAACATTAGATTCTTCAGCTGCTGCAGCTCCTTGCAATATCAGCTATGAGATTCTTCAGCTATAACAGCTGCATTTAATAAACAGCTATGAGATTCTTCAGCTACAGCAGCTGTTGTAATAAACAACTAAGAGATTCTTCAGCTACAGCAGCTGCTTGTATTGTACAGCCACTTGTTCTTGTGATCAGACAGATGCTGCTGATATTCTAGCTTTCGCAAACTTTTCACTTCAACAAATAATTAATATGACATAGATATAACATTATTGCGCCTACTGTGTTCTAGAACTACCAAAAACGACGAGACGTCTAATAGTCTATACTGAAATGAAATTAGTCAGTTCCTCTCGTGAAGTAATGTTGTTACAAAATCTCATTTCCCTAACTGAGACGATGCAAAGTCCACGCAAAAGAAAAGGTAATTAAATACCGCATGATGGTATTACCAAACTTTCACTTTAGCAATCAATTCCATATAAGTTTATGAAACTGGTTTGATTTCGGTTCAAATGAAAAATAATTGCTGAAATGGTGATTTTTTTATAGATATTGCATTATCTATTCTGATAGTCTGAAACAGTTTTGTTCATATTTAATACTAAAGTATAAATGTCACCGGTCTTTTCAAAACTATAAAAACAGTCGTTTCAAAATAATTATATCGTACATCCTGTTTACTGTTGAAGTTTATTTATTATCAATGTTTGCGAGTATTTAGCATTCTTTTTGATTGTATGCATTATGTGTGACGCTTCTTCGTCAATAATCAAATACCTCTCACGTATTTTGTGCTATTTTGTAGATTTTAGCGGCTTGAAATAAATAATAAGTAACAAACCTCTGACAAGTGTGTAGAGAGGCGTCTCCACGCGTATCTGAGCGCAGACTGCCTTCAGACTGGCCGGTCTTGTGCAATAACCTTCAATCAAAAGTACGTTACAATGTTGTATAGTTGAATATCTGTATATATCCAAACGTGCAAAACACAATATATATATATATATATATATATATATATATATATATATACATGTATATATATATAAATAAAACAAAAATATAAATGACTAATATAAAAATATAATGTATATCTATACATGTATATACACAATACACGTGTATATTCAGTATACATGCTATATATACAGTTAATATTATATATATATATATATATATATATATATATATATATATATATACTTTACATTATATATAGGCTATATATAGGCTATATATACAGTATATATATATATATATATATATATATATATATATATATATACGAATTGTATACATAGGACCTATAGATATATACAGGCATTTTATATAGGCGATACTTACTTATTTATAATTACAAAACAACAACGAGCACAATGTCTTCAAATAGCAACTTTCCAAATCAACGAGAAAGTGCTAATGGCCGACTGTTATCGAAAGTTTATCGATTTATTGATTGATTTATTGAGTGTTGCCTAAACTTTCTTTATGGATTGACCGTAATCATTGAGAACAATTGACTTTGGTTGAAGGTCTGTGGAACAGTGCTACCACGCATCAAGTATCAGTGGTGTTGTTTACCTTTCAGCCACCTCGCTTGCGTGGTAACCCATCATCTGATTGCCGCTGTAATCCATGCGTGAAGCGCTCGATAGCAGGGATACGATATGAGACTGGAGGGTGCCTATACGAAGAACATTTATCCAAGCCTATGTTCTATGTTCTCTCATTTCCAGCCTTCACTCTTATTTACCTGTTTTTGTTTGTTATTTTCTTTTGGCTATGCACATGACAAAATTGTCCAAGGTTATGTTCTATGTTCTCTCATTTCTAGCCTTTCCCCTTATTTAAGCCTGCCTTTATTTGTTATTTTATTTTGGTTAAGCACATGACAAAAGCACATGCTACACATTTTCCCTGATAAATTGTTGAGTTTTTTTAGTTTCTTATACACAAGATGTTTGTTTGGATATAGGAATATGTTTTGGTTTTGGGTATGGCTCTCTCTTTGTTAACATTATTTATCAGTGCCTAAATGCGCTTTTACGTTCACCACTAATAAATTAAACGCACTTTACAATCTAACATTTTTAATGAAGATGAAGAATTTTTAGAAAATATTTACACGATAGAATTACAAAATGTTAAAAATACGGGTAAAATTCTAAACAAATGCAACAATCCAATAGCAACGTTTTGAAATATCTAAGATGTTTTAGATAAACGGTAGTTTATTATCACCTTTATTGTATTACTATTTATTATTATTACTTTCTTATTATTAGTTAACTTATACCATGGCGGACAGTGATCAATATAGTTGTATAGAAACCCAATTAGTCGATACCATATTCCAGTTGTGTGGCTAATAATAACAGGGGCGCAAGCAATTCCATCAAATCTAATCAGGCGTGAAGTTTTCTTGTCGACCATATACTCTCAAAACATGTCTGCAGAATCGCATCAATGCTTATCAGAAATCCCGCCTTTGGTCAATTGAACTTAAAAATAGGAAACATCGGAGACTAGTTTATAAAAGGGAAAGCCGCTAAGTAGCAGGAGCATAATAGTAAGACATACTCTGGGACTGGCTAGAGCCAGTGGCGATGTCGGTAAGGTATTCGATCGCGGATCAATATGTGCGGGGTTCAGTCCTGGGCTCGCCCGTCACTGACATAGCTTTCGAATGAGGAAACTGACGTTAACATTAGTTTTACCAGCCTTTTACTTACAGAAGAACTTGAAATGTGTAAATTTAACTCATTACAACATGTCCTACTTTTCCTTGCTTGTTACCGAGTCAATTAAAGGCATATAAGAAACTAGCTAGTGCTGAAAAGATCTTTAAATCTTTAAAAATTCTTTAGATTTTCTGAACATGCACTGGAATATATCATGGTGATGCGAATCTTATTCTAAAGTTAAACATAGCAAAGAAAAATTGCATTTTAACAAGTTAAAAACTAACGTGTAATTTAAAAAGAAAATGCCGCGAACTGGCAGAACAACGACAAGAAAGAAGAGAAAGAGAGAGAGAGAAGATAGATAGCAAGAGCGAGAGGCAAAGAGAGAGGGAGTGAATGAAGGGCAAGAGCGAGAGAGAGACCGAGAGAGAGAGAGAAAGAGAGATAGAGGGAAAGAAAGAGAGAGAGAGAGAGAGAGAGAGGGAGAGATGGAAACTATGAGAGTGATAAAATGGAACTCACTTTCTTTGTACTGTATGATGTTTTTATGTTGACGCAGCAGCAGCAGGCAGTGAAAGCAGTTGCCGTCACTTTAGTGTGTTTAACGTCATCGTCAGATGCAGCGTAAATATGAAACAATTTAAGCATAGAATAACTGTTGGTTAGTTGCTGTTGGTTAGTTGATAGTTTAACACAATATTCTATTTTAAGTGAAATTAACCACTGAAATAATTAATCAGTAACTGAAATAAGTAATCAGTAACCACTTAAATAATTAATCAATAATCACGGAAATAATTAATCAGTGACAACTGAAAAAATTTATCAGTAACCACTTAAATAATTAATCTATTAATCAGTAACAACATTAACACAGACCACAATAACATTTGCTACTCTCGAACGGCAGGTCCAAAGTATACATTCCTAAGATTACACTGCTTTCTCACTCAATAAGGAACATCCATCGACCAAGAAGCTGCTTTAAATAGAAAAGCAATTCTTTAATAGAACTATAGGAGGTAACTGTGAAATTGAGACTAATATAAAGTTTAAAGTAATAAACTATGAATGCTGAGATTTCTTAATGCTTTCCTCAGCTTTTTATTCGCCTCCTATGGCGTATTTGATTTACGTTGGGTCAATTCTAAATTGGTTCGGACACAACATGCACAGCGTAGCCCCTTTTAAAAAATATTTACTAGGGGTGAAAGTCCTTACTGAGAAAAGGAAGCAAAATTTGCTTTCATTTTTTTAAATAGCACTGAAGTTCTTTAAAAAAAACACGGAAATATTCCGCCGGTATGTAACATTTTCTTAGTTATTTCACTTTTTCCTTCGAAAATTGAAATAACAGCCCGTTTGTTGTTATGATTTTTATTAGTTTATTCAAATCACTGGGAGCGAGGAAGAATCCTATTTACTAGGAGGGGGCAAATAAGAGACATAAAAAGCCAGTGTTAAAGTCAGTTTCATCTTTAGAAAGTAATATCAGTGACCGACGAGTCCAGGATTTGAACTCACTCATACTGATTCACGGCCGGATATCTTACCGCATCTCGCTCGAGTCAAATCTTGAATTGGGGCAATTCCATCACTGCTTTTAAATAATGCTAGAAGTTGATTTGGTAGAAAAATTCAGAGGCTGCTGTTGCAGTAACCATAGTGCCGAAAGCTTCAGAGAGAGAGAGAGAGAGAGAGAGAGAGAGAGAGAGAGAAAGAGAGAGAGACAGAGAGAGAGAGAGAAAAAGAGAGAAAGAGACAGTTGAGGACTCTGAATGGTCGTGAGGGAACGGTTAAAGTGAACAAAGCAAAAACAAGTCAAGCGTTAAATTGTGTAACAATCATTCACAGATAATGCAAACTAAATACAGTAACCGATCCTAGGCCTATAGATTTATAAAATTTCGTGTGGAACAAAAATTGACGAGCTTAAGTGACGGCGAGATATAAATTTTACATTTTTGTTTTAAGTATAGTTGTGCCTTTGTACGCTAAATAAAATTCATTAAATCGGATTAAACGGTTTTCATGATAGATGGAAAAAAAATCAAAATTTTATAACGGGATTTAATATTTTAAAGTTTTAAAACACGTGTTAGAGACAATGTATTAAATTACAGATAGGTTCTGCAGTTTAATTAATTATGTTTCTAGCATATTTTCAATAATTTCCTAGTATCCAACAAATGTGTATTCAACACTTTTTCTTGTTTTAATTTATAAAATATTAGCTAGATTTCTTGATAATTGTAGTAAATTAATGGACTGATAGATTGCATTCTCATTGTTATATAGAATACATATGCAGAATCTGTATGAAAATGTATATTAGACTCCTTCATAAACTCTGCTCTTTGTTCTGTTTGCTTGGATACCTTGATGATGTAAAAATTGTTTACCAGATTATTTGACGGTATCATTTTGAAATACTAAAGCCTAGTCTAACTATGTCCATGACATCATTCTTGTATGAAGAAACGGAAGTTAAACCGCTATCTTTATTACTATTACTGTAAATTTTCTGTTTGTAAAGCATGTTGTGTCCGGGTTTCTGAAGAGTAAACAACCGTTGAGTGCACGAGTCATAAAAGGCGACAAAGTGCTAAGATACTAAACCAAAGTCAGAATGGACCATCGGTTGATGAACGATTGAGTTCCAAAATTGTTACAATATTTTTAAAACCAGGCCCAAGTTAAGCTCGGATTCAAGGGAAGACGATGATGATTGGTTTCCTGTACCTAAAACATGTCAAAGCACGGATGGAGCTCTGAGGGTCACCACCTACTGCTTCACAGTTAAAACACTTCTGTTGCCGATTCGGTCAAGCAATTTAACCAAAAACTACTCGTGATTGTAAAGATTGCAGAGGACACTGGCTGTGCCGATCTCGTTAAGCGTTTAACTTTATATTAATACGAAAGCGTTTTAAATCGAGAAATAATGTTCACTGATATCCCTTCAACACATCGACTGGAACAGTTCTCTAAATATCCAAGGCATGTTATGCCTGAATTAACAACGAATGCCACATATGCATTGAATATAAAAAACAAAGAATCGATCCTTCCATATTATCGGCCAATGTTATCATGTGGATACATCTAAAGCTCTATCGCAGTGTCTCTATTATGTTCATTCATCTAGTCGTCTCTGCATATAGAACACAGGTTCTTAGGTAACGAATCTCTCAAAACTCCTCTCGCTCATTTGTGAGTACACTATGAACGGAGTCATAAATTTACTGAAATAGAGTTATGTTATTGTGCAATGACTTGTCACACACCGGGAAATCATTAACAAAAAACTGTTTCGTATTACTTTTAACCGTTAGATGGCTCTAGGGGGGGGGGGCAATGTTCAGTTGAGTGGCGCGATGTCCACACTTCCTGGTCAAATAAATCTCAAGCATTAGTACCGGGCGAAAGCTTCTGAGTCCCGCTAGACGAATTGCTGGACTTCCGTTATAGCATATCGCCACGGCTGCAAGCGGAGAATGATTCGACTGGGTTTCGAACCGAAGACCTCAGGGCAAGATCGTAATTAATTAATAAGGCGAACAGTCAGGGCTAAATCCCGGATGGTCGAGTGTGGCCTAGCGGGCACTATAGCCTCAGGCTATAGACTTAAAACGTCGATTTTGTTCGCAGAGCTAACATGTCAATTTCTCTCAGTTTCTCTTTTCATCTCTCTCTTTTTCTTTAACTCTCTCTCTCTCTCTCTCTCTCTCTCTCTCTCGCTTGTTCTCAGCCATGCTGTAGTAAACTATATTCTTTCGATCTGTTTTGCTGCTTTTTTAATCCAAATTGTTGTTCTTATTTTTCGAATTGATAAACTTCGTTTTTATGTTTTTCAATACTTCATTCTGACTAGAATAAAATCTCCCCTGCTCTCTGCATGCCTGTTGATTGCATTAATTAACTAAATTATTCCACTGTTAATCTAAATCTCAAATTTGCAGTGCACTATAAATTGCCTTTAACTATGCAAAGCTAAATTCTCCTTGATTTTATTGATTGATTCCTTTGCATGTCATTCAAACCTTAAGCCGCTTTTCTCTCTTTTTTCTACAGTACTTTTACCGTGCACATAAGGACCTACTCAGGTCAGTTAATTCGACTTTCAGTTTATAACTACATGCGGGTTCTCTCAATATCTTCTTACCAGTATTACTATCAATACCATACTATATGCTACAATTGATGCCACTCGATAGGCTACCATAAATGCTTAAGCCACCACTTTTTTTGCTAATAATGATACAATCAGTAAACCTTCCAATGCCGTCAATGCTATCAACGCTTCCAATGCTACTATAAATCCGTTATGAATTCTATTTGTCGGTTCAAATGTCAATTCTGTTTATACTAGTCCAAGTCTGCATGATATTATCATTTGTTAAAGACACGAACGCTAAATTTTCTCATTTAATAATTGATAACATTACTAATAATGCGGCTATCAATAATACATGCAGTGCCTCATTGCTACCACTGAAATTAGGCAACTAAGCGAGAAAGAGTTGAAGCTCTGCAACGGAGATTGCTTTTGCTACTTGGCAGCTTTACTTATGATGAAGAGTTGGAACGAATGCCCTAGAGGCCTGACACCATTGGTCGGCCAACTAAAAGAAATAGCAATAGTCAGTGGAGAAATAAAAATCACTTTCTCTCCAACCGGTGGAGTGGCGTTCAGTGAAATGTCCGATTCCCATGAAACTGTCGATTAGGATTGATTGATTGCTGCAATTATTATAATGATTCCTCGGCCTGAACGAGTGCCCATAAATTATTGTCACTACCGGAATGATTAATTTGATTAGTAGTTTACTAGAAAATACTTTACGTTTATTTTTCTAGAGAATACCTTTTAATAGTCTACTAGAGAATACTTGATTAGTTGTTTACTAGAGAATACTTGATTAGTTGTTTACTAGAGAATACTTGATTAGTAGTTTACTAGAGAATACTTGATTAGTAGTTTACTAGAAAATACTTGATTAGTAGTTTACTAGAGAATACTTGATTAGTAGTTTACTAGAGAGTACTTGATTAGTAGTTTACTAAAATACTTGATTAGTTGTTTACTAGAGAATACTTGATTAGTAGTTTACTTGAGAATACTTGACTAGTAGTTTACTTGAGAATATTTGATTAGTTGTTTACTAGAGAATACTTGATTAGTAGTTTACTAGAGAATACTTGATTAGTTGTTTACTAGAGAATACTTGATTAGTTGTTTACTAGAGAATACTTGATTAGTAGTTTACTAGAGAATACTTGATTAGTAGTTTACTAGAAAATACTTGATTAGTAGTTTACTAGAGAATACTTGATTAGTAGTTTACTAGAGAGTACTTGATTAGTAGTTTACTAGAAAATACTTGATTAGTTGTTTACTAGAGAATACTTGATTAGTAGTTTACTTGAGAATACTTGACTAGTAGTTTACTTGAGAATATTTGATTAGTTGTTTACTAGAGAATACTTGATTAGTTGTTTACTAGAGAATACTTGATTAGTAGTTTACTAGAGAATACTTGATTAGTTGTTTACTAGAGAATACTTGATTAGTAGTTTACTACTAGAGAATACTTGATTAGTTGTTTACTAGAGAATACTTGATTAGTTGTTTACTAGAGAATACTTGATTAGTAGTTTACTTGAGAATACTTGACTAGTAGTTTACTTGAGAATATTTGATTAGTTGTTTACTTGAGAATATTTGATTAGTTGTTTACTAGAGAATACTTGATTAGTAGTTTACTAGAGAATACTTGATTAGTTGTTTACTAGAGAATACTTGATTAGTTGTTTACTAGAGAATACTTGATTAGTAGTTTACTAGAGAATACTTGATTAGTTGTTTACTAGAGAATACTTGATTAGTAGTTTACTACAGAATACTTGATTAGCAGTTTACTAGAAAATGCTTGATCAATAGTTTATTTGAGAATACTTGATTAGTAGTTTACTTGAGAATGCTTGATCAATAGTTTCTTTGACAATGCTTGATTAGTAGGATACAAGAGAATGCCTGATAAACTAAAAACCCTGCATATCTCTACGGTTACAATTGGTCCTACGCAAGTGAACTCACTGAAAACTGCACGAGTTGCTTAAAGGCGTCTAAGTATGAAGCATTGAAGTGACAATTGATCGTTTATCATGAAAATATCGTTTATTATAAGGAAACTTGTCTAGTTCACTGAGCACACAAAATCATTCATTTAATTAAATTTCTATAACAAAATGATCAAAGTCTTTTTTACCTGAAAGTCTTAAAGCGATTGATATAAACGTATCGTTAAGAGAGTGGGGAGGGTAGAGAGGGATTAGGGTAAATCTAGGGAGGATGAGGGTAGAGAGGGATTAAGATAGGTACTAAGGGGAGTGAGGAAGAGAGGGATAAGGTAGGTACTAAGGGGAGTGAGGGTAGAGATGGATTAAGATAGGTTCTAAGGGGAGTGAGGGTAGAGATGGATGAAAGTAGTTGTTGCTCATTAAGTCCAGTAAATCCGTATCGACGTCCGTTAGATCAGATGTTGATAGTTACGACCATTCTTTGTTCTTGAATGAGTCACACTCGAATAATCAGTGGAAGTTCAATGGATGTCTATTGTCGTCCGCTTGCACTGTGTCTTCTGCAGTTCTCTTATAAGCTCCAATGGAATAGTATTTGCCTAAAATTGAGAGCTTGAAGAATGGCTAGATTGATTTTTAATTTGATATTGACGGTTTAAAAATATTTATATTGTATCAAAATTGACTTTAAATATTCTACAAATTTACTTAATTAACAACGCAGAAAAGAATGATGTCTTTATGCACTTCTGAATTAGATGTAATACATTTTTGGCGAAAGTCACAAATTGTTAATTGTCAAGCCGCTCAACCATAGGTAAAGAATAAATAAGGATTTCTTCGTATTTGATGATTTAAAATTAAATTACTTATTTGACGATAGTAGATATGATTTATCGTTATTATCTTAAATGAAACTTGGAAATATGCAATTAATTGCAAATTTTTCCATAATAAATTACATGTATATACAGATAGTAAAAGCTTATAGAATAGATTTCATTTGAAGACAATAAGTATGTGAACTAAGCTTTAAATCTAATCCGTACATCGTTAGTGACGAGAATATCTTGCGATTGATAGACGAGAATATGACAGTCGGTGATGAATAAAATGAGAAATACGTAGAGATACTGAGAGAAACAAAGAGAGATACTGAGAGAAACAAAGAGAGATACTGAGAGAAACAAAGAGAGATACTGAGAGAAACAAAGAGAGATACTGAGAGAAACAAAGAGAGATACTGAGAGAAACAAAAGAGAGGAAAAGCAAAGTTATATGTCGATGGGAAGAGCTAGATCAGTGAGACAATATGCGCGTGTGTGTATTATATATATATATATATATATATATATATATATATATATATATATATATATAGTGAGATATGTATATAGTGAGATATATATATATATATATATATATATATATATATATATATATATATATATATATATTTCCAGAGATAGAGACAGAGAATGAGTATTGCTAGATGATTTAAAGTTCCCCTCGCATGTAGACATAAAGAGTAAGACGGAAGACAGAGAAAAGTGAAGGGGGAAATATACCATGTACCTGCAAGTAGTCAGTGCACTCAGAGAGAGAGAGAGAGAAAGAGAGAGAGAGAGAAAGGGAGAGCTAGACTGATATTAACAATTAAGTGGGTAATTGAAAAAGGTAAAAGAGAAAGAAAAGCTATGTTTTAGAAATGTATTAAGCTATGAAACTTAACGACACAGTTCATTCGGTCGTAAACAATAAGCGGCACTATGTCTTACATCATCTTTGATTAAGAAAACAGCAGTTTAACTTAGAATACCGAAAAACCGCTTAAAGTTTAAGAACAACATATTTTTTTCATTTTGTAAATTATCAGCAATTTAATCAGGCATGTACTGGAGAAGTGGTAGGATGTTAGGAAATGACTTTATTCCAGTAACTGGTCTCGAAGTCGAAGAAACAAATGAAGAATATGATTCATATTGCACTGATGGCACGATTATTCAGATATCTAGCTCCCAGATTGTTTCGAGTTATCAGCTGATGGAAATAGTATAGAACGAATTGGAAAATTTCAAAGAAATTCTGAGATATTACTAGGTCAAGTAAATTGACACTTTTTGAGTATTTTCAGGCGACGAGATTCTGATATATCAACTTATTTAACGATACACAGACTCATTTTAGTAGGTTTAAGCCGTTTAAATGTTTTGTATAAGTTCAAGGCATTCAACAAATGGTATACTTAATATTCCTGTGATCAATAATTAACTAATTAATCATTAATAAGTGCACATTAATAAGACACTGTATATCAGATAGTTGAACAATGCAATTATAATTTGTCGTCTTATTGTAAATTAAATGTAGTTACTCGCAAATTTCTACATACAGCACATTAGAAACACAATATTTCACATGAGCATATTTAAATCACAATACGGCAATGATTTCAAAGTAACTGACAAGCACAACTGGATTGGGTCAAATATGGTACAACTACTTTCTTTTGGATAACTTCGCAGCGAAACTTAGCAAGAACTAGAATTTTGTCTGCTTGCTACTCACATAATTAAAACATTGATCAACACAGTATTAACCTTAAATTTCCACACAGGTCGTGAATTATAGGCTATTCAACTTTTACATCACAAAACTACTGCATGCCCATTGAACGGAGACGCATTGCATAATTAGCAATTCCTATCTATTGTGAAGCATGAGGAATAGATGGAAGGCGGTCCCGAACATTGGACATCTGGAGCCAGGAATATCAATGTGAAGGACTTCCGTATCACAAATGATAGTATGTTAAGCTGACGAGAGAATAGATTGTAACATTGTGCTCAATTTCTCCTTCGGGTTTGTGAAACTTTCTACTTATTACAAATATCGAACTCATCCAAAGCAGCAGAGAAGTGTTTTGTTATTTCTAAATAAGAAACAGTTTTAAAATAATTGGAAACTGAATTCTGTAATTAAGAGCAAAACCCAAGAGTTACAGCACCCAAACAAGTGAAAACACTTCATTTTACGAATAACGTACAACGGTATTACTATCTACCAAGTAGTTTATCCTATTTCACAGACTCTGAGCAATGTAACGTTCAAGGAAACTTAAATTCAGCAAGTAAGTTAAAAGTAAATAAAAAGGAACTAGCCATGTACCTTTACTTTAACCTATGAGCTCTAAAAAAGAAAGTATTCTTTTTCGAAACATAGTCATCTGTCTAGAATAAAATCGTTAGCCGAATTTGGTGCGCGCGAACGCAGACTGTTTGTGAGAATCTATATCTTAAACATGCTCTGTATCAGAATATCAAAATGTCTGCGGTTAATAAATCGAGGATTCCACTATCAAATACAAATCCTTGATAATTCTGGCAGATATCTGCATTGCAGAATCAATTCGTTTAACAAGGAATAATGTGCTTATTATACCACGGGATTTCTCACCAAGCCATAGCGGCAGCTGTCGCTCAGCTCTCAGTCCATGGGTCCAAAATGAGGATTACTCCAAAGTCCCGCATCCAAATTACTTTCTATTGGCAATAGCGTCATGAAGATTTGTCATGGAGCTGATACGAAACTCTAAAGTAAATAGAAGCTGTAAAGAAGCAGTACATCAGTTATAATGTAACCCAGGACTTGGGCAATGGCAATAGCAAAGGTAGAAATGTGTGTGAAATTTAGCAAATATAGTATATGGTCATTTGGTGGAATGTAATAGAATATAATATGGCCATGTGATACAACGCAAAGCTTAATATGTAAGTAAAGCTGGCCTTCTGTTTATCAAAGCTTTATTACCAATTTTATGAGCACTGAAGTTAATACCCAAAAGTAATTGTAAATAGTAAACTTATCACAAAAACCTTTCCGAAACCGTGAAGTATTCCGATAATTTAAGATCAATCTCATAAACGTTCAAGTTTCTCCAGAGATTTTCTAAACAACCACAGAAATCTGTGCATTTAAATTGCCATGCAATGGTAACAATTGTAACAAAATAAACAAAATTCACCTGTTATCGAACAGATAGTAGTCCCTGCTTTGTTCCACACATCTTCCCTTAGTTGTGATGAGGCTTGACTTGATAACGATCTCACCTAATCCACTCTGGTAGTAGCGACCTCTCCATTCCTGCGGAAATCGACATCTACTCTCTGATCTAACTGCAAAAAACATTAAAATTAAAAGTTAACGATATGATTATCGACGATTATGTCTGAGATATTTAATACTATATATCAAAATTGTAAATCGTAATGGATAAACAGGAATGTGTTCTTAGGGAATGACGCCCCTGCCCAGTAAATGTTAGTCGAAGCAGAGAAAGGCATAGGGGGCCCACCTCGTCATAAGCAGAATACTCCAAGAATAATGATATATCAAAAGGAATGTTATATATGATTTAAAGATCCACTCGTATGTGGACATGAACATGGAAACGTAAGATAGAGATGAGTGGAGGCGTTATATACCATGGACCTGCCAGTAGGTAGTACACTAAGAGAGATCAGAATCGTAAGAAAATTTAGTCGTTTTCCGGCCCACTGTATATATGAGATAATTTATACTCTCTGATTGGGATATCCGAGACTCGAATATGGAGTTCTTGAGTTCTTATCAGTTTTTTAATAGTTAATAACTTTACATAACGCGCATTAAACTGAGTCCATTAGGCGTAAAGACAAATAATAATATCAATTAAATTTAATGTTTAATTTGTAACTGGAAATTTATAAAATCACAGAAAAGACTATGAACGCTTCTGTGCTTAGCAATTACAATAAGTGAGAAACTTTTCAGTTTTAAAACATTTTTAATATTACTGTGGATGTCATTAAGCAGTCAGACTTAATGCAGTTGATTGTACTCAACTATTGCTCTAGCTGGATTTTTGCCGATGTCGTTGCCCTCAACTCTGTCCTTCCCTTCTAAGCACATCGCCCCGGGCGGTGTTTACAAGTCTCTGACTCGTGATCAAGTGGTCAAGACTCGGAATCGACCGAGGTACATGTTCTAATGAGGTCCATAGAGACAGAGTATCTAACTCAGAATACCGCTAAGCTTCGTAATAAGTCACTCAAACGACCATGGAATTGAAGAAGAGCTTATATTTTTTATATACTGCCAGTTAGTCGCATTATGATTACACATTCAGTGTTATCTTCTCATCTTGCTAGGACCGGTCTCAACACATTGGAACTCTAAGCCTCTTGTCGACTTAGAGTTCGGTTTAAATATTGACCAGTGGCCTAATTTTACCAGGCAAATTATATAATTAGTACTACAAAAATATCCGTAAATATTAGGCGCAATATTCATTAAGGACTTGTAGATGTTTTGCTTAAGCGTCTATTAAGCCGGTGGATTACATTCTAGGCAAACAAATAAACAAAATAACTCAACAATAAGACGAAAACTAGCCTTAACATAAGCTTAGCTTAAGTTTTTTCATTCAACTACATCAATTAGGGAACCATGAGTTACTACTATGATCATTAATGACTATCATCCAGTTAACATAAAAGATATTAGATAATCAAATAAGTACACACCGCTAGCCATTCATCGAATTAGATTTAGCATCAGATATTTAGTAATTAATCATGAATAACTAAAAGAAGACTAATGCAGCCTAGTAATTACAAACCACATTTGAAATATCGTGTATACAAGGTATAAGATAAACGAATTAACAGGAATTTCCAAGGAGGAAATTCAACTTGCACAATATAGTACTTGACGTAAATAAAGGTAAATAATTGATACTATTAATAAAACTATTTTTAAAATCAATAAATAGACAATAAATGACACTCAAAATGATTATTAATAAGTAATTACAAAGGTACATAACAAATAGTCAAACGCTTTCTCATGCACTTAAAAGTAAGACGGACAGATTTTCAATGAGAATTATTGCTGGACTCGGTGTTGTTAATAGCCGCCTAATGATATATGGCGGGTCATCTATTAGCTCAACCCCTCTGAGACCTGCAGGAAGAGAGGAATGCTGGGAGCTGCTACAAGAGCACGAGGTGGAGATAAATGAAAAGAGATGGATAAAAGTCAGGTGACGTTAGTAATATCGACCCTGCATGGGCTCGACTGCTTTCATATTAGTCTTACGGGAATACATCTGTTGCTAAGTGACTTTAGTAGGTCAAGTATATATTTGCAATCAGAGAAGGTTTAGTTGAATTTCTTCGCCTAAAGCCTGGGACAAGTATATACTGTTAACATGGAACATTCAGTTAACATTAACAGTGTCATGACAGTTTATTATCATCATCATCATCTTCCCTTTAATCCCAGTTTAACCAGGGTCGGGATACGAATAGATTTTCTCCAGTCCTCCCTGTCTCACACCACATCATCAGTCAATCCCCAGTCAATCATGACAGTTTATGGTTTTTTAAATTTAAATTATGCAATTGAAGTCAGATTTTTCACGAAATTGATTTTTGAAGTTTGCATTTCCAAAATTTTATTAGAATATAATTCTTGTAAGTCAAGCCTGACATTGCCATATGGCGAGAAACCGGACGTTAAATTCTTATTGATTGATTACTTGAAGTATATAACTTGATTTAAGCAATACTATAATGAGAAGGGATAACACTGTCGGGTTCTCTACCCAGGGTCTTACAGGTTCGATTCCGTTAGAAAAATATCTGCTGACCCCAAATATTGCCCACACAAGGAACTATAAACTCCAGAAAATGTTCGGTTCTTGAATTCATGGAAGAGATAAAATCGTTTGAATCGGACCTTGACCTCTTGCATAAAACGTGCCTCGTGATTCCGGATTTTCTTTGCTAGGCACGGGGCTAACTCTACTTTAACTCTAACTCTAACTTTACCAGGCACAGGCATTATGTTAGATAGACAACTTATAAATACGCTAAAATAGCAAGAAGAGCTCATCAAAAAAGTTTAATGGCTTAGAAAGATAAGTTATATGAGTGGCGAATGCAGAAGAAGAGAGCAAGGGAAAGACTGAGACTTAGGATGTTAGAAGATATGATATCGTACACTCATGTAAAAATTAAGAGAAAATAAGATGACAACCATCTGAAGTAGTTAGATGCCGTGGACCTGCCGCTAGACAGTACACTGAGAGAAATTGCCTCAATGCACATTTCAGAATAGATAATAGAGTATAGTCAGATTTGTGAAGTAAGTTTACATAGAATACTATAAAACAAAGTGAGAAATCTACATGCCGTGTGATGCTGAATTGAGAGAAAAATAAATGCAAGAAAAGACTATTCAAAGAAACAAGTGAATGAAGGTGTAGGGAAGAAAGAGAGAGGGAGGTAGGGAGGAGAGAGAACAAAAGGCAGTAAGTTAATCTAAGATGAGTCAACGTTTCATGATCAAACATCAAACAAGTCTTAGTTCACACAGACTGATTCCAAAACCGTAACAGTCAGTTTGCAGTAGTAATACCAGTTGACATTTTGCTATAACTCTATTAGTCATGTACATTTCTATGGTTCGATATTTGCTATCTTAAACTAAAATTTTTATATGATATGGGTAGATATTTTATTATGTACATTCATCGTGATCATTCTGATCACACGTATGTAGAGCTGAGTACATCGTCCTCATCACAAGTGCACCATTATCGTCCGGGCTTAGTTAGCACCAGTGTCTTCTTGCCAATGAGGTAAGCATGCCTTATAGGCTACTGCAAGTCTACCAAAATATGTATAGTGCACAATACGTAATGTAGATATAATAATTAGCGTCCCCGAAATCATCCTTGTATGAGAAAAACGACGTTAAACCTTTATTGTGATTATTATTAATTTATTATACTATTATGTCATTGTAAAATATATGAAAACATATTGCATCAAATATGCTAAGAACAGGCAACTCAGTTTAACATTTTATGGATTTATTCACATGCTCCATTCACTCGGCAATTTGCGACCTGCGAATATTGCTGGGGAAGTTGTGTGACTGTTGATACAATCTTAAACATTGTCGTACGCCTATAGGACGTATTTGTGAAGCTTGGATCAGAGAGAGAGAGAGAGAGAGAGAGAGAGAGAGATAGAGACAGAGACAGAGAGAGACAGACAGACAGAGAGAGATAGAGAAAGAGATAGAGAAAGAGTCAGAGAGAGAAAGAGTCAGAGAGAGAGAGAGAGAGAGAGAGAGAGAGAGAAAGAGAGAGTTAGAGTGGGACTGAATTGTAAATGAGTATGGCCAAATGAATTAAAGTTCGCCTCAGAATCAAATGACATGAGTTAAAATTCAGATCTCGGGTCTACAATAGTGAACAGCGTCAATAGTTATTAGTGAAATTGTTCCAGGAAGATTGATCATGTGTTGTATAGAAGGTTTACTAAACGTAGGTATCAACATTCTTAGCGAAAATAACAAATCAACAGCAGCAGAACCTATCAAGGTAAGCTCGAAGACCGGTTCCTAAGATGACACGATTTTATAAATCGTTAGAAATCAAGCTGCAAAAATATTATCTCGATCACACACCTGGACATATTATGTAGCGTATTTTAAAGGCAGGTCCTAGACACATAAATCTTTGAGCAGAAACCTTTAAGATATACATGTATTATTTAAAATTTTTAGTAGAGCTCAAAAATTCGTAGCATAGAACACAGTAGTCAAAGTAGGCAGTTATGAAGTGATAAAAGAGAAATTGCAGGATGAAGATTTGAAGGAAACACTGACAGGTCGGGATTGAGATATGGGGCAACGTTCTTTCATCTTTCGCTTTGAGAGCCGCAAATCAAATCGGTTTGATAACGAAGGTCCCTCAGTCAGTCGCACTTTGTTCTGCGCTGATGTAATTTCAAATATCTACTGACACAGTTGCTGATATTCCTCCATGTTTGAGTTTAGGCACCACATTTTGAATTTGGCAGCAGTATATGCAATAATATTTATGGCTATAATATGTTGCCTGGTTCGTGATGCTCTAAAGAAGATTGTGAAGGATGTTCATAATAACAATAATAAGTATATTCATAGAGCGTCGCTCTATGCTAAATGCCACAGTAGCGCTGAATAGACAGTGAAGGTCAAGTAGCCTGGCGGTATGATCCACAATCGGTGTAGCGACTAGAACTCTTCTTGAAATCTGAAGTAAGAGCTATCAATTGGTCTATAAAAAACCATAATCACTTGGATACAAGTCTCTTCATTGTTATATCTGCGTCAGTCGCCTCTTACGAACACGTGAAGTTGTCGGTAGGTTCAATTTTCAATTTTCCCCAACATACTCGGTATCATTTTCCGAACCTACTCGGGAATATTTGCGTTTTTCGTGTATTTCTAGTTGATGATACGCGGCAGAAATATAATGAAAACCAGGAGCTCAGGCTAGATCTAATCAGGAGGACTTGGTGGAACTGCATGTGTATGTTCAGCTAGTATTTATAGAGATCAGCGAATCCTGTGATATTCTTGACGCAAAAACAAATAAAGCTATTAGCAAACATTACGTTATCAGTTACATTTAATTCTATAAATTCTTGTTCTGTAATTTTTGTTCTAATGTTCGCGTAGTTGCTTAAAGATAGAAGAATCTAAATATAGGCCTAATCAGTTTCTTCTCGGAGTCATGCTGTTTCAAATTGCTGAAGATTTTGTTCAGAGAAACTCTGAACTAACCTTGACTGAGAAAAGAATATATTTAAATTGTTCTAAGAAATTTAAAACGTCTTTTATATATTATAATAGTTACACTGTCTTTCGTTGCTTTTATAAATAAGCTCTTAATGCATAAGTACTAAAACATTCTCTTATTTCCGTCAGGTCAACTAGATCTTAGTCAGATTTAGTTTGCAAAAGATTACACGAGTATCCATTATAACATATCGGTATGATTTTATGAAAAATATTCATCTACCTATAATTTAGCATTAATAAAACTTTAAAAGTCGACTTTATAACTTAGCCATAAACATCAACGGTGCGCGATATAGATGCCACAAGCACTTTCTCCTGGAAAGCGATCGAATAGTCTTTTAACTAGTTCATCGGATACAATGCAGTGCAATAACTCGCATTTAGTCAAATACGTCTTTTATATAAAACAGCAGCAGTGATTCAAACCGTATTTATTAAGAACGAATTGTACCGAATACTTTCTGTAATCAATCCTCAGCGAGAATTGATTTCTGGCTTTCATGTCCTAAAAGCTCGCTTAAGTAATTTTTCATCTGCGATGTTTGTATAGCCGTTGCAATCCCTCGATCAATCAATCGTAGCCTGATCGATGATGTTCGATCTCACTGATTTCATTTCAATCTGTCCAATCGATTTCTTCGTCAGCCAGCGCCGCGCAGCGCCAAAGTTAAAATAATTATAGCAGAGGTCAAATCTAACTTATGATCGTATAAAGTCAATAGAAATTTACAGCTTTTAGAGTTTAAAAATTGTTACTTACAGATGCAGATATTGGTTTAATAGAGCGACAATTGCGATGTAATATAAATAAAAATGTTGTTAGAAAAATATATTTATCTAAAATTCCATAGCAGTTAATTATCTCATAATAAAGCAGATTTATTTTCTTTTCTACTTCCCATCGGACCAAAATTAATGTCCCACGATTCCCTAATTCTATAAATCTGCTGTAACTTCAAAGAGACATAGGTTCAATTGTCTGCCATGGGATTCCTAGTGGAGGTGGTGTAGGTTATCAGGATCTACTAAATCCGGTTTTAAAAGTCACTAAGCTTTAGTTTTTATGCATACAGGACGTGACGGGATATAAGTCACGAGCGGCGTTGAGCAGCCTGTCTGCCCTGGGCAGAAAAGATATGATACAGGATGACTGCAACCCTCGTTGAAATTTGTTCTCAGCCATTTCGTTACTAAAAATATTAATTATTGATTTACTTATATATTTAAATAAAAATATATTTACATGAATTTTAATTGAGTGCGTTGTGTTTTGTCAAAATTATTACTGAAATAAATTATGAAACTTTTAGTACGTATTTATTAAGGACGACTTAGTTATTTATTAACCCTTAACGATAATCGTTTGCTCGGAAATGAATACAATATACGTTTAGCTAAGTACATAATCATATAACACTTAACATGAGAATTAATATTAATATTATACATAAGATTGTATAATATACCCTATATTAACGTTCTATAATAAACTAGCGGGGATGAGCTCCCTCAAATGAATAGATATATTGGATTTAGGGATCCCTATAGTTGCTGGACGTGTTTCCTATAGAGGGATCTATCCTTTCCAAATGACGGGAAGTCAAGCTGCAGATAAATGTGTGTAGAGGTCCGGAACGACTGGCCGCCAGTTACTCATTCACTCCACTGATATCTTCTATGAACATGTACACTGACGAAACTGACCCGTCATACAACCTGACACTGGTTATTAACATTTTTAAATGCGCGATTGATGAGTAATCTAACAAATCTATCGACATGGGCTGTTTAACAACAGTTTCGTCACCCAAAGTGACGAGTCGCTCTCTTCAGTCGTGTTCAGATTTAAAGTTTATCGATGTCACGGTTTTAATAATGAAAATTATATATCTCGATTATATATAAAATGGATTTTCAGGAATGAGTTGCCTGAAGTTCTACAATAAAAATTTAGTTCACAGTTGCATAGTCACTCTTGCAAATTGTATTGATGTTGAATAATTTAAGTAAAGCATCATAAGTGAAGCATTATAAGTGAAGCATCAGGAGATAAGCCGAGCCACAATGATTGTACGAAATCTCCAGTAGGTTGTTATGTTAAATGGGACAGTTGGTAGAACGCCTGCTCGAATAGCGGAATATCTTGTGTTAAAATCCAATCTAAACAAGGAAAAAGAGGCAGAGAAAGGCCGAGATTAGTATGTTAGATGATTTAAAGACCCACTCATATGAGGAAATAAAGAGGAAGGCGGACGACAGAGAAGAGTGGAGACGTTATATACCACGGACCTGCCAGTAGGCAGAAAGAGAGAGAGAGAGAGAGAGAGAATCCAATAAGAATAAACTCGTATGTGACACAGGAACATGGGTTATAAGTCACTGCGCAACTTCTGCAAATCATCAAAAACTGGATGCCTAGAGGTTCAATAACGTCAGGATGGTGTCCTGACTTCGCAGGATGGTGTCCTGACGTCACGGGATAGTGTCCTGACATCAGATGATAGTGTCCTGACTTCACAGGATAGTGTCCTGACATCAGAGGATAGTGTCCTGACATCAGAGGATAGTGTCATCAGATGTGTATCATCTTCCCTGACGGCCGTTTTTCTAGTTTTTTAAGACTGTTTGATACCCTTTGTTTCTGGGAATTTTTCTATTTTATTTCTTTTAAATTTTTATTTTTATTTGTATTTGTCAGTGATTTGGTGTTGATGCTGAAATAAACACACACATCTCTCTCTCCTAACTTCACAGGATAGTGTCCTGACTTCACAGGATAGTGTCCTGACATCAGAGAAGGGAATCCTAACTTCACAGGAATGGCGGACCTGTGATTCATAAATCAATTGACTGCGGAGACTTGAAGCTGGGTTGCTGTAGGCGCCTTATGACGAGCACAACAAAGAAGAAAATCTTGAGCGTCGTTGCTTGAATACGATAGACGACGACTCTAAGACGATGAAACATAAAGGCTGACAACACAGTTAACTACAGAGAGAGGAGAGAGAGAGAGAGAGAGAGAGAGAGAGAGAGAGAGAGAGAGAGAGAGATAGGAGAGAGAGACAGAGAGAGAGAGACAGAGAGAGACAGAGAGAGAAAATGAGAGAGAGAGAGAGAGAAAGAGAAAGAGAAAAAGGTAGAGAGAGGGAGAAAGAGAAAAAAAACAGAAACTGAAGCAGAAAAAGAGAGTTAGAGAAAGATAGAGGAAGAACGAAAAAAAGAAAGAAAGTGATGGTCATTGAGATAGTGACAGAGTGTATAAAAAGTAAAATAGATGCGTAAGATAAAAGATAAAATAGATTGAGATTTACCGCATTACACTTTTACATGTTATAATTAAGATACGGGGATTCTAGGAGTAAAAATGAAATGAAAATAATAATATAAAAATACTAAGAATAATATCCAATACAACTGCTCAAGAAAGAGAAATTAAAAATACTGTTATCAAAATGAAAAAGTAGAGGTATATAGTAAAAACAAAACTTAGAGTCAGACAGAAAGAAACTGATTTGGAATCTGTAATGTGAGAAAATGAGAGATTGAAACAAACAGTCAAGCAGATAGACGGATAGAAAAAGGAAATTGGAGAGGTGGTGGCACGGTGTGGTTAGGACCTGGCATGCAGAGATTAGAGGCAGACAGGCGAGACAGGGAAACTCATTGGACGAGTCCAGTCACATAGAGTAAAGCTTTAATAAGAACATGGACTTCTTCCATTCATCCAAATCATCTGCGCATCCCCTATAACCAACTCCAGGCTGTAACTAGTAAAGAAAAAAATGCATGAACTAAGTCTCAGATTAAAGCGTTTTCCTAAAGTGCCATCATTTTTGCTATGTTTATTGTCTCTTTCTCTATCTCTCTATCTCTCTCTCTATCTATCTTTAGTGCACTGCCAAGTGGCAGGTTCAAGGCACATATTCATACCCATAATCTGCATTCTCGCTCCATAAGAGAACTCCTTAGATCAACATATTAATCTTTTCACCAAGTATATGCCTTATCCATACCTTATGTAACATACATATTTGTTAAATTATATTTATGCAAATTACTAACAAATTGTCGTTACCACAATCCTGGAATGTTTCTTCCATTCAATGGCTATACGGGAGAAGAAGAATTATGCGTACACGTGTTTTCCTTGTATAAGTTTCATCAGCATTGATGCACCGGAAAGTCCTGCAGAAGCGGAAACACTGGCTGGATATAGAAATATTGATGGAAAAGAAGTGGATAGAGCTTACATTCGCAAATGAAATGGATGGAATAGAGACCGCGCAGGAGCGGATCTATCAATATACGGAATAGGGTCACGTGCGCTATCCATCATTACAAGAGCTCATAACAGTCCGAAGAGTCCAGGAATATGATCCGTGAACTTTAAATAATTTCATCTATCCGAATCCCGACCCGGGAATAAGTATGCGATATACACTTATCCGTTAGAAGAGTTCATAGTATATAATTCATGTATGATAGCAGCTGCGTTATGCAGGATGCTTCAGTCTATACAACATCCTAATATAGAGGATAAGGTTTCTTTCAGGGAAGCACATGTTTGAGGAATGTCTATCAATAAGTATTTGTTCATCTGACCTGGAAAATACAAATTATGTCTTACATTTAGCGTCTTATAGAGCGCCAGATGTTTCTAAGATCTACCAGCTATTGGCATTCATACAAAGGCTGTGTTCTCCAAAACTTTAATCTTTGTTACAAAATTTCAACTTCTGAAAGATTTCTCATTGTCTACCTTAGTTTGTTTTTTGCTTAGTTGCAACTTACAACATTTGCAGTTTACAGTTGGCCTGTTCTGTATTGACTCGTACAGAACCATGGATAGAACTCTATAGACCTCTTATAGAACTAGTATAGAACTCTATTCTTTTTTAATTAACCATCTAGGAGAAAGCTTAGCAGTACGACAATTAGTTGTCGTTTCTGGGACAAACTGTATTGATTTACGCCATGTTGATATTTTGATTTAACCCTCCGTTTTAAGCCTAAAAATGTTCAAGTTACTGTTGTATGTGGCAGTGCCTGCACATTTGGCGGTGCCATGAATCCAGCGGAGCGGTTTATTCGAGAGTACAGGAGGGTAGTATTACGGCCCAACGTCGTATTACGACCCAGCCACATTAAATAGTCGCCCGCATTTATCTTCTGCTCTCGGTCATGCGGAGCAAGGGACTGGCACCCTTGTGGAACTTCACGTTTGATACTGAGAATGGCATTCGCATCATAGATGTTATATTTATTTTTAAACATTTGAAAAATCTGCAGATTAGGAACTGCAATGAATAGTGACCTAATTAGAATATTGAAAGCTGATCCTAAGATAAACGGCGATTTTAGTTTAAATTTCTCTATTTGCAGACTCTTTGATTGTTAATCCTTGGTTTCTGTTGTTCTGTTCGTGCATTATTTTTCATTTCTTGTTCAGTTTATACTGTCATGTATTTTAGTGAAATAAAGATCATATAGTTGGCGTAAAATAGTTGATTGCAATTAAGCGGCCTGTTCACTTAAAGAACCTAAACGCTTCAATACACGATAATTTGTTCGTTTATTTATTCCTGTGAGGAATAAATAAACGAGTACCGTGAGCATTATAAGGTGCGCTTAGGCAAGATCGGAGATAGGTTCGATATCAGCTAAGAATAATTTATTTAAGCTAAATGTTACCAAAAGTTGTAGTTAAGGCTTGATTGCCTTGGTGGAATAATCTGCGTTGATCAAATGGAGTTTCTGAGATTGCAGGAAAACTTTAGGTACTAAAAATATACGAGCAAGATATGCCACTTGATGAAACCAACTGAATGAAATAGAAAATTATAACGAACTCAGATAAGTTGTCACAAGTGGAATTTTTTGAACTAGCAATAGTACAAGCAATCGATTTTATTAATAATTCTATTATTCTAATTTCTCTATTGTACTATTAATTGATTTTATAAATAATATTTTTAATAGATTTTATTAAAAGTACTATTAACCGAATTTATACAGTTTTGAAGTACTACTCAGACATACTTTTCATATTTATCTGTCTCAGTCATACCACTTCCATCAATGCGAACTCTCAGAGGTGGTCAATTGCTTTCATGTGTTTACTGCTATCATATCAGAATTTCCAGCCATGACACCAGAAAGGCAGTATACTATGCAGGAAAGCCATTAGAGAGAGGGGTTCGGCGATTTCTATGCTTGTCACTGACAGGATTATATGCTCTGATGAATGTTGTTATACATTTTTAAAAGCTTCAATATTCCTTTCAATATAAGCATCGATAAACCTAGGCTACTTTATTTTCGCATTAAATTTCCCATCAAATTTGCATAACAGCAAATCTTAATGTACAGGTTGTGTCATTCCAACGCTGTATCGACAGTCGGATAACAACAACATGTGATTAATTGAGAGGTTGTTATGAACTATTATTGTCAGATAATGCTTCTCGACCTTAAAGACAATTTCTACACAGTTTTGTGCCTCTTAAACAAAACTAAAGTCAAATCGATTGTCAAATATAAGCAGACTATTCCGTTTTCGTTTCAATGTTATTTTTCGAAAGGATATTGGCAACGGGAAAGCCTAAAACTCTAATGACTCAAGTATTTAGCTTCAATCTAAATTCCATTGAATTGGTTCATCCCGAAGATAAATATCGACAGTACATGTACAACTCTGGTCAAGGCTTTATTTAACATACTTAGTCTCACATATTTCTGTTAAATGGCAGGTTCAGGATCACCAGTCCTTCTCGCATTCTCACTATAGACTTTCTGTAAAGCACTCATCCATAAGTTAATTTCTTCGCCAAAAAAACCCTAAGAAAAATTTCTGAAAAGAAAACTATCGGAAATGTTTCTTCATAACTTCTGGTCTAATGATTGCATCGAACTCGAATTTTTTATTAATCTGGCTCATTGCAGATGATCACGGGTGTCCTTATTAAGGTCTACTACATTAAAGTACGCAAACATGTTTTAGTAGTTATTACCAATAGAGAGAATTTTTGACATAATCCCTGCCCTAATATTCAATCCGTCCTAATATTCAATATCCTTTAATGCAGGAGATTTTTCTATTCATAATTTAATTGAACTATTCAGAAGCGTTCAGTGAAAGACAGTTTCGCTGGACGATTTAGAAAGTAATTAATGAATAATATATATATATATATATATATATATATATATATATATATATATATATATATATATATATATATATAGAATGAAATGGCACAAATTAACTTTCAATCCTATGGAATTAAAAAATCCTTTATATTATTTAGAGCGAATTTTAAATCCTGTGGTTCATAAAATCATTTCTAGACTATATTTTTTTTCAGCTGATAATTTAAGATTCAAGTCGAACGTCTAATCTATATATATATACGATTCCCACAAGTAAACTGATTTATTATCCTGACAGTACGTTCATTAACCGGTGACAAATTATCATTACCAAAAAATCTACAAGTCCACTCAGAGTCTTGGAGAATTAATGGGCTTGAAGTGATACTACAAGCGCGGTGAGGTGATAACCCGATAGTTTACCATTAAGCATTTGATCAACTTGCTATTTAAACTTCCTCAACACCAAACTAATGATGTGCAAGTGGTGGTAATGTGCAATAACACTCAGCGAAAGTTTCAACGCGATGGTAAGAATGCTAATAGCCTAATACTATTTTTAAGATTACAAGAACGGTAGAAAAATGTTTCATTAAAAATTTTATTAGAAAATCTTATTCGTCTAATTTAAATTTCTACGAAATTTTAATTAGGCAGAAATCTTTAGATACCTTGATTAAAAAAACATACGATACTAGACTTTAATAATCTAAACAAACAAATAGTAGTAAACAAACGCTTTTAGAAATGTTTCATTTGTACACATGTGTGTGTTTCTCATTGTCATTGTGAGATGGAGATAACTATTACGCAAGACAATTTCTTTTTGAAACTATCATTACTATAAAGGTTTCAAGGCCTATGATCGATCTTCTAAGCAGCTTTATAAGTTCCTGACACTTTTAGTCTTTTTCGTGATTAAATCCCATGTTAAAGGATAATACAGGCCACTTACTTACAGGGTAGACACTTTAACCGTTACGCCATATATCCTACCGAAATGTTAAGCAAACAGTAAAGAGTTAGCAGCTTCTTCCAGTATTTAAAGCATCCTTTCTATCATCAAAGATTTCTGTAAACAGCGTCTCGTAACGAACGCTACACGAACTCGAAACAAGTTTCATACCCACGTGTACTTTTAATCAAGACGAATGTTGACATAGAATAGTCACGTAGTTACACAAGAAAAGAGTATTCTTATACTCAATTACATCGACCTCAAACCTACCAGCAAACACTGTCTTACCAGTGAACAGCATTCACATCAGGTTGCTTTTCCATAAACAACAAACGCTAGACCTACCAGACAAAGTGGGTATAACTCCTGGAATAATGTCAGGAAGAAAAATGAGTGGGTGCAAGCATCACGAAGTGCTGCAACATAAAGTGGAGAGTGACAGAGGCAGCGATAAAGAAGACGGAAGCTGATTAGGCTTGATACTTGGAGAGGAAGTCAGGTGTAGGAAATATATCACGTGATCACATGTAGTGGCAACACTGCATGGGTAACGCTGTCCGCCATTAAGCCCTCCACCGAACATGGAGTGTTAATAAACGGGATAAAAAAACTGGTAGCCATATTTAAAGCATGACATGGTATTAGGCGCATGAACTCTTTTCACTTAATGGCTTTCTTTTAGGACCTTACTTCACCTCAGCGCATTTCTTTTGCAGATTGGTCTGGGTGAATTGATCTGTAGTGATGTGAGCTGTGGGGATGTCCCTGACATCATCCTTGGATGAGGAAACGTTTAAACTTTATTATAATTAAGGTGCTTGATGGTCCCTCGGGATATCTAAAGACTTCTAATTTATTCACAAAGGGCACATCTTCAGATTCAGTTTGAAGTTCAAATCCAGTTTCCAGTCTAAAATGCATGCTAGAGGAGAAAACTGGATTAGAATCCGGCACCTACTGAATCACACTCGGATAATTTACCCTACCCGCTCGTCATGATAAAAATAGTAATTGTAATATTATAGTTTTCTGCTAACATCATGAAAGGTTTAGTGTCCAATTTCTTATTCAAAGATGGCGGCAGCGACACAATAAATAAACTAATACGATTAAACTAATTGAATTATAATAAGTGCAAACGTACGATCAGTTAGTGCTTTATACAACATTTGATTCAATTTAAAATTTTAATACCTAAGTATTAAATTAAGGTTAAGAACTTCAGTCATTTAATAAATCAATACAGTGAAAAACAAATTGTAAGCTCACTTAAACAAAGACACATAAATCACTTTCTTAGCAATTGCGACGTAGCCTATTAAAAATGATATAAAAAGAATTTCTGAGTCTAAGTCATTTGCTGAATGCAAGACATAAATTATAACGATTAGCATGCTAGGAACGTGCCTGTTCCGGTCAATTAAAACTCCGCGCCACCTGGTAACAACACATTTGTCATGATTAGAGGCTGATTATCCGCTGATAGTAAAACTACTTCATTCTCTTCTTATACAACTTATCCCTAGTCGCGCTGATGGCGTCTTTGTACAGAAATATGGTCAATAATTTAGCATTAATAGTTCTTATAGTTGACTTATTTCTAGCTATAGCGGCTTTAATTACATTAGCTAAATCTGCTCGATCATATGTCACAATGGCCTAATTGCATTCCTTATTAATTAAAAAATAGTTAATCCTTTCTAACTGCACATAGAAGAAGAAATTAAATGAAGACACTAATAAGGAAATTTAAGCCTTTTAAGAATATCGTCGTTCTGATAAGACTAGAAAGTGTGAAGCCCACTTAAATGTCAGCGCCGTAGAATCAAAGGCAATTGCCATTTACAAGCCGTAAAATATAAATTTTAGTTTAGGCTAAGATAGGAATTAGAAATATTTCTTGCAAATTTATAAAAAATTAACTTGTTTAAAGCCACACCACCAGACTTATAATTCTCCCCAGCCCATAACTCTCTCGAAAGCTTTTCCAGATTGCATGAATTTCTCTGTTGTCCTGAGATTCGGAGTCTGTAATATTATTATGAAGTTCAGCTGAGCCAAAGCTGTCAATAATGTTCTAATTTCACACACCGGTGATCGTTATCCAAGAAAATCCTCGTCAAATGATGACAACAGAATTCTAGTCTTCAATCATTTTCCATATCCCGACTTGACGCCCTCCTGCAAGCTGCACCTGAATGAGAGATTTATTTGTAAGAAAATCAACTTTCGAATTACACGTGAAAACAACGGCAGCCTAGAAGAGCAGTGGATAATTTTATGGACAAATAAGAAGGCAGCTCTGGTTTGATGTAATTGACCTGTATGTTCAAATCTGCAGTAAACTAGTACATATAATTATAATTAAGAAGTGCTTAAACGGAGATAGCTATTGGTACTTTGGAAAGTTACTATAGCCAGTTCAAAATAAATTAAATTGATTTTCTGTATGACAACTCTACCATATAAAGCAGCAGACCGTCAGGTTACGACAAGAAACTTTGTATATTCGCATTCAATAAAACATAGTAGTTGCTGTTTCAAAAATTTGTAAATTTGTAATAAAAATGTCTCAACCAAATTTGACTGAATATTTATCATGCTGTGTTCAAAGATATTTAGATTAATTATTTTGCAGGGATTTGACCTGTCAATATTGAGAGTCAATATAAAATTTTGTTGAAGATGCATTAACGAATAGTGTATCAACGAATTATACCACCAACCCTTCAAGTTGACTTACAGTCTCCAACTGTTAAAATGTGTCGATAGAGAGCTACTATTATAATAAACTGACGTATCAAAGAGAACACTGAGTGAAGTAAGTTTATCACAAGTCGCTAGGAGATGCTAACTGCTTGTCAGTTTACGGACTGAAGAGCTCTTGGGCCATTATACATGAAATGCAGCTGCGGTTTCACGCACGTCTGGAAGTCAAGCAGGTCGAATAACCGGCGGTCATTTCAGGGGAATAATAACCATAAACAGCTTTATTTCTTCTACTGCTCGTCAACCTCATCTGTCCCATCCAATTCTACGGAAATCCAGTTCAATTCCTTTGTACTCCATCTGAATGACAGATCTGGCAGTCTTGTTACTGAAGAAACTATTTAAATTTAAAGTCGGATTTTGAGATTATCTAATTCATGCGATTTAATTATTTTGCCTTTTTATTTTGATCATAAATATAAGTATTAATTTTATATAAAAAATAGTGACTCGTTACTGATATCTAAACTTTTAAACTATTGTTTGGAATTGACTTCCTGTACTTGATAGAAGCATGAACAAAGACTCTTTATCAAGCTATACGACTACCATGTTACGACTCTACACCAGGATACACGACTACGACGTTACGACCCTACACCAGGCTATACGACTAAGACGTTACGACCCTACACCAGGCTACACGACTATGACGTTACGACTCTACACCATGCTATACGACTACGACGTTACGACTCTACACCAGGCTACACGACTACGACGTTACGACCCTACACCAGGCTACACGACTACGATTTTACAATATATAACTACGATGCTGTTATCATCGTTAAGAGATTAAGGCAACGCTGTTATACGAGATTAAGCTTACAGAGTTTATAGTTGAATTTGGTAACAAATAGCAATATCTGTACAACAATTTTTACTATTTTCATCCGCTATTATTCATCCGTTATATTAATTCTCGAGTTATTAACCTTTACAATCGTTTTTAACTATTTTTCATTTCTCCATAAAACCGAACTCGTTTATTGATTTTATTTCTATTTACGGTGGCTCGTTATGAGCCCGGAGTTGTAAAGCTTGCGATGCATCAACGTCACACAATGGTAATATTCGTTTCATTGAGATACGCTTCCATCCAGCCTATTAATTACTGTCTGAGCCACGTAACACCCGTGTCATAAATCAACCAGCATGAACCGGCTATATCCCTCCTCCAGATTATCCTGATTGTTCACTCACTGGCCGGGTAATGAATTAGATTCTTCCCTCCCCCCCCATCCTCGTTAATTTTTTCAAATAGTTTAATGTCAATTGAATGAGATTCAGATAGTTGCTGGAGGGCAAAACGAGGAAAATGTATTATATAATTAAATACTTAAATAATATAATATATTTATATTAATAATTATTTGGTTAGTTTTTGGAATTTTGGGACTTGATCTCTAACTCGTGAGCTCTTGAAGGCCCTTCAAGACAACTGGGAGTGGTTGAGCCCCTCCCCACTCCACAACAATCTCAAACTGGAGCACTGATTCTCCGTGAAACTTGGTATTACAATCAATACAAGTAACTATTAGGAATTACCAGAGAATATAAATTTAATAAATCACAAAAATAGTCACAAAATTATATAGTCCAGATATTTAGCAGATATGACTCTTATGGTTAATAGGATTATAATTATCTGCTCCCGCACTAAAATATAGAATTTGTAAATGTGTGCAGTGAACAAGGAGCCATCTGCTGGGTTTGGTTATCGGAGAGTTAGCGGCACCCGCGGTGACAGTTAATCTAAAGCGACCAGTTGTAGCAAACAATTATCACAAGCGCTGCATGGGTGCTAGGACAATATTTGGTAGATGGATATTATGCTGACTCTCTCCCTCTTTCCAGTGTTCTGCTAATTGATAGGTCTAAGACACACATTTCTACTAGATTATATTGAAAGTATTTATAATTTCCTTTGCTGTTCCTATCTTCGATTAGCTGAATGAACTTGCTAAGAGCTGTTAGAAACTTATTCTGTTAAAAATAAAGAGTGATAATATTAGTCTTGTTTGAAAGCTGTAAATAATTAGCATTTCAATTATGTATATTGCATAAAACGGTTGCCACTATGCAGTAAAGTTCTCCTTCCTGAAGGTAAATAATCATGTATGATATTCGCCTTTTTTCGTCCATTCGAAAAAGAGCAACATACCTGAAGCAATTGATTTCTATGCGAAGAACTTTGTAAAACATGATATGGCCTAACATCGTTCAAATAAATTGATGTCCCGTCAAGACAACAGTATAGATCTTTACCTTTTTACCAAACTCTAACCTGTATCACTGAATTTCTAGCTCGGGAACTAACCTATTCACTGTGAAAATATATGCAATAGCTTCAAATATGGCTGACAGACAGTAATTCAGTCAAACCATCAGAATCCCTTTAATTGTCCAATGTGTTTCCTGTTTTCATTGGTCTCACATCGTAACAGAAGAGATTGCCTGACTTTCTCATCGCTCCTAACACTGGTGTGGACAAAATCGATGAGCCATAATTGCTGATAACTGTCACAGAAATTACTTGCGAATGTAGAGGCTGAACAAAAACGAATAGTCAACTTGCCTTTGTAAGTGCTATTATTTTAAAGGAGTCATATTTGTTGGGACATAATTTTTTTGTAAACAAAACAATTTTTCGAAATCTAAATAGCACACCGAAAAGAATATGTATCAAAATTTATGATATAGATTTATGTCCTTTCCAAATGGTTTTTCTGAAAAGGACACAACGAACTGCAGAATCAATGAATTGATTAAAGCATAGTTTTAACTAATATGACATCGTTGTTTTTACTAAATTTTATGTAAATCTAAATAAGTCCATATAGCTTCATTTTACTCTGTCTCTCTCTCTCTCTCTCTCTCTCTCTTTCTCTCTCTCTCTCTTTCCTTTACTCACTTTCATTCACTTTCTCTCTCTCTTTCTCTCTCTCTCTCTCTCTCTCTCTCTCTCTCTCTCTCTATCTTTCTGTATAAGCTCTTTAGTGGTGGGTTTCTGTCATTCGAGCCTCTTATAATTTGAATTTCGTTTCGCAATCAACTTATCTTAGTTTACCGTTTATTATTTCTATTAATAATTGTATTATATTTTTCTAATATTTTTCTTTTTTTTCTTCTACTCTTATTAAAAACAAGTATGAAAACATTACCTAATTTATGAAGATCCCGGTATTAACTATTGATCGTAATAGTCGGCTCTTAACTCTCCGTATATTTAACAAATGCCACTTTTCAAAATTCTAGTGTCGTTTTTAGAATTGTAACCTTTAAAGAAATTAAAGAGCTTATTATGATACATGCATAACACACCACTTAACTACTACTAAGCTACAAAGCAGCAGCAGCCTATTAAATAAAATTATATTTTTCTTCCCAGTGATCAAACTCTCTCCTGAGAAACCTCTAATAGATTGCGATTATTGATTGCGCTACATCACGCAATTCTTACATCACCTGACTTTTAATCTTAATTTAATTTAAGACTTTCACAACCCGGCTATGCCAGAATTGCAACAATAAAGTAAACTTCTGAATTAGCAATGAAACGGCGAGATATACGCGAAATATCAATTTGATATTGCTTGTGAAGCGGAAGCAAAGAAAACTGTAGACTCTTGTCTTTTTGTCTTCGAGACCAAGTTGTCTAAAGATGTCCTCTTCGGTTAGAGCGTGCTGGTATGATAAATGAGAGGTCTAAGATACAGAATACTTCTAAATCTACGTACACACTCGCCTAATTCAATATATCTACATGTACATGTAGCATTTTATTTATCTAAAAACTAGGAGCGATGAAATTCAAAATCTTGTTATGTCCTTTGATTTGAAAGTTTGCTCCTGATGTCGTATAAATATTAATTTTGGATCTCCTGCTTTGTCACCTCTTGCGACAAGAGCAGCATGCGTTAGATCAATTCTATAATAGTCTTGAAAAGCGATTATCTAATCAGTACTTCATAAACGATATCAATATTATTGACATCAATATTTTGAGATGCATTTTTAAATATATTTTAATAAAATTTACGTTGCCTCATATTCGAATCATAAGATATGCATTATACACTGCAGTTCACAGGCAGAAAATCAGACCTTTCGCGTAGTGTACAATGTTCACTGACATAATTTCCTATCGTGCTTTTGCCGGAGTAGAAAAAATTGCATGCGACACTCTTGCTGTGGTGAGATCTCTAAACCGCAATAAGCTAAGATTTGTCAACATCATTAAAAGTCAATTATGACGTTTATTTGACTTCCTGATTTAATCTCTCTTAAATTCACTTAAATCTCGTCTTATTTAACTTCGTAGCAATTTCAAAATATCAACATCCACTCAGTTGCGCATTGGATAAGGATTGTTTATTGCTTTCAAATGGCAGCAGATCCATAATATCACAGCATACAGAGATACTATCTTCGGTGGCGATAAGAGGGATTAAGCTTTGACATTTGAAGATTTGACTGTTTCTATTAAAGCAAAATATAAATATCATGAAGCGAACATGAACCGATATTTTTCTAAAGCGAAATGTCACAGGGCAATAGTTGGTGCTTGTACGGTAAACTATAACCTGCTGAAGCATGGTTAAAACATAAAAGGAATGAATGCAATAAATTATTCAAGTCTGTACTTCCAGGAATTATCAAGTCAGCTTCTTTTTCGCCTACATTACTGTTACCGAAATAAGATTATGCGGAATTGCAATCAGAGAAAGCTCTATAGAGCAAACCCTAGCGAAGCCAACGAATGCTCTGTTGTCAGAATTCAATTGTAGCGTTCAACGCTGAATCAAAGAGCAGGAAAGGTCTGGATGCGTACGTCTGGTTTTTTGATTGCAGGCGACAGGACTCCAGGATTTGCAATCCTCTAAGGAAGGCCCGTCAAGTTACCAATTAAGCCGATCCTAGCTATCGACGCCTGAATCAGCCAATTACGAAGCTGGCCGCGAGAGACCCAGTGAAGTTGAGGAAAGGAATTTTAAACTCAAACTTGCTGATTTCACGAATTTTCTGCTAACATTTCTCGTATGAATTTCTGCAGCTCTTAATGAGCTAGAACTTCTGAACTTAGACCACACTGAATCCTTAGCCAATCAAGATCTAAAAATGATGACTAAATAACTCAAAGAACTAATACATGTTAGACGTTATTTTTAGTATTACAAGGGATACTGTCAAATGTTCGAATTTAAATAAAGGAAGAGTTACCAGATATAAAAAAAGGTTTTCATATCTTCGACTACGAAAGAAGTGGCAAGGACTGAACTAGGTTTCTAACCACTACTCAGAGCAGCATTATGTACCCTACACTTAATTGAGACCTATGAGGATAGGACTCATCAAATACGTGCAACGGAACGAATCAGTGTACAAAGTCATTTTGATGTATATCGTGTTATTATAAAATTACATGGAAAACTTGGTTTAAAGAAGTTAGAGTTATTGAGAAAATATATCAAATTAAACAAAAATACAAAGATAAGCAATCACATATTTAATTATTGATCATTATAATAGAGCATTATGATGCATGCTTAAGTCCAAACTTAACTATCATCTAAAAGAACAATAATGCGAGAATTTACAGTTTGGTGTCACAAGTGATCGCAGTATCGAAATACATGTAGAACGGGAACGATAATGAGAGACGTTTAATCTGATTTCCTGGTACAAACATGACCCCGGTGAAATCATATCCATGATAGGATCGGTGTATGCAAACAAAGTTCTGATATGATCTCAACACATTCTCTGCATTTTAGTATCCAACCCTCTCCAGTTAACTTGCACTCCCTCTCACATTACGCTAAGCTATGGGAATGGCATTCTAAGTCTAAGTCATATAAACACAGTTAAACTACTTCAGTGCAGTTAATGTTTCTTAATTTGATATGGTCAGGTACATGTATGTAACTGAGACTAGATACTCTAGGTATTTTGTGTTATACGTCTTCATAACTTTCAGTAGCATAAATAAATATAATAAAATATTTATAATTGCAAATAAATATCTATATTTAAATATATACATGTATATTTAAATATCTATATTTAAATATCTATATTTAAATATATACATGTATATTTAAATATCTATATTTAAATATCTATATTTAAATATATACATGTATATTTAAATATCTATATTTAAATATCTATATTTAAGTATTTATATTTAAGTATCTATATTTAAATATCTATATTTAAGTATCTATATTTAAATATCTATATTTAAATATATACATGTATATTTAAGTATCTATATTTAAATATCTATATTTAAATATATACATGTATATTTAAGTATCTATATTTAAATATCTATATTTAAATATATACATGTATATTTAAGTATCTATATTTAAATATCTATATTTATATCTATATAATATCTATATTTGTATCTATATTTAAATATCTATATTTAAGTATCTATATTTAAATATCTATATTTAAATATATACTATATTTAAGTATCTATATTTAAATATCTATATTTAAATATCTATATTTAAGTATCTATATTTAAATATCTATATTTAAGTATCTATATTTAAGTATCTATATTTAAATATCTATATTTAAATATCTATATTTAAATATCTATATTTAAATATCTATATTTAAGTATCTATATTTAAATATCTATATTTAAGTATCTATATTTAAATATCTATATTTAAATATCTATATTTAAGTATCTATATTTAAATATCTATATTTAAATATCTATATTTAAGTATCTATATTTAAATATCTATAATTGCACTTTAGTTATCGAACGGATGGGTGCATCCATGTAGAAATATTGGTGATTATTTAGCATTTGAGAAGCTCAGATTAAAAACATTTATCTATTATTTCACATGTTTGTTGTTCTATGGGCCAGTATGTTAAGGCATCCATATACAATGTATCCTCAGATTTCGTTGTATCAAATATTTTTTAAATAAATTGAAAAAGATAGACAAATGTATGAATGAATTTACTTACTACTGATAAGGTAAAATATATGCACAAAATTCTAAGTGCAGAATTTGTAGTTGTATGGCTATGACTATTAAATGCAAAATAATATGCTTAATTTTTGTTGTATGTTTAACACTTTACGTCGATAATGTTTATTGTCTTGTGTATAATTGTAATATTTGAGCTTGCTAAATTTAGTTTAAACATAATTTAGTTTAATCATATCTTAAGCATATATAACTAAATAAAAAGCAATATAGAGATACCAAGAGAAAGAGAGAGAGAGAGAGAGAGAGAGAGAGAGAGAGAGATAGAGCTGCAGCAAGATACAGTAAGCACAACTTCTCTCTTTCTCTTTCATGGGAAAGAGAGAGAGAGAGAAAGAGAGAGAGTGAGAGAAATAAAGGCTAAGCATGGGGAAGAGAATCAGACCGTTGGTTAGAGGTGGAGGCAGCAAAGGAAGCAGCGTGATGAGGAATTGATTGAAGGCATCACTTCCCGTTCCTCTTCACTCAAACCTTCCATTCCAGTCTCAGCGGTTATAAAATCCCACTGCAGTTAAACTAGCTTTAATTTCACTAAAGGTAAATTTTCACACAATATTTTACTATGTTTTCTCCACCCTCTTCTGGAAGCCTGTAATTCCTAAGCTATCTAATGATTCTAATTCTACGGCATTGGTGCAGTGGCGGATTCAGGGGGGGCCCAGGGGGTCCGCCCCCTCCCCCCCTTAGGCCCGACGATAAAAAATGTTAAACTATATTTTCATTGTTTCTATGAAAATTTCTATGTGTCAGTATGTTTGTAAGGGTAGTGGTTAGGATGGGGGTAGGGGGGGGGGGGGGGTTACGGGACGGAACCCGGTTCCACTAGATTAAATTTTTTGAAATACGGGACACTAGGGGCCCATATTTAGAAAACACCCGTCTGTGTTACCAAACGATTTAAAATCCCTGCACATGACTCAGCAATAAATGTTTGAAATGATAATATGTAGGAATGATAGATAATCAAATAACATTTGTATTAAATGATTGAAATAATAATTTAGATGTAACTTGGTAATACATATGTAAAAATGGCTAATTTTCTAAAGTGATGCATCCATTCTTCACAAGGCTGTACATTAGAAATTCCTCAGCTTGAAGTGAATTTTCTCTGCAAATATCTGTACTAACACATCATTCTGTTCAAGAGAAATCTTTTCAGTTAGCTTAGAGACCGACTTTCTTAAAAGGAGTCATCTGATGAAAATATTGTAGTAAATTTAACGGCTAGTATACGACAACGAATGACAACAAATTGTTCAGGAAATTTTGAATGAAAAATAAGCACGCATGCAGGCGTCCACAAGTGTGTTTGCAAGCCCATCAATGTACTCTTTGTTTTCCTTGGTTTCTAGAACGGTGTTAATTTCTATTTATTTAGGTATTGTCGAATGGGATACTGGAGGCTCTAAGTTATTAGTATCACCCGTCAGATTGGAGCATGACCAGAATTTCTATTCTCTGTCTGGAAAGCTTCTCTTTGACAGCCACATTCTGTGTGGACGTGATGGCTCAAACTGATCATGTGATGTCATGCAACTGGAGCATGATGCCAATATTATCAATCAAAAAAGATTAACATGAATGCAGCTAAAAGACTGGTGCATTGCGTGAACCCCGCATGAAGTTTATTAGAAAGCTATCTTTTCTTTAAAAAGCATAATTAATTAGTGAATATTAAAATGATAAAAGATTGGGTCACAAATTTAAACTAATTTTAATAGATTAATTTGCGGTCTAGATTCTCAACCCTGCCTGTCATTCTGAAAGAAGTAGTGTTTCTATGAAGATAAATCAGACATAGAAGCACATCGACACAAAATATGTCATTTTAACATAACACAAAAACAATTAGAGCGCGAATGTCATCAATGGCTACACCAAGCAATACCGAAATACATCCAAGCCGGTGAGCAAAAAGAATGTCCAAGTCGGTGAAATATCGAAAATCAGAAATACAGAAATACAATCAGAAATAAAGACAACGGGACTTAATGAAAGTGGTTTTAAGTCCAGGTCGAAGTTATAGATACAGGATAGAAAAAGAGATGGAAAAGGAAGATCTTCCACTGCCTTTGAAATTGCTTATAGGAAGGCATAGGCCGATCTGAAGCAAAGGCCGATGTGAATTTAATCATTCTACTAATTATAATTTAAGAGATCTTTAGTTCTAAATGAAAGGTAGGAGTGAAATTATTATCCATTAATAATGTTCAAAACCTAAGATTTCCTCATATTAGATAAAGCTACAACAAATAATTCAAAACACAAAAGTTTCTTATACAATTCACTGATGACTCTGAATTATATTTAAAGTCTGTGCGTCAGTTTGAATAGTAATTTCTAGTTATTATTCAATTATTTAACTACTACTCGAAATTTCGGGAAAATTTATTTATCTTATGTAGTAGTCTGCACTCTGCAGTCACGCAGATTGCTCAGTTGGCTTCAACCAGTGCACAGAGATTAGCACTGATATTATCTAGAGGCACAAATTATACAAGTACAAGGAGGCAGCTCTCATTTAAAGAATAATTTGAAATTTAAACCAACATCAACATCCTGCGTACCCCCTAAGGTAATTTTGCCTTTTATACTTTATACTTCCGTAACTTTTGCCACTTTTGTTGTTTATCGTTACTTAATTGTGATTACATTTACATAAGTCACGGGAATGTGGAAGAGAGGAGGAATGAGGAATAGGATGTGCCTCAGCTGTATCCCAATCCGTCATCATCGGCTCGTTAGCAGCGTCACGGATCCGTCAAATCTCCTATCTCTTTCACATCATGTGTTCAACCAAATCTTCAGTCAAACCTTCTATCCTCCTTCCGTCAAGTGTCTGGCATTATATATAGCTGTGTAGGAATGTACATCAAGTGGAGTATACATCCCGTGGAGTGTACATCCCGTGGAGTGCACATCCCGTGGAGTGTGCATCCCGTGGAGTGTACATCCCTTGGAGTGTACATCCCGTGGAATGTATATAATGTTAATATATCTTGGCTGGACAAGGAGCAGTAAATGGTCTAAAAGTGCCAATGATTTTTAGCACTTTAATTTCACGAAATAAAATTATAGCCTGAAAAGTTAATGTATCGATAAATAAACCTGATCCCGCTTTAGGTTTTCTAAGTCCAAATTGCTGAATGAATTAAAGAAGACAAAAACAATTTAATTTTATGTCGATGAAATGTTCAATTTTTAACTTACTATTTTAAAAAATATTTTATTTCATGCTTCTAATTTTAGACATGTCTCAGGAAAAGTTGCATGAGCCCAAATGACAGTTTATAAAAACATTGTAAATTACTTTCAATAAGGTGCTCTAAAATGCGTAATAGTAGACAGTTTTGGTAGTCCATTTTATCTGTTCAATCGAAGCTAAGGCGATGTACTACGTTTTGATATAAATTGCTGTTCAGAAAGTTTTCGCTTAACTTTTTCGGAGTAAATTCTGAGGAATATTACGGAATATTCCGTAATGAAACTCAAAATTCATAGATCGTGAAATTTTTCATGATTATTTTGAGCAGATATTCAAAAGCCGATTACCAAGACGATAACTTGTCGTCGTATTTTGGTCGCAAAGCAATATTGTACTTTTTATTTTATCATGCCTTCTGGAAATATGATATATATATATATATATATATATATATATATATATATATATATATATATATATATATATAATCTATCTTCTTATATCTCTCCTCTGCCTCTCTGATTAGGCCTACCTCATTCAGTCCGCTTTCATCTAGTTCTCTGTCTCTCACTTTCTCTTTCCCTTATAATTTAAAAGTATTTATTTGATTATGAAACTTGTACAGAATAATCATTCTCCTATCTATACATTTTTGGTTGCTATTATGAACTGAAAATGTATTAATAGTTTCATAATCAAACATCCAGAAGTTATTTTAAGTTCATAATGATGGTTTTCCAGCTACACACAACTTTTCAGAGCCCATGTTTTTGCTAAAATAATTTTGAACGCTCATAATCGATAGATTCAGAGTTTTAAAAGATTGTCTGGGAAACTGCTTAACATTCAGGAGTTGAATCATCAAACTTATTTAATTAACTGTATTCAATTAACATTTTCCGGTAGTAAGATATTTAATTTGTCGTTGTCAATAGTCCAGCTGCTGATATTCCACAACTTAATGTTTCCAGATCCGAGCGGGTTACGTACCGGAAAGTTCTGGATCCTATCAGAAATATCAAATCATCGTCGAATCTCTGGTGTTGATGAGATTGAGAGCATGAAATTACGGGCATGGCAATAAAACTAATTCGTATAACTGGAGAATAATTCCAGAATACACTTTACAGTCCAATAAATGAGTGCAGGAGTGATGACACATAGCACTTTAACTTCCGCATTTCTTTCTTCCCAAGTCATCATCGTCACAATTCATTCAACATATTGTCTCCTCGAGCAGTTAGGCTGACACTGAATTGACATGGAATGGTTTTTAATATATTCTTATTATTATTAGAACTTCAATTTATTGATCGATTTATTGATCGTTTTTGCTTCATGCTTAAAAGTATATAATAGATTTATTGAAATCTCGCCCGACTGTTGCATTGCTGATGAATCTTTTGTTTTCCAGCGATATCAATTTACGAATTATACCTCTCTCAATATTCATTGGCTGTATAAATTCTCTCTATCATAACTTTTCATAAGTATAAATTTTGATTATTTAATGTTAAGCCTAGTTAACTATACGAAATAATCAAATTCTGATTAATTTTAAGTACATTTTACCATCAGTAAATATCTTCTGTATTCGTTGTTTAAGTAATTAAAGCGGAATTAGGATTTAAAAGGCTATAAATCGTTAGTAATAATCACAGTCCTACATGTACTAACAGTCTGCCGTAAGACATTGCTTCAGCAACCTCTCAACTTATATCTCATTCTCTAATCAATGAATCAGCTCTATACTGAACAGACGAAAACTTACTGAACCTAATAGGAGGAAATCAATCTGAATGCTCGGCGGAAACATTTCCAGGTCTGAATATATCTCCATCATATCTCGCATGCTTTAATTAATTTTAAATCTTTCAATTTCAAAGAAAGGGATACAATTAGCTGTGTAAAAATTTGTATTTTAGTTTTTGTTTAAGCTGCGAATTTCATGCAGTTAATTTTGAAGAACTTAATTGGAATTAATAATCTTTTAGTATATTTTTTATTTCACCATTAACTATTAGACATATAAAAGAGCAAACATAAAGGAGAATGGAACGATTGATGAGTTATAAACAAAATAAAATGATGCCATATCGTGAAGATCAAACAATTATTGCATGTCAACAATATCCAGAATAAATCTATGTTTACATACACGTCACACACGACAATACCTACTTAACTTGTCCTAAAAGATCCGGAACTTAAGTCTATTTTTTTCCAAAACTATTAATAAGTTTCAGAATAAAGCATTCAGCCGCTTGAGTTTCAATTCTTTCTAATACTGCATTAGCTGCTCTAAAACATTTCCTTTTCGATTCTTCTCAATTACAGTTAACTTAAAGTATTTTCCTTTTCAGATATTGAAACACAGATAGTTAATATACTCCACCCATATTATTTCAGTTCCTTGTATATTTAAGGACGCACTCGGATAATTGAATCTTGGTCCTATTCTTGAAAATGATATTTGGTTGCAGTTATTGGCAGGTCTAATTCTCTGAAGACATCGCTACATACACCAAACATTCGCTGCTAGTCAGTGCAGTGACTGTTACATGTATACTAAGTAAAATTAAATTATCTGCATTAAGTAGTTCTCTAAGATTAACTTAAGGCAATAGTTACGTTAGTCCAAAGTGCTACACTGTGTAATAGCGTTGCATTGAAGCATACAGTTGCGGTATTCAAATATACTAGTGCATGGCAATCATGTATCTGTCATTGTTAACAACATTCTTCTTCTTCTTCAGTGCATTGCCAAGTGGCAGATTCAATGTACATATTCATACTCAAAGTCTGTTTTCTCGCTCCATAAGAGCACTCCTTAGATCAACAATTTAATCCCTTTACAAAATATATGCCTTGTCCATACCTTTGTAGCCTATCGCTTGGGAAAAGTATGGCTTCTGAGATGGTTTCCCTTTGCCTTTCTCAGTTAGGTGGATTAATTACCATTTATTCCTGGTGGAAAAAATTTCATGGTGAGATGGGTCCCCTCTTGCCATCCTCAGCTCCTGCCTTTAGTCGCCTCTTACGTACACGCGGCAGATTTTTTTGCGATTGCTCTATTCTGCAGTGGTCCATCCACACACGAGCACAACACGGGGTAACAACATTAGAACAGCTTTTCGGTTAATTTTGCATGGCATTCCTTAAACAAAAGATATAAAATAGCAGAAAAAATTCAAACAGCTAATCGGTTTCAAAGTTGAGAAACTTATAAACCGATCAAAAGAAGTTACTTAATGGAATTATTATACAATACAACTCGTTTGTCAAACACAACTTCAGGGGACAATTAATTACTTCATTTCGAAAGGCGCAATCTGGAAATGATGGCCGAGGCAATTATTTCTCGACGTTCTAGATCATATTGTGCAGATAATGAAAGTGTTGACACGTCTGATGGAATGTTTGACTTGAGAAATGGACGATCAATCTTGCGGAGGACGTCGGGTGAGATATCCAGCGAAAATTAACTAAAGCATTTCCTTATTTGCAGAGCAAGAGCGGTCATATTAAATAAACTGATAATGTACCTCAGTGATCAATATTTGTGCGTAACGACAGTTTAATTCGGAATTGATGCAGCGGAATGCATCAGCTGTAGCAAGAGTTTTGAAGCACTGAATTTGAATACTGAATTTATTAATTGCTTAAACATATCTATGTCATTCTGTTCCTTAAATGGCAAGTCACATATTCTTACTCTTAGTTTGCTGATGTACTCGGCAAATGGGACGTCATATATCAAATTATTGACTAAATCACATGCAATGCATTTCGTTATACCATATTAGAAATATCTTTAAAATATGGCTCCTAACATTGTCTTCTTTAACATTTTTGGAATCAACATCTGTTTCAGTCTTAAACCCATGCAATATTCAGTTATGTGATCTGCGTGTATTATTATATGTGAGCCAAACTATATTAATGCATAATAACCACCATCGATTTGTAAGAGTCTTAATTCGAAAGCTTCACCCCTTAATTTGTTTTTAATAAAGTACGAGGCTATCATTTTATTATATAATACACTAAAATTGTGCTGATTGAATTGTACTGAATGAATGTGTACATTATGTTAGCACAGCAGAAAAAATCAACCATTAACAAAATTTAAATTAAATAGACTGGCTAAAAGTAATTTTAATTTTCAAAATACCTTTCAATTTGTAATATCGCGCATTGTTAACGTTCTACATCTTCATAAAATCGAACAGGACGCAGCTGTGACTCAACAGTCGACGGAAATGAGAGAGGATATATTTTCAAATTAAATACCTCTTAGTATTAGGAGTACCACACTAGAACTAGGAAGCTATATTAACCAGATGGACTGTCTTATCGAAATTAAATTCTAATAATTTATATAGAGCAATGTACAGAGGTTCTTAAAGAAATATTATCAATCAATTTTTTTCAGAATTGAATCAATGACAATTTATCGACATAGGCATATATCAGTATAATTTTCAAAAGTTATCGGACTGTTATTTCCAACAAATAAAATTGCCTTCTGTTATTGTACATCATATTACTAATCGAGGGAACTGTTCATTATTGAATACTTCATACTGGAATGTTTTCAACATGCTTTACTCATACGAATAAGGTCTGAATTAAAGTCTTACCAAGCTGACCAATCAGAGATTAGAATCAAGTATTCACTAGTTAACCAAGGTTTTCTTTCTGAACCACTAAACTTCAGGCAATTAGTATGCAATAAGAGAAAGCTACAGAAGATGGATAGTTTTAATCCAGGTCCCCCAAGTATTCTTGATTATTTAAAGAAATTTGTAACGGAAATGTTATATAAATTATTATTTACTGTATCCGTACTATTATGTATTATTATAAATAAAAATAATAAAGGTTTAACGTCCGCTTGCTCAAACAAGGATGATGTCAGGGACTTCATATTATTATTATGCATTGTAACCGGGAGCTGCTGTCTTTCGAAATTATCCCATCAAGTTTGAAGAAAGTAGCTTGCATTTTTTCTAGAAAATTGATGGGCATCATGTCACAAATGGCAAATCTGATAATTTTATACCATGACAACCATGACAACCATGCCAATATGCTCTGAACCCAAATTAAATAAACGATACCATCGACTAGCTGGGTAGAATACATTTGGAATTTTTACGAAAATAAGGTATCTTGTTGAAGGATGCATCTTAACCGAAGCACAAACGATTAGTGAACTCTCGATATCTGTTATCAATGTTCAGTATCCAGTATCATTTAGAGCACAGTGTATATTTTAGCATTTGTTATCAAGTCAATATAACATCGTAGAGTTGAAATTATTTCGTAGAACTGACCCAAGCCAAACCACGCGTTATATTTCAGTACTAGCAAAAGATTTAACAAGCAATGAGCTGAAAATTCTTGAAATCTCAAATTAATTAAAAGCTGGTAAAGCTAAGGTTAACGTCAGTTTCCTCACTCGAAAGAGATGTCAGTTACGGGCGAGCCAGGATTTGAATCCCGCACATACTGATCCGCGGTCCAGTATCCTACCGACTTCGCCATTAAATCGATTTCGAAATCGATCTCAAGTTAGACCGAAAAGGAAATCGAACAGGTTATCGATTTACTGGAACGATTTTATTAAAGAAATAAACGAATAAGAAAGTGAGCGTTCATGATGTTGTAGCTATGAAATAATAGGCAAACTTCTTAGAACTAATAGAAAGAAAAGCAATTTAAAGAAAATCCGGAAACAGGTTTGACTCATATATGTAGAACAGTTTGACCCATAGCCAACATCGTTATATTATAAACAGACTTTAAATTTTAACTTAGAAATTGACGGAATGGGTTAGCCAATTGCAATCTCTGCACTTAATTAGTTGAAACTATCAAATTTCATTAAAAGACTGACATGAAGGCTTCAATATCCACTTAAATTAGCGGACATACTTTAATGCTCTCGTAAATTTGGAAAAATCATATATAACAGTCAGAATAATACGCTACGGTAGACCTGTGCGAGTGTGGTGATATTAAGCAAAACTGTTCGACTGTCAGAATTTTTAAATCATTATTTTAGTATCTGTTTACTTAAATTTACTTAAAGCAGACTTAGACAATTTACCGCTTCATAATAAAGCTTCGAAAGTATTAAAATTATATTTATTTATTATTATTATTTATTATTATTAATTTTAGAATTCATCAATGGTTAGTTATTTTTCGAAAACTTTATGATTTTTTCTAGCATTAATTTATTTTGCTGCGAAGCTCTATTAAGGAAGAATTCACTGACACAATCGACGCATGCGCAATAAATTAAGAAGAGAAGACAATGAAAGCGTTTAGTCTGGTGCAACATAAAATTCGTCGGTTGTTTGAAAGAAAACACAAAAGATTTGCAGGTGCCCGAATGCTTAGTAAAAATCATTCGATGATAAATTAGTCCCCAGTGACCAACACAAACAAGTGCATCGACAGAGAGAGAGAGAGAGAGAGACAGACAGAGAGAGACAGAGACAGAGAGATAGGGAGAGGGAGAGATTGAGAAAGAGAGAGAGAGAGAGAGAAGAGAAAGGGAGAGAAACTGTTCTGCAAACTAACACTATGTAGGACGTAAATAGAAGGGTACAAAACTGATACAGAACTATGCACAACCTACATGTATACAGAAATACGCCTAAATGGTGATCCAATGAGAGTAAATGGACAACATAGTAAAGTTTACTGCCAAAAGTTTCAGTGCAAGACAACGAAAAAGGTACTACAAACATGTTAAAAGTAATTCGCAACAATATCTAAGATTTACATAGGCCAACGTGCTGAAGTCAAAAACTATTGCAAAGTAATTTATTTATTTTATCACTTCACGTCTAGCTAAAAACAAGAGTTCGGAGGTAATGATGCCTTGTACATATTGTAACGTGATTTGATAAACTTAAAATGTATGTCTCACTGCATTTAATCCAGCGGAGAGATACTGAATATTTCCCACATTATCAGAAAGTCAGCGATACGAAATGTTCTATCATCTTCGGATGTAAATCTAAGCTGTTCGTGTGTGTCTAGGATATGTGAATAGTAAGTATTACAATACGAATGCTAAACAAGATTCGAGGATATAAATCATACCGAAAAGCATGTTTATCAGATGAAAGACTATTGCATATTCTGCACTGCTATTGCATATTGTGCACTGCGCAATTCTATTCATACTGTTCATACTGTTATCACAATCGTCAACTTTAGCAACAGCAATGTTGTACAAATATGAGGTGGCATTGTGATATAAATCATGTTTTTATGTTTTTACTGACATCGCCTTTGAGTGAGGAAACTGACGTTAACGTCAGCTTTTTTAGCTTTTTGCTTTTACAAATATTGACTTCGTAAACATGAACACATTAAATAAAAGCTTATATATATACAGGGTGAGTAAAAAAATGATAACACCTGCAAAAAGTTTTAATATCTCAGGCTGTTGTTAATATTTTACAATAAAACCTTTACTAATTACTAAAGGACTAATTTTTGATGGGGTGGCCAATTTTCATCCATTTTGGTACATAGACAGGCCAGTTATGCAAGTTTCAGCAGAGCAACCCCCCTATTTTTACCTAAAAATGGCGTAAAGCACCTCCTGCAGTTCTGTCTTGCTTTTAGGCTTCGGCTGGTGTATCTGATAGAGATGCAGCATGGTTCCCCAGATATGGTAATCCAGAGGATTATGATCGGGTGAGTTTGGAGGCCATTCATTCTTCTTGATGTAATCCGGGTTTCTCTCGCTGATCCTTTCCTGTGCATGACGAGATGCATCAGCCGGAGCACCATTCTGCTGAAAGATGAAGCCATTTAGTAGAAGAGCATGGCAATCATCAAACAGCTCCGGAAGCAAAGTACTGACGTAATACTGAGAGTTCAACCTTACCTTCTCGTCAATGAAGTGCAATCTGCCCTTGCCGTTGTAGCAAACGCCATTTTAAGGTAAAAATGGGGGTTGCTCTGATGGAACTTGCATAACTGGACAATCTATGCACCAAAATGGATGAAAATTGGCCACCCCACCCGAAATTAGTCCCTTATTAATTGGTAAACGTTTAATTTACAAATATTAACAATAGCCTGAGATATTCAAACTTTTTGCAGGTGTTATCATTTTTTTACTCACCCTGTATATATATATGTATTTGTATAATACATATATACATGAATATACATACATAATTTTATTTAAATTACCTCAATATTTATTCATGCATGAGCAAATAAACAACAACAAATCTAATAACATCAGCATGAATGGACGTAAGTCAGATTTTTGGAGCACTTCCAAAAAGCTGTATGGTATGCGAATAGAAGAGGCATGACAGCCATGATTAATATCGATTTGATGATCAGATCGATTTGATGATTAAATCGATTTGATCGATGAATTAATTATCTCAACCACGACATGAGCGTCATAACAAAGCGTGCGCACGAATATGTTACTTGGATAAGCATCTGACAATATTGATCAGTGATTTTGCTTTGTGTATATTTTATAAAAGATATCTGCTAACAGCTGCCCTTAAGATAAACACATTTTCTCACACGTATCATAAGCCGATCGAGTTAAAAAGTATTTTTCAAAAGCCGCCGATCAATCAATAAATGAGGCATCGAACTCAGTCTCTCTACGTAGAACACTATCAACGAATCGAGGAGAAGCAAGTAAAGCGAATACTCCGAAATGTGCGAATTATCATATTAGCAAGGTCAAGGTCTATATATATTTAGCAATTCTGAATAAAGAAAAGATAATAGCCACTTACGAATTGCGTCTGTTTGAACTTCAAATAAGAAAAATTGAAGCTCATTTGACCTTCAAAGAATGAGCCTCTAATTCGGTCAAGTCTGTAATTAAATACTCCACATCTCTCGATGATTTCATATGATCTCGCTGAGTGTACTGTAATGACTATTTCTTACCTACTCTCTCTCTCTCTCTCTCTTTCTCTCCACCGATACATCCTTTTATCCTGACATAAGGATGTATTGCAGGTCCACTAGTATTCACATTATATCACCACGATTGACATTGTTAATTGTGAATGGGTACCAGAATGTTCTTGAATACAAATGTTACGAGTTCAAAATAAGTCATGATTAATTTCGAAGTGCAGTCTTTTACAAGCTGATTTAATCACTGCAGTAATCAAAGTTGCAAGAGGAGCAAATTTATTGGGAGGAATTTTGAAATACTGCTCAAGCCAAAAGAATTAAAAAATAGTCGATATGACCTAAAGATAGACTATACAGTAGTATCTAAATATGTAGGTCTACATATATGATTAGCATATCTCTTAGTTGCTGTAGTTGTTCGACTTTATTAGATAAGATATCCATAACGTTTGGTAAATTATTCAGTTCTATACTGGAACAGTTTATATAGTATAACGTTTTTAGTTTGGCTTCTTGATTAATTGATTGATTGATTGATTAATTAATTAATTGATAAAATATTAACTAAAATAACTTATCAAGTAACTTATTCATTGAATCAATTTTCGTACGACTGATGATTAAATACCAACATGCAAACTGTATGACTATTCAGTTGCATGACCGGCAGATATCTACATGAATATATGAAGCCAGCAATGGTTCAACGCGATACTTCGCTAATGTATCATTTCAAATAACGGTACGCTACGATACTGATCATAAGTGGCTGATGTTAATGATATTGCAATGGTTTAGAGCATTCGAACCCCATTATACGCTATCATCTCTCACGCTAAACCAAAGTACAGAGAGATTTCTGCGGGTAAGGTCTGTAAATTATAGCGAGGTCAGAACATCATGGTGTTCTTCGAAAATGTTGATAGTCATTATACTTTCATTATCAATGCGGGACGAACCAAAAAATCCGGCTCCTAAATGCAAGCTAAGCATCATCAAGCTACAAATTACCACATATTTTCTATATATTTTTAAATCAAGTGCAAAATAGGTATAGAACGTAACTTGAGCCTTAGCGATGTGCCAAATGCATTAAAGCCCTATACTACACCTGATGCATGCAGCCTAGCTAGAGTTGCTGAAGCCAAAGCTAAGTTTAACGTCCGTTTCCGCATCACAACCATACCGTCAAAAACTGCCTGGCCGGCTACGTTTTGAGCCGATGGCTTCCTGTTTATCTTCTAGATGTCCTACCAATTTGACAACCAACCAATATAGTTAAGATCTATAACTTATGCACGACATTGTATGGGACTGGTGCAATGTGCATAGAAAATCTTTAAGTTAGTACAGAAAAATATAAACTCATAACCTTTGGCACACAATATGCCACTAAAATTTGTTACATGAAGATCATTTTAACCTAACTCGGCTACAACCAATCATTTACAGTCGTCCATTGGACAGTATAAAGCCCGCTTAAACCATCAGACATCTACAGAATGTATCGCTGCATTGTGTTGTGCATGCATGATGTTTTATGTTATTACAAAAAGGCGATCGCGTTAATAATTTTCAGCAGAATATCGTGCGTCGCCTAGTTATAATAATTATTACTGTCACGGACTGTTGTAATTATACAAAGTCATACGGGTAGAGTAGTAACGATGTTCGACATAAGAATTCTAAAAATCTTGCGCAGTTTCTATTTCGTAGTGATTTTATAAAAGCACTTCAATCATTTTTATTTGAGAGCAAGTTATAGCAAGACGTAGTAAGATATAGTAAGATATAGCGATGTAGCAAGATATTGCAAGATATAGCAAGAGCAAGATAATATAGTTTTACTTTTAGTTAATCTTGGTAGCGTTTTAAAGACATGGTAAGAAGGCTGAGATTCTTTTCTGTCTCTAACTAATTTGAATTAAGCTACCGTTTTCTTTAGAGTTAAATAACTCAGAGAATGTTTTAAATTTAAACCAAAATAGTTTTGAGAAGAGGGAAAGCATCTACGTAAATTCTTGGAAGACTATTTAAGTTGCAACCATTCATGATTTCAAAGCGAATTTGCCTCCACTAGACGTCTAATCCCACAACGATAGTACAAAATATTAACTGAAGTTTACTAATTTAATATTTTGAAACATACAAAAGCGATCTGCAAATTTTACTAAAAAAAGATGCAAGAAACTATTAGTGTTATCAAGTTCAATTTCATAAATATTCAAATCTACTTTCGGATGAACAAAAATTAAATTAAAGCCAATGTTTTTCTCATTGAATAAGAAGCAGTCAACATTAGAAATGAGACGACTTGTAACGGCGGAATTAAGTGCAGTCAGATTAAAGCGTATAGTGTTATTTAAAATAATTTTTACTACTTAATTAAATTTGACGATATTATTACTAAGAATTGTGTTTTAAATCAACGGCAACGACAGTTTTGAGCACCTGGGACAATCTGTTTATATCTTGTTGCTTAACCCTACGATATCCTGTTTACATCTTGTTGTTTAACTCTGGTATATCATGTTTACATCTTCTTGTTTAACTCTGGTAAAGCCTGTCTATATATTGTTGTTTAACACTGGTATATCATGTTTACATGTTTTTGTTAAACCATGGAAAATCCTGTTATTTTTCTTGTTGTTTAACCCTAGGCCATCATGTTTACATGTTCTTATTTAACTCTGGGACCACTTGTTTACATATTGTTGTTTTACCCAAGTCATCCTGTTTACATTTTGTTGTTTAACCTTGTGATATCATGTTTACATCTTGTTGTTTAACACTGGAATATCCTGTTTACATCCTATTGTTTAACTCTGCTGCCCTAGGACATCATGCTAACATTTTGTCATTTACGCATTTTTATAACATATGCAAATGTAATCACAGTAAACCGATTAGCTCTTTATATCGATCTGTCTCATGCAGTGAACAATGATATTTTGTGAGAAAACTTTTCGAAAAAGAACCAGAAATGAGAATTTTCTCAGCCGTAACATACTTTATTAAGAGCTCTCAACTCAAGAACAGTATTCAAGCGAGAAGCAATATATATTTTTGGATAAAATAACTGGCAACTGTGGTTTTTCAATCTTCGTTCTCTATTTTGATTCCAGTAATTTCTATTTTCATTATAGTACTCTGTAATTTATATCTAAAAAAATTCGAACAGGTGAAACTAATTCAGGGAACTTGAATGAGTTATTTGGGTTATAAGTCATAGGAACTCTTGATTTCACTAAACGACAAAATATGTCATGGTAATAGAGTTTAATCAGAGAGTCAATAGGGCGCTAACTACATGGAATCATATGAATGGAAAGGTAGCGCTATCTTTGTTGTCGATACAATACATCAACCAATCTGGCGGAAAATCTCAACTTTTCGCCTTTTACTCAATATACCTGTACATCTTTGATGTATCCTCTTTTATACAAGCGATATATATATATATCAAGTAATATTTTATTTACTGAGAGAAACATTTTCTAAGAAATATCTCCAGAATTCTGTCATATACTATAAAGTATAGACCACCGTAGGCCTACTAAAGAATGCGACCCAAACAAATTTTCACTGAATAATCTTTAGGTTATGCATTAATTTATATTTTTTTAATTTCCCTATCACAGTACAAATTATGTAAAGGATGACAGTATTAGTAAATATTTTCACAGATATAGTTATATTTTTGCAAATTTTCATATAAGCCTTGATGTTAAGGACAAAGCTCTTATCATGTGCAATAAAGCTATGGGTTTACTGCAAGAAAATTTAATAAGCAGTCAATTATAGGTGTTACTCCCTATACCGTGAAGCCCATTCCCGAGCGAGTCATTACAAAATCCTTAGGGATCCGGGAGTGTAGGAGCAGGGGCGAGATTAGTCTAGCTGGAGAATCCTAGAGAGTCCGGGACGATACACGAGAAGGGACCAGGGAACCCTACGGATCAGAGAGAGGACGGGATCTGGGTGGCCGGGGAAAGGAAGGGGGGTCTGGGAGGGAACGACACAATCGGCAGAAGGTATTAACGACATTCCCAGCGGAGCAGCGTTAACGATACTCTACGATATCGTCTCGTTTCAACACCGGACAGAAACAACCCGACGAAAGACTCCAGTGAATGTCTCACAACAAACAATATCTTAACCTACATGTACATCCGCAGCATCTTTAAAATAACAACGGCAGTGCTGACCGCTTACATTGCAGAGGAGAGGGCCATTAGTACGCATGGTTTCAAATGAAAATAGAGCTCTAAGGAAAGAATATAGTGTTAATATAAATCGGTTGTGATGTTCCAGTTCGTGAACTTTTTAACAGTTTTTTAAACGTACCAAACTGATGAAATAGTTTAAGCTTTTCTTTAGCTGCATCAACAGCAGAAGCGTGATCCTACAATATTCCATTAACAATAATTATTACAGTTAATTTTTTACCTATACGTAAATGTAATTCATATATATATATATATATATATATATATATATATATAATAACTTCCTCCTAAGGGGGTATGTATATACCCTTTACTAGAGGATATGGCCTAACAAATAGAGTGTTAGACTAGGAAGCAAGTAGCCTAAGTTCAAATTCAGATCAGTCAACAGCAAATGGATATCATCTAGGACCCCTGGAGGCTGGAAGATTAATCATATATTGAAGCGAGCTATCATTTGGCGTTACTATCAGCAAAATCAAAATTAACCATGGAAAGGAAGTAGTCTCGAAAACCGGTCACCGGGCTTGACGCTACTATAGAAATTGTCGCTTCAAAAGAAATTAAAGCTAATGATATTTTATGAAAACAGAGCATTAGCTAATGCATTACCAGAGTCGCAATATTTTTTAATTCCAATCGCTAATGTCGATAGTCCTACTAGACTGATCGGGAGGTCCAAGGTATCGAATATCTCAAAAAGGTAGAGATGCAGAAACTACCGGGTAAAGTCCTTAATTAGCAACGTACCTAGACGTATATCGGAGCGTGATGCTGTGCGCGAGTGCATGCGTGCCTATAACAATAGAGTAAATGAGTAATGGCAATATTTCATTAACTTTAGAAAATTGTACTTAGTTTTGACTGATTGCTGCACAGCGCGATGCAGTAATTGAATTGCAACTAACAGTAATGTACACGGTCAGGTGGATAAAGCCCAGGATAGACGTGTTTGATACAACCATTGCTGATCGTATAGAAACAACCTCAATTGTACTCAAATATACTGGCTATCTATTTCTATTATTCTCTCAAATGGCAGGTCCAATGTAAAATATTCCAGTTTGCAGCTTGAAGTGAACAGTATTGTGATATTTTTAAATAATAATTACTTAGATAGCTTCTTTAGAATAAAAAATTCTTCATTTTTACTTATGTTTCTGAGAATGCACCGCTATCACGATTGTGGATTGGGAAAGGATGAAGAGGAGGAAGAAAGAAGCAGGAATGGGAATTAAGCGATATAGAGGAATGCGACACTCTCATGAAATATTCACACATTTAGGGAAACAAATCAGCATTACCGCCCCCACCACCGCTCTCTCGACCGCTCCAATTTCCTGTTGCTCTGCCTTTTTTACATTCCTCTGCTGTCTGAATTTAGTTGTAAGTCAATGGTAAACATTTCTTTTAAAATGTTTCCCGTCTAAGTATAAATTCTGCCATAGTTTCATACATAATCTCAGAGACGCTTAATTTTAGTTTAAATTTTAAAGATACTAGTAGCGATTGAGATAACTATAAGTCATTAGTGATTAGTTTCTTATACAACACAAAAGAGACGATTTACTATTCATTTAGGCATAAACCTTGCATTTAGAGTGTAATGTAATATATTTTGTCACATTTTAATTCCACTGTACTAGTATACACATTTACTATTTTATTTATTATTCTGACGCAATTTTAAAAGCAGTTTCCAAGACCCATATCTGCTAGATAGAGAGCAGCTACAACAGTTTCATTGGTAATACATAGTGGGGTGGCTGCTTGATTTATCAGAAACGTAAAAATATACACACAGAGGAATCCATAACCAATTCCCGTTCTTTCATAGAAATGTTCCCATTACAGATCAACTAAAGTGTACGAGTAGGAATACATTTTGCTTTGAAATTCTTTTTGCAAGACACAAGGCTACGATAAAGACTAGGTTTTAGACTAGATGATAAGGAATCTAAAATATAGTTGAACTTTAATTTCGTCATTAGAAAAATGTCACAGACACATATGAATATATTTCATGTTTTAGAACCAATATGCATGTGTCGAGGCACGCATATTCTAAGACATGAGCCCAAACATTCCGACCTGCACTTGGAAAATAAATGTCACTGGCTCCCCAAGTATTGCGTAAAATGTAACACGCATCATGTAGTGCAGATAAATGTATACAGAATGTGTTATCTACATGTATATGCACGTAGAAGGTTAACTGAATGATAAAGCAGATGTTAGGTTTGATACCCACAATATGAGAACGAACGATTTGAACCTCGTCTTGGCGTAATTTAATCTACAAAAACCAACAATCGTTATGTAAACTACACATAAAGCGTTCCACAGAGTCAAGTTTCGAATTTCTGCACTCAAGAGAATTGCGTTTCACCTCAATTGTAGACATGATGATATATCCATTACTATATTTAGTGCTTGTTTAATATAATTAGACTAAGCAATATAGTAATAGCTGACTCTAGTGTAAAGCATGCGACAGATCAAAGGCACACATTCTTTACTTTTTGAGCTCACTCTTTGTTTAGTTTAACTAGTTAAAGCTCACTCTGTCAATAATGGATTAGGTCATTTATTCAGAATTAATCAGAAATTAATTAGGAGTAAATCGAAGTATGATAGTACTTATTTAGTAAGTGAAACAGCGTCACCTCTCAAAATTAACAGGCATTCCATAAATGAATACTTCATGTTTATTAACTTCATGGCTACATACAGATGATATTTCATTTCATATGCAAGATTTTATTTAATATGAACAAGCATAATGACGACTTTATAAATGCTCGTGATTGGCTATTCATTCGCAATCGTACAGAAATCATTATTCGGCTAGATGGTAACTTTTTTTCGAGTAGTTCTAGTGAAATGATATCAATACATAATACATGTAGAAAGCTTTTATATTTATATAATAATTTTTATTCTATAGGATTTGTACATTTTAAATTAAGCATTATTTTTTGTAGACCTGTTTGTTATAATTGAAGTATGAACTGGACAGGCCAGAAGCAGAAAACCGAATCTGCACGTGTTTATGGGGAAGGCCTATGCATGAAAGGTTGCTAGTATCGTAAGTATCGTAATACTGCAAGTATCGTAAGTATCGTACTACTGCAAGTATCGTACTATTGCAAGTATTGTAAGTATCGTACTACTGCAAGTATCGCAAACAGACTCTGAATATAAATATTAACTTGAACCAGTCACTTGGCCGAACACTAGACAGACAGAGAGAGAGAGAGAGAGAGAGAGAGAGAGAGAGAGAGAGGGAGAGAGGGAGAGAGAGAAGAGAAATTTACAATGAATTCAGTCTTATTAGCTTAATAGCTAATAAGGAATTCGTTGGATTTTGTGTACAATCTCTATTCACTTTCTATGTACAATATAATTATTAAAAATCTGTCACGTTGTGAGGATTGCCACGTTAAGCTGCCACTTAACATTTGTTCAAAGATAACTATACTGATAAATAATATGAATCTGTAATTAGAGAGAAAATGTGATAAATTGGTGTTATTGTTAACATAATCGCCCAGGTAATTTAAGATAAGAGATAAGTCAGTGGGCCATTGATTAGATCTTCAGTGACTAATTGTGTACAATAATTACGATATTTTATCATAAGGGTATAGTAGCCTATATATCACTTATCTATGTATATGGCTAGCATGCAAAGCTCATAGCCTCGTATAACATTATTCTCTAAAACACCCAAACGTTTTCCATTAACTGCATCGTCATAAGTCATCACTAGTAGACTTTGTGCACATTTGTGTGAAAAGATTTATTAAGCACACACAAGTCACACTCCCTAGCAGATATCAGGAAACAGAAAACTATAATTTAAGGTGGGTTCTTGCTTTACAGTATCCACGGAAACAAAAACAGACTCTAAACCTTTCTGCATGAAACATCTTTACACCATTTAATACAATACAGAAGTTTACTTCTTTACTTAATAACATCATCAGTTAAGCTAGAACAAGTGCCTTAACTCTCTACCTTCAAGATTTATCCTGTGCAAAGAATTTATTGTTGGTAGGGGATGATTGCATAAGATCGCTGCTGGGCGCAAGAAATTTCTAATCAGGATCGATCAGAGTTTGTAATTTTGCGCTGAATTGGACTGCAGATTGGTTGTAAGATGAAACTACCTGAGCTGTCGGGATTTCAATATAGCTGATAAACGCTGTCATCTTACCTCTGGTTGTTCATTATGTAATAGGCATAGAATCTAAAAGTATCGGAGTAAGCATAAATACATTTTATGAGATTTGGTTCAGGTTTTCTTAGAATTTAGCGTTTTACAAAAGAATCTGTTTAAATAGGCTTCTCATTTTGCCATCTGTACAAAGTTAGTGTATCTGATAGTAGCGTGCTTAAAGGCATCGCCATTTTAAATAGAATTAGATCATTAAGGTATTATTCAATAAGGTGTTACTTGAAAATTAATATGATTGAAAGCGTGATCAATAATCCATATAAGTCTATTTAATAACATTTTATAATTTTTACTTCGAATAACTTATTCGTTTCTCGTGAATTTTTGCAGTAGAAGCAACGAACATATGTGTCAGAATTTGCAAAAATAGATGCACTTTTGAAAAAATGCAAATTAATTCACTTTGAATTAAAAAGCTGATTAAAAGTAAAGAAGAATTGAAATTAATTTCGCTGCACAGCAGCTGTTCTACAAGACAAATACTTCAAATGACCATCAATAGTCGCTCCAGTCATTTAAGAACCTCGATGGTCCATTTGTGATGTAATGAAGAAGATTGGAATCCTGCTGAGATATTGTTGTAATTATATAAAGCTCATATAACAGCAGGCGCCAACGAGTCCGTGCATTCACGCGAGCAGTTCTTAGTATTGGCACTTAGTTCAATAAATGAGAAAAAGATAAATATATTTTTTTCTTCTTTATGTATTTATTTGTAGTTAAAGTGAACAGTCAGTCATCTCATTTCAGGGACACGTAGGTCCCATTTAAACCTTTCATAGGGATGAAGTCTGGCGAGTTATTTTAAAAAGCCGCTTATGCTGTTAAAAGTCAAGATTTAAAACTGCACAAAGAATATACGTTTGAATTGTCCTATTAGTTTAAGTGAATCCATAAACAGAACCAAAAAATAACGAGAATGTAAACTTCGAATGTATCATAAGCACACAAAATGTTACTAATTTATCATATACGGCTAGAATGAGTAAACTAGTTAGCGCTGAATTTAAGTACAAATTTATAAATTAAACAGAAGAGTTAAAGATTGCCGACTTGAGAGCTTAAAATTAAAAACCAATACGTGTTCATTTCCCGAAAGAAACTATAAGACTGATTAAATCACAGCAAATTTATAGAAATTAGAAGCTTCCATTTAAATGGACTTTTTCCACAATTTTGAAAGTCTAAGCTACTTTCTATGATGTGTACAAGCTAAAAGCAACCATCCGATATTGCGCTGTCAAAGGTAACTGGTTTTCAAAATGCAGCCCATCAGAATATGAAGCTAATGCAAGTTATAGCAATCAATGGCGATGATACCTTTTACATCACAACATATTTCTAGAGAAGTGAATTAAAAAAATATTATTTGTGAACAACCTTAAAGACTACGATAAAGTTAAATTGTTGATTATATTTAATGTAAATTTAATTAATGCTTGAACTATCATTCTAAACGCCCTTTGTTAGACTATATTTTATTTTCTGGTACAATTTTGCAACAGATCTCTAAGGTTTTCATGAGGGTGGGAGGGGAAATTCAACCGGATCAGTCCCTCGTCCTGGTTTCGCAACTGAATCTAGCGGAAAGTCTATGGAGAGAAGTCGACAAGCGTAATCCTCGTGCAAATCCCGCTTGTACAAGTTCCATAGTCCACATATCAATGTCATCAGACAACTGTTCATCGAGCCCGTTTTCTCATTGAGTTCGGTCATACAGTTACTACATGAGCTTTGCTTGTAATTATTTCTACACTACTTATTATAATAGTTAGTGAATACTGGTGTCATATAGCGTATACTGGAGCCAGTGGCAATGTCGGTAGGATATTCGACCGCGGATAAGTTTGTGCTGGGTTCAAATCCTGGGCTCGTCCGTCATTGACATCGCTTTCGAATGAGGAAACTGGCGTTAACATTAGCTTTTAGCTGTTTTATACATTGGCGATGCTACCAAATCCTACATTTTGTAGCATCACCATTGTTCAGACTTACATTTGCTTAGATTTAAAATTGATATCGATTTGTGGCATATCATGAAATATTTCCAAATAAAAGTAAACTGAACAAGAAGTATACCATATGTTGTAAATATTGTCAATAATAAGTCACTTGCTATATATGCTTACTCATTCAGCCGATATAGGTAATTACATATCTGGCTAGAGCCAGTGGCGATGTCGGTAGAATACTCGATTGCGGATCAGTATGTGCGTAGTTCTGATTCTGGGCTCCTCCGTCACAGACATCGCTTTCGAGTAAGGAAACTGACGTTAATATTAGCTTTTTTGCTTTAGTTTTATCGCGATCTTCAGCAATTCATCTGTAACTTGAAAATATTTTAAAATCAGTGCAGCCAAATAGAAGTTCAAGTGTGAAACTCTAGCAGCCGGGATATCACTGCGAGAATATGGTGTGATTGATAACTGACACTCCAGTGTCTTAAATATCACTGACACTGTCTGACAGTATTATATAATTTGATAACTGACACTCTAGTATCTTAGATAAGATTTATATCACAACATAGGTAAGAGTGAAATAGTCAAATGATCCGATAGCCGCAATAGTTGATCTTATTTAAATATATTTTTGGAAACATCACCATTTCGATTTAATATTCATACCGTGTATAATTCGAATTCCTATCTCGTAGCACTCGTATGAAATTTTTACGGATTACAGAACTCGATAGAGTACCGGCTTTAATTCCATGGCAACAAGTTCTGCAATAATTCCTAGAAAAAAGTGATCGCTCCATGGCGCAACAGTTTTCGTAGTACTTCCTAGAAAATTGAAACTACCTTAAGCTGCTGGTAAAAATTACTACCTAATATTACTATATAAAAATGTATCTATGTAAAAATATTTACTATACCAAATGCTTACCATGAGTATTTGCTTAGTAAACTATGATTCAAATTCATACGTTAGTGTTTTGAGATTTTGTATAATAAAACGTCCATTTAGTTGCGCAAAACATTCAAATGCTGCTGCACTTCTCATTTCAAGCAAATAGCATTAGATAACACTAACAAAATAAGGCTTTCAATAGAGCGCAGCTCAGAATACATGGCTCTAACATTTTAGGTTGCTTATACAGTATATTAAAGAATATATCACTACTGGAACTGATCAGTGATATGCAGTTAATCTCTCAAGTTTTTGTACATGTCAATGATTTCTACTTCCAATTACCAATCATATCTTTAAAAGCACGGCGTAAATTGGTAGTAGCCTATATACTTGATTAATTTTCTAGCTACCGAGGGTTTATATGGTTTTGTCCATTATACCACGGAGCCTAGGTTGTATGAGATTTCAATCCACCTTTAGGCTATGTAACTCAATACAATATAGAAGTATCATTAGCTTCTTATTCATATTTCTCAGACCTTTGCTCATTTAAAATCGAATTAAACGTCTTCAATACATCTGTAATTCAATACACGCAGCATTCGTTGCATTGACTGTAGCTCATATATTTCAATAACTACAATGGTTAACTCTCTCAATCACTTTGCTCATCATTTCTATATTTGTCAAAAACTTTCTCAGGAATATCATTTAAGCGTCACTGTTATCTCTCTTTCCCCCGCTCCCTAATCCGCATGCTGATAATGAGGATCATCCCGGATTGTAATGACGATGATTTTCCGGGATTGGCTGGAAGGATTGCTTCGTGATACTGATAGCTGTTGTCACAGCCTCACTGACCTTCATATCCCGATCAGTAAGCACCGCGTAGAGATAGAGAGAGCGTGGGTGTCAAAGTCACCATAGATACTGGGACACGTGTGAGTGAGGGAGCGGCAAAGTAGTGGTATAGAGAGATAGAGACAAACAGGGAGAGAGAGCAAGAGAGAGGGAGAGAAATAGAGAGAAGAGAGTAACAGAGAGAGAGAGAGAGAGAGAGAGTGAAAGAGAGAAAGAAAAAGAGCGAGAATGAGAGATAGAGAGAGAGAGAGAAAGAGAAAGAGAAAGAGAGAAAGAGATATAGACGGGGAGAATGAAAAAGAAAGAAAATGTGAGAAAGATGAAAAAGTCCTTATAACAAGCAATCATGAAGTCACAAAAATATTTCTTTACTTATTTGTTCTTATAGACATTAAAAAATCTAAATATTGTTATATATATAAATGTATTTTAACAAATTTATTTATAAAGCTTATCTATAAATGCTATAGATATTGAAAAGTGTACACCTTTAACCAATTTTATAAAGTTTTCTATTGTAAGATACTCTTGTGTTCAAATTTGTTTCTGGTAACGTCAAAGGTGGAGCTAAGAGTGGGTGGAGAGTTCAGGGTGGAAGAGTTGACAGAACCCTTAGGGAGAAAACGGAGCAGGCGTTGAATAGAAATCAGACATGTATTCAGTGAAAATTATCTCGAGACCGAGGGAACCCTTTCTCAAACCCTTGAAAACTCCTTACCCCTACTCTATCCATTTGCCACTGCGCAATGTTTTCACTCTCCCAGCTCGCTGTTTCTTTCCTATGCCGTTACGTGTATTTCTATACGCTGTTTGGTTTTCCCAGATTCTCGGTCATCTGAAAAAAGTAGAAATTTTGAAGTAGATTTCTCTCTGTTTCCAGCATTTCGTGGAAGCATAAGAGATAATGCTTTATTGCAACATGCTGTATATCGTGTCCTTCCGTATCATGATAAAAGTTGAAATTCAATCATCTTTCGAGGAAGTCATGCTCCATCCATTAATACCTTCATATGCTAATGCGCTGCTGTTGCTCCTTTGAAAACTGGCTACACACTAAATGATGTCTAGCATTCTTATTTTACATTTAGTCGTCATATTCATCTTTCAATCCAGGTTTCTCAGAATGATTAGCATGCTTTTATTCACAGTGTTTTATACAAATCTGCGAATTAATTAATATAACGGGACAAAATAATAATTAAAACCAACTCTCTGTAAAAAAGGTTAATTTGGAAAAAGTACAGAACGTATTAAAATAGGGCGACCCGAAACCTGGTGGATAATTTCGGCAATTCTCACACAGTCTACTGCACGAGGGTGATGTTGCTCGGGAAACATAGTAACGACTCTCTTTCAAAGAATACAAATCCGCGGCGTGTTATTTCGTCATCAGTATCGTAAAATCTCGCAGATTTGAAATCTAATACTGGCAGATGTTTCTCTGCTCCATATCTCATCCTATTGAATTGTTTGCATGAGAACAAATGAGAAATATTGAAACGCTGTGGTAAAAGTGTCCATACAATACGTGTATATTGTATGTAATAACATCCATTGACGCTACAGCAAGTTGTAAATTTAATGACGCAGATCATAATTAAAAAAGGGAGCCATATGCTCGATATCATTTACCCAATACAATACTATATTCGTTATTAATACCTATATTTAGTTTAAGTTATTGCATTTGTAATATTGAATCATAAAATGCATTTGTGATGGGTTTGTTAAAAATACAGAGAAAAGGTGCGAATTTACAAATTACTTCAAATTTCTTTATGACTACATTTCGCTTTAATTTTGTATTTTTGTTAGTTAGGCCTATAACTTATCTTAAACTCTATTAAAAGCTTTGTGTCAGTTATCAATTACTATCGCAACATTAGCAATCTAAGCATCCTGTGCCACATTTAAAATAAATTTTAAAAATTTAATGAATTTTAAGTTTAAAATTTCCTTCATATTCACAAGTATTGCCTCTGGCTTATTTACTGAGCAAATGAATTTCAGATTGTAGCCATTTGCTTGAAAATGATCAGGAAATAGCTTTCTATTATTTCCAAAAATTCAAAAATAAGCAAAGCTTTCTTGCAACATTTAATTTTTTTAAATCACTGACACAAAAGAAGGTTTCATAAAAATGTCCGAAAAGCTTTTGCAACACAAATAAAAAGTCGTCGCAAATTCACTCATAGCTTGATTCAAACCGCCAATAAATGGATTAAGAGTAGTGACACTGGGTTGAACAGAGTCTGATGTAGACGTAAAATATACCCTTCGGTGCATGTTTTGTTTTCAATCCCGGCTTGCCCGGGGGCAACCATCGAACAAAACTACGTGCTGAATGGTAGGCTTATCCGGCAAAACCTCTGGGATGAGTGATAAAGTTGAATGAACAAAGCCAGTCGTATTCATCCAGCCCACCGAGCAGTCATCGTCTTTATGGGACCACAGTGGCAGGTTTAATCAGATAACCGTGCTGTACTACTTGTCGATTTCTCTCATAAAATGAAATTTTTGTCAAAGAGCAACATCATCGCAGTGTTGATATGGCAGTGTTTCATGAATGTGCTGCTCAAAGCTCTGTGCCGCTCATAGCACTGTGCCGCTCACAGAACTGTGCCGCTCATAGCACTGTGCCGCTCACAGAACTGTGCCGCTCATAGCACTGTGCCGTTCATAGCACAGTGCCGTTCATAGCACTGTGCCGCTCATAGCACTGTGCCGCTAATAGTACAGTGCCGTTCATAGCACTGTGCCGTTCATAGCACTGTGCCACTCATAGCACTGCGCCGCTCATAGCACTGTGCCGCTCATAGCACTGTGCCGCTAACAGCACTATGTCTCTCATAGCAATGTGCCGCTCATAGCCCTGTGTTGTTTGCTGCATTGTACCTCAGTCGCTAACTTTTGAGCGCTTACCCTTTCTTTTACAAAATCATATTTAAGTCGAAATTTTTATCTTTCAATAAAACCGACCAGTTTGTTGCATTCCATAATATAACGACAACATATCTGACGTCCAGATTATACAAATGAGTTTTAGCACTGGCAATGTTTAACAAATTACTTTTTTCACGCTGCTTCAGAAAATCAGATAGCATACATTAGCCTATGTTATAAGCAACAATGTCTAATTGAGATACAAAATCAACGCAATACTGAGTATACTGCGAGATTTAGTTTAGAGCAATACAATAATACAAATGCTCGAAAACGACGGTGTATTTATTTCTTACACTTGTAATCAGAGCAAACTAGAATATGTCTTTAATTTTATTCTTTTATATAACTTTTTTATACTATATGCTATATGTATTTTTACTTTTTTTAATTTATTTTTTTCTCTCTGACGACATAGTCTCTGACGACATAGTCTCTGACGACTCTCTGACGACTCTCTGACGACATAGTCTCTGACGACATAGTAGCAGACATTAGTTTAATGGCATTTGACTTGCATATTTCATTTAAATTCAAATAGTTTATGATCAACCCTGGACGCTCTTTTCAAAAAATTCCTGTCTCTACAGATGTCTAAACTTTAGCAACATATAAATCTAAAGCAATTCATTCATAGAGAGCTCTCAGATAGCAATCGCAAATATTAAGCATAGAGTAAAGATTATAAGGCGTTATAACAAATATCGAGCAGACTAGATAAATCCTATTCAAAGATAACTTGCCTATACAAACTATCTCTGTCTCGCCTAGCAAAGTTTTCGCTCGAGGTTTTGTCAAGTGATTTTGAACAATGCCTGACACCACTGCGCAAAGCCGTAGCTGTGTCATGCGTTAGACCATCATTGCGTGCAAATATCGCAAAATGTCCTTCACGTCTTGTGCTATTATGGAATTATGAACACGTCAAATGATTAACGGCTATATGCTATCACGCTTGCGTTCGCTGACAACGTTGCGTGTTCGTAACAGCGACGTAAAAATTAAGCCTTTGTTAGGAATTGAACCTTTAACCCGGGCATCTCTGACAAAAGACATAAAGTTAAACACCACTGTCAGCGATGACAATCGCTGCGATACAGTGACGATTAAAAGTGAATAGAAATTATGACGTGAGGCCGAACGTGCAAGTGCTTTAGAGATTCTATGATACTAACAATATGGAGACATATTAATTTCATTAATGTAAGTTATAGAATCGAAATGAATACGTGAGAAAAAGAAAAATTTGTTCAAGTAACGATTAATTAGTTTACGACATTCTGTGATCATAGAAATGCCCTGTAGCTATAAAAACTAAACCCTCTCATGGACCCTCTGAATAGCTGATTAAATTGTAGAATGGTAAAAGACAAAACCAAATCTGGGATATTGTCCCATACTACAATTACTAAAATATCTTATTTATACTTACCATACCGAATTTTGTTCACGTAGGAAATATGAGCTTAATCTAGAGTTTAAAAAACTGTTAGTAGAAATGTGCCTTGAGCTAGCCCTTCTTCATAGACTAGATAGATTTCGCGATGTTCTCACACATTTAACTAGCTTCCACGGAATGTTGCGCAGCTTCCATCAGGAAAACAAATTGATTCCGTCCATCCTAATTTGGTTCTCGGTACGTCGATTTCATCCGTGATGGAGGTGAAATCAGATTGGCGATTAAACTATTATGCATAATTAGTTTCTTCGTCATCAATTTGTGGTTGATGTGTACACGTCAGTGACGTCATCAATTGATGCTTTAAATCTTTATTTATTTCAGAAAACCACAGTATTAAGTGTTTTAGTCAGCATATCAGCTTTAAAATTAAATAATTTGCTGTCCACAATTGATTTTATCTATTTTAAGTTTTAATTTCTCCTTTCACGATAATGCAAGTAACAATTGACTATTTAGAGTGGGTAACTTTTCTTGATGCATTTACTATACGAATAGATAGCCTTTAGTACCAGTGCCACTATAAAATGGAGACGTCCATAATAATTTCATGGTTAATGTTAAAGAACACAAATGCATTTATCCATGCAGAATAATAATTTGAAAACAAATTAGTAATCGACAAGAAGTTAATGAGTTTAGCATTGCAGTAATGCGTCAGTATAATTATGTGGAATAGTACCATGTTTTGATTTAGCGTCCGCTTTGTATTCGAAAGATGATACTAAGAATTTTACATAAGCTAATTATACAAAGTAAGCATTACATAAGCAAACACGTCGTTAATATATTAATCTATAAATGCATAAAATGGTGTTAACTTACCGGAAACTAGAATCAGTTCAAATATTAATCCAATGAAGAAATCCAGCTTCATGATAATTCAATCATCGGATTGCTAATTAATTTTAAAAATAAGCAGTCATATGCTATGCCTTAAAGTGTCAGAGTTGGATGACAATAAAGACATGTGCCTATGAGTTTCTATTGCTCATCTATCAGTTTCTATTATTCATTACAGGATAGCACTATATTCATCTTTAATCTACTGATTATATGCAAATCAAAGACATTTTTCTTAATTTGTTCCAACGAAATTATATATCCTTGAATGTTGCCTAAAATCTCGGAAGTGTAAAAATATCGTGTCTAATCAGCTTTATTTCACGTTGACAAAATCCGTTAACACAGTGAAGTAGTCATTCTAATGTGTGCACTTTTATTTAATCTCAACACTGCAATTAAAAATGGCTGAAAAATAAGACTTAATTCGTATAACAAACTTTTTAAAATAGGCCTAAGTATCTAATTCCCGACATTATCTAATTCCACTGCAATTTAAACTTTATTCTTACTAGAATATTCAACTATATATATGCATTACTTGAACTCTCAGTTTTTGATCCAGCTACACTAAACAATCCAAGTCAATGGACTGCGAAATTTTTCCTGAATCCTACATCCAACCAAGCTGAATTATTATTTGAATCACGTGTACGGTGCTTTTTATTAGATTGCGCAGACTGCTAGCAGACACGCTACGTCCTAACGCGACGTCCAACGCTTCGATACTGATTCAATAACACTCAGCGATTCGTTCAACTCTGCGAGATCACTTCGCTAACTAGTCGCTAGGCAGGAATCGCTTCTTTATATAGATAGCACCACATTTTCGGAATATCGTTGAGCAACAAGTTGATAAAAATACAAAGAAGATTATAATACTGAAAAGTACTGTATATTACTGCGTTTTACTACAGTACATCTGTACTGCATTATAGTGCAGTGATGACTTGTGGTACAGTACCCTGCAGCTGAGTACAGTACAATTTGTAAAAAATATGTGTAGTATAGTGCAGCATAGCACAGTACATTATAGTGCGGTATAGTACAGTCATAGAATAAAGAAATTAATAAAGAAATAAAGAAAAGAAAGAAAGAATAAAGAAATTAAAGATCTTTGAGTACAGTAGTATAATAGTACAATAGCGTAGTTGCGTACAATATAGTATAACACAGCTTAATACAGTATTGTTTCGTACAGTAAAGTGCCTTATGATACAGTACAGTACAGTGACTTACTTTACAGTACAATATAGAACCGTAAAATGCGATATATCTAAATTTAACACTTGCTCTACAATTACATTACAGTATCGTGCTGTTGCGTACAGTGCAATGCGTACAAAACGGCATTGTACGGCACAGTACAGTACGGTAAAGTACAGTACAATAATGGTACCAGAGAGTAGAGTAAAATACAGTGGGGTACAAGGGTACATGTACCAGAATATAACAAATCTAGTTAACTCTATCACATGTCATATCTGATCCTTCTGAGGATGACGTTAAAGCTAATGTGGTGATGTCAGTGGCGATGTCAGTGACGGGCGAGCCCAGGATTTAAACCACGCACATACTGATCTGCGGTTGAGTATTTTACCGACATCGCCACTGGTTCCAGCCATCATCAGCCAAACCTTCATCAGCTTCTCCGAGACAGGAGCGACTGTTTCGATTCGTCCAATTGCAAACAATTTATTTTCAGTAAATATCAACATTGTGCTGATGCATTAGTCTATAGTAAGTTTGAGAAGTTTTAAATAATTATTCAGGATTAAGCTAGTTAGATATTGCAAATAGTGAGTCTATTCCTTAATGTTTCATGAGACTTGCAAGTCGCATTATTATAGTGAACTCATCACCCATGATAATATTCGTCACTTTAATAACTAATCAGTGTAATTTATACAGACGTTTCGTCTGTCAGATCGTAAAGAATTTCGTACGGTTACTGAAAGTGCCATTGATTTAAAACATCTAATTGATAAATATTATTACAGTGATTAATAATATTTAATTGATTAATAACTTTTGTTCACTTGAGTCACAAAGACATAGATTATAACAATACTTCCAGAAAACACTTTTGTTTGTTCCAAACCTCTCAAGAGAAGTTCTTATTATCAATTAGCGCCAGAGACATCCTCGTTAAAGAGAGAGTTTTGTTCAACTTGAGTTGTTGTCTCAGAGTAAAGTGAAGCCACGTCCACAGAGAATGTTATATGAACTTGCTTGGTCATCTCTTTTAATAAATCGCCATGTCTAGACTTAAATAAATAATTAGATCATTAGCTATATTATGACTGTAGTTAGTGTAGTTTTAAGCTGAACAAGAATTTTATTTCATCCCAATAGCAATGCCAGTAAAACACGTAAATTGTGCTTATACGGTAGCGAACATCATATTTCAGATCTTACTTTCCCCTCAATTAATGCACTTGTAAAAATGTAGGGCTCTTTTATTGTATGAAACTGCTTACAGCCACATATAAATTTGTCGGGTTTCGTCTTCTGGTTTTACAAATCTGATTTTAAATCTTTGGACTGATTTTCTGAATTTTGGAATTTGGACCATTTCAGACCTTTTATCCTCTCCGTCTTAGTTATGTCTCAATAGTGCTCGATGTTGTCATTGATGACAGTAACACTCTAATTGCTGCTACATTATGTTACCTTAACTATACATCATACTAAATTCTGTGAAAATTAAATATTCTGACGTAGTTATCCATACCTTATTCAGCCACTGCTGTAATGGACGTGTAAGGGTCTTCGTGACAGTCTTCGTTTTCAGAAATTTCTCGAACTCAGAACGAAACGCCAAAGGTTCTGTTCAAGACTGGTAATCTATCAGCACTCCAATGCATTACTGCTAGCAGCCACCCCCATGTTGTTTAGCCTCTAATATCGCTCGTGGCAACGTATTGTCGTGATGAACGAAAAACAACGAATATTACTCGAGTTTGATACTGCATAAGCTGCCGGACATAATAGAGAAAGCTATCGCTTGTAGACACCATTCTAAAGAATTACCGCTATTGTCATCCGGTGTTAATGAGAATAATTATAATATATAACCATTAGATCGATTAGGTTGCTAACTTGGAATCAATGGTTGTAAGGTGAAATCTTACACCTATCTGTTTAATAATACGTTAATCTGTCACTAATATCATTTCGGAATATGAAATTTACGGAAAAGTACAGCCATTGTGTTTTCATTGTGTTTTCCCAACTACATTGAATGCAATCGGCCATTAACGGTTATTTTAAGGCTCTTATATAGCTAGTCTTACAACAATTTATAACTAATAACAACTTCATCATAAATTACTCCAAAATATTGAACAATGGATTTAAAAGTTTCTAAATAACAATACAGAATTACCCATACTGGATTTAAAAGTTTCTAAATAACAATACAGAATTACCCATACTACTTGTATAGATACCAATTACATGCAACTCGTGGTGGAGATGGTGAAGGTAATGGTAGTGATCGTGTCTATGATGGAGATAGTAATGGGGGTGATGCTGATGATATCACTCGTGGTATAAAACTAAGAGAGAACATTCAATAAATACTCATTTCCCATGTAGGATTCCTCATACGAATGAGTAATACAACACAAAAAAATTAGCTCGAAGGTGAAACGAAGCACAAATGGCAGCGCTATATGATCCTATATCCCACTGATCCTATATCCCACTGATTCTATATCCCACTGATCCTATATCCCACTGATTCTATATCCCACTGATTTTATATCCCACTGATCCTATATCCCACTGATCCTATATCCCACTGATCCTATATTCCACTGATTCTATATCCCACTGATCTTATATCCCACTAATCCTATATCCCACTAATCTTATATCCCACTGATCCTATATCCCACTGATTCTATATCCCACTGATCCTATATCCCACTCTGATGAGAAAGCCCGGGTGTATTTTGTTGTTTTACACAAATAATTTTAATTTAACCCCCCATGAATCATTTACTTGCTTCAAATGATTTGTTTTTACTTATACTACCTGACTGCTGTATTGTAACTTTCTGTGCAGAATTGCCAGACTGTGATGAAAAAATAAATAAATTACAGTCCTAATCCGTGCTATTTGATTATCTGCAGCTCATTATTGTAAATTCAGGGTCTCTTCTTCAATCTATTTTATGAAGAATTGTTATATATCCGAAAAACTTTCAACTCAGTGAACACATAGGCGGGTGACAATCACCAGCACACTACCAGGAGGCAACGTTGCTGTAATGAAAATAAAATTAGCTGACAAATTAAAATCGCTTCGACAGATCGACAAGTCAAAGGTTAGGGTACATTTACGCGACAGACCATAATTATCCTTTCAAGCAGGTGTCAAAGTACTTCTGGCAGCAGTAGTTAGTAGATTACTAGCATTTTACTCCACACCTACAGTCTTTCAACATCTCAACCTAAGCGATGATTGGTGGAAAGAGGTCCATGTTTTCTTTTCTTCTTTATCCGGGATTCCAGTCACACATCTGGCCCTCTAATTTAGCTCGGAAATCTTTGCCCTTTGGCGCTCCCCACCCCTGCTATTCTGCTGTGTGAGAGGGGTGCTTTTCTGCCTTGCTTTTCTTCCCGACAACTCTTAAGATTTCTGTAGCCATTATCCACCTCAAGCTGTCTCTCGTTTTCTTGTCTTTTCTTCAATGTGCTCCTATCATAATTGCTTCTTGAGCAGTTGCTCTTTGTTAGGCACATTTCTGCCTGCGTCATTTGCTTCCTCGTATTATATCTAATGCATAGTGAAATGTGCTATGTACAGATGAAACTGCCAAAAAATCTAGGTCAACTAGATAATTTTCACCGGCTTATGAATACATGGTAATTTTAAATTTTATATTTACACAATATTTTTAAACCGTATGCTACACCTCAGGTCAAATGTAGACCTATAATAATTATATCGCCACATTCCGTCTACTTCCAATCTTCTTAAAGTGACTTCATACATTGAAAGGGCATCCTTGCCCAAACCTTAATGTAAACGATTTCTTGAGAAAACTGGATCTTTGTAGTAGTTTATCAATGCTTTCTCAATTTCTGATTGTCGTCTCTACACGTGCAGTATATCGGGGATTTGTTCTGCATGCATGGGGACACAGCGAGACCAATATTATGCAACATATGATGACATTTCATTGTTTATGAAATAATAAATTTAGTTAATCATTCTAAAATTAATTATTCTATAATCTATATAAGCGGATGTTGAGAAACTTCTTTTTTTGTTCGCATAGTTACACACATGATATACCGCATGTGCTACATAGTTTCCTTTCTTGGTTTCTGTTTTTGTAGTCTCTTCTATATTGTTTTTGTAGTATCTTCTGTATTGTTTTTGTAGTCTCTTCTATACTGTTTTTGTAGTCTCTTCCATATTGTTTTTGTAGTCTCTTCTATATTGTTTTTGTAGTCTCTTCTATATTGTTTTTGTAGTCTCTTCTATATTGTTTTTGTAGTTTCTTCGGCAACTTATCAAATTTAAACCAAACAGCAGGGTTTAACGTCCGTTCCACAGACAGACCTATATGGCCTATCAATAGGAGTAATATTTGATTTTTGCAAATAACTCCAGGAAATTTGAAGAATAAAAAGTCGTAGATTAAGCATGTCGACAGAATCAGATTTCTGCAACGACAGTGAAACATGTTTTCAAACAATTCGCCAGATGGAAGCACTTACAGGCGCATCGTTTATGATTTGCTATACATGTACAAACTAATATTAATATTACGCCAATCAATAAACAGATGTCACTGGTTATCTTTAAAAGCAGATCTACTAAAGATTTGTCAAATTCTTTAATTTCAATATGCACACTTGATCCAGTATGGCTCAAATTCTAGGTTTTATTTCATTGCACCGACATAATTTATAAATCCCATTTGCCTATTTTTCTGCGATGATGTGCTATTTCAACTAGTTAGGGAAGCTTTTTCTAGGTACAGATCGAAGAAGCTGTACAAATTTAATTGTAATAAATTTGGCAATTTAATTTTACGAAAAACCTGCTAAATAGATATCTTCTGCTTAGCCCGTTTAATGTGGCTGGTTAGTTTCAACCAAAGATGTAAATTTCTGTTCATATTTCTTAAAAGGCTCTTGTATAATTATTTGCTACACGGCCTCCCCACCAGGGTATAACCAGGCGAAATCCCTCAGCCGGAAAATCCCACGAGCGACTCCAGTGCTGACGTCATATGTGGGGGGGAAGTATAATCAGTGATGACACATGACCGCAGTGTGGCGCTAAAATTTTATATTTGATTTTATTGTTTTTAAAGGTATTGGTGACGTAATGTACGGAAGCTCTAATAAGACTACATTTTTTCTTTGAGCTCTTTCGAAGATAATTGTTATTACCTGCAAATAATTTATCTGAAATCAAAATCATAAACAACCTATTCCATCCATATTGCTTTGAAATTTCTATCATTGGTTAAGGTAAAAAATATTTAAATTACTTAATAATTTACTAATTTGAAGTTTTATGTGTAGTCCAGACTATTGATAGAATAATTTAGTAATACTATGTCACCAAATTGTAACAAGCTTTATTCGGTAGGGGAATTGATAATTGTTTTACAGACCTCCAAACAGGTGATTAAAATTATCGTGCCAGTAAGTCAAATAATGAAGTTGCCATGCCGCATACCTCACTCTAGATCAGACGTATACCGTGTGTATGTACTAAGCACTTAAACAACTGCGACTGTAGAATACATAATGCCGGATTATATCCGCTAGAGAGTTAACAAGTTGGCGCAGGCCGAATGCTGAAAGATTATGCCCAAGTTCATAAGCAAAACTCTCATTGCTAAATCATAAGAACTATTTCCATAAATCCACATAGCAACAAAGTAACGATTAAATCAAATAAAGCTCAAAAGCTTATGGTATTCAATATTCTCTCACCACATCGTATACTGCCAATCGATTAGGTAATGATTTGAACCGGTAGCATCAAGTACACTTCGGCTTAGCCAATTGGTAGAGAGGAAAACTTGCTCGATTTAAAAAATCTGTTAATTCTCGTATGTTTAAAAGATTTATGTTGGCCCCGTTGCCTTTACAAGTGTTTCAATTTTATCCTTAATACCTCCAAACTATACCTCGAAGAATTTGCATTGAAAATATTGAAATTTGTTCGACCGGCAATACAGGATGAGTAAAAAGAAGTGATAACACCTGCAAAAAGTTTTAATATCTCAGGCTATTGTTAAGATTTTCTAATGAAACTTTTACCAATTACTAAAGGACTAATTTTATATAAGATGGCCCATTTTCATCCATTTTGATACAGAGATTGGCTAGCTATGAAAGTTTCAGGAGAGCGACCCCCCTTTTTGAATGTACTGTAAATAAAAATTAGTTTAGCTTAGTTTAATTTAGTTTACTTTTTGGGGCCCTGAAAAGGGTCGTTGTGGTGGTTCAGAAAGAACCAGTTGTATCTGCTAGCACTACTGCCTATTCGATATGTTTTCCCCCAGCTGCTACGCAGGACTGTGGTAGCTTTCGGTAGGACAGCCTTGTTGATTCAAGCTTGGGGCAGTCTATCCCAAATTGATTGTAGCATTTCCTGCAGTTCTGTCTTGTTTTTAGGCTGCGACTGGTGTTTCTGATAGAGATGCAGCACGTCCCAGACATGGTAATCCAGAGGATTTTGATCGGGAGAGTCTTGAGGCCATTTACTCTTCTTGATGAAATACGGATTTCTCTCGCTGATTCATTCCTGTGCATGACGAGATGCATGAGCAGGAGCATCATCCTGCTGAAAGATGAAACCATTTAGTAGAAGAGCCTTGCAATCTTCAAACAGCTTGGAAAGTAAAGTATTGACGTAATACTGAGCGTTCACCTTTTCCTTCTCGCCAATAAGGTGCAATTTATCCTTGCCGTTGTTGCCAGGTCATTTTTAGGTAAAACATGGGGGGTTTCTCTGCTGAAACTTGTATAACTGGCCAATCTATAGCTTAAAATGGATGAAAATAGGCCACCCCATCATAAATTAATCCTTTAGTAATTGGTAAAAGTTTGATTTGAAAATATTAACAATAGCCTGAGATATTCAAACATTTTGCAGGTGTTATCACTTTTTTACTAACCCTGTATATGCTGCAACTATTATTGCATAATTTGTTTAAACGAAATTTAATTTTATTGTAATATTTAAATAATTCAATAATTTGTATTTTTATTTTATTTTACTTTATTTTATATAATTTTAAATACTGAAGATTAAACTAACCGTTAATTACACGTGCCGTGCGAGGCGACTAAAGCAAGTACTGAGGAAGGCAACGGGAAGCCATGAATGAAGCCACATATTTCCAAGCAAAATATGTGTAGTATAGGCCTACGTCAGGAATAGATAAGACATTGCCTTTTGTGAACGAATTAGCTTGTTAATCTATGAAGCTCTCTTTGTGCAGCAAAATAAATGCAAACTCTGAGTAGGAATATGTACCTCGGATCTGCCTAATGCCAGTACATTAATGAGAGTGAGAGTATTAGAAAAATAGTAGCAATAAAACCACTGCGCAACGAATTAAATATCTACACCTAAAATACAAAATACATTATGATTCGCAGCAATGGCCAGTAGGATCTCTCTTGATCTGAGTTAAAATTTCGGACATTCACTGGACTGGTTACACATAAATGGAAAAAATTGCCTAACGGTTTAAGTATGTGATGTTAAAAAGTGATAAATAGTTGATCATTTCATTATAGGTCATGTTTACAATATTTTATTTTTTACTAGTTCTCTCGCTCCTTATCTATAGTGTCGTTTCTGACTGTACAGGTAGAATTTCTACAAAATACGACTAGAATACTAAAATACTATTTATTCGTTATTCGTCTAAATTTCATGAACTCAATAAAAGAATCAAACCAAATGGACTGCTCTAGTTATGATGTTGATAATGATGAAGAAGAAGAAGATGATGATGATGACTGTCATAATCTTAAGATGATAACATTCGTGATAATAATCTTGGGATGAAGATATTGACTAAGATGATTTTCAGATGGTAATATTGATCGTGATAGCCTGACTATGTCGCTGATGATGATTATGGGATGAGTACACGATTGAAAATAACCTTAAGATGATGATTTAGATGTAATGATCGCTAGATGATAACTTTGATGCTGATAGCCTTGATTTGATAGTGATGATGATTATCTTGTGCTGCTAATGATAATGTTGGAGAAATTTTAATTAATGTCGATTTAAGTTCAATAATAAGTCGATCGCGCAAACAACCTAACACATGTCGTATGCTGTTTGAACAATGCGCGCTCTAGGTAAATAATGCAATTACCGCTACTTGATGTTCTTTTGTATATTTTAACAGCAGCTATAATAGAATTAAAGCAGCCGAAACAGGAACAGCAGTAGCAGAAGTCAACAGTAAATCATTAGCAGAACAATAAAATAGAAACAGAATCTAAATTGTGCCATCAGCATCAACCTTTAGCGTGCCAATCAGCATCAACAGCAACCAAATTCTTAAACTTCGGGAGCATGCCTTATTTTCGTGAAAATTCCAGATAACAATATAATTTAAAAGTATATGTAGGTCTATACGTAAAAACAATTTTAAATCATTTAAATTGTTAGATGCCTATTTTAAGACATTTTCAGAATTTTGCAACGACACCAATGCAAAATTATATTATTGATACTGAAGCTATCTGTTTTAAGATTATGCGATCAGTAAACCAAAATACTGGGAGACAGTACAATATCTGTGGCAGGTCCGGATTAGGACAATGTCAATGTAATTTTAATCAGTCTTTATGTTAATAATTAGCTGTTAGTCCAAACAAAAGCTCAGAGAGTGTGGGACAGGTTAACATTAAAATCAAAGCAAAACATTTCATTATAATCTTTTTCAAAGTTTCTTCTTATTTGACTACGCCATTTATTATCGACTATATCATTGTCAAATATATATTGTCTAATTATCAACAACGACTTTTATTGCCCATTGAATGGCTTTTTAAATGCAATATACTGTACGTACTATAACTAAAATACAATTATCATTTAATTGATTACGTTAGAGCAATCCTAGATCCACCATTGTTAGCGCTCACAACAGATGTTCAGAGGTAAACCAAGAAACATTTAACTTGATTAGATAGGGAACGTTAAAGGGGATTCCATTTTAAACAATGAACTATTTGCTCAGTAAACAAAGCGAGTCGTCCAAGTTAACGACGTTTAAAATCAGAAACACGTTTTATTGAAGATATTGAGCTGATATGGCCAAACATTACGTCGGATGAACACTTTTGAAGCTCGCGATCCACTGATTTACTTTAAGCTCGCGATCCACTATTTCAGTATAGGATCTCCTTATGTCATTTTCAGAATTCTGTAGGTACATTATAAAATTCTGCTGCTTTCCTTTTCCATATTTCTAGTTACCTCATAAATTTTACATTTAGGCATATCTTGTCATTTTTCATCATTCTCAGCCATATTTTCTTCTGCTAGTGCAAATACAGTACATTTGGTTTTCCACCTTTGTCTTACAATTCCTTTATGTATTCTTCCGTCTTCACTAACCTCTCTCTCCTCTCTCTCTCTCTCTCTCTCTCTAGTGTTCTCCCAAGCGGCGGGTCCATGGTACATATTCGTACTCTTCAGCCTGCTTTCATGCTCCAAAAGAGCACTCAATAGATCACAAGTCCATCACTTAATAATTCCCCAACCCTCTCTTAGCCTCTAGCTTTTTTAATAACACAATTAATTTGGAAATACACATGAATCTTGCGAACTAATTTAGTTTTTTATTTATTTATTTATTTAGTTAGATCACCAAAAAAGGTCATTCAAGCCTGTACAGTTCACAAGCAATTCAAACAATCAAGTAAATGCAATATGTAAACACAATTTAAATGTGAACCATGGTGAACTTGAAACGAAAAACAAAAAATTAAAATAAAAAGTAGAAATTAAAGAATTGAAATAAAGAAATTCAATAAAGAAAATTCATGATAATAGGTATGCATAATTATACATTAAAGTTCATTATCATTATCATTTGAAATTGACTACCAGGTCGCTTAATCTTATACGCTACTAACATGTTAATGAGAATAAATATTAACATTGTTAAAATACTAATAATAATACTTAATATTAATATTTAATATAAAAGAATTGTAATAAAATAATTGTAATATTATTGATAATATTCTGGGAAATTTCTGAAAACTTAAGTGGTCACAAAGTTGTTGAATCCTGCATAGGCTCAGTATATCTAATCACCTCTTCCCTTCTGACTCTTGAGTTTTGACCTTGAACCTACTCTAGTTCTCGGAGTTCTTCTACAGGTATCCCTGCACGAGCTATATGTCCATGATAGGCCTACTAACTGCGCATGTGTGACATGACCAAACTATGTCCAGCATGATCTATATATCAATCACTAAGAATTCAATGTCCGGTTCCTCGCCATAAGACAATGTCAGGGACGCCAATATATTTCTATATATATATATACGTCCATATACGTCAATATATGGACGTATATATGGACGTCCATATGCATATTCATATGCATATATGGACGTCCATATGCATATGAATATGCATATATGGACGTCAATATGCATATATGAACGTCAATATGCATATTCATATGCATGTATATATTTCTCTTCATATCGTCCATATGCAGAGAAATATACATTTCTCTGCATATGCCTAATAATCTACACGTGTTCTGTTAGCTTGCTGAAGAATATTATCTTTTACAATACTCGTAGTCTACGGTTGGTCTATTCTACCTAAAGCACTCAGATCCATATCAAAGTCAAAGATGGCATTCAGTTGAGTTGGTGAGCGACTAGGCTCCAGAAATTACTACAAAAATTTCTATTCCATACCCTAATTAAACTGGGTTTTAAGTGAAGATGATGATGGTGACGATGACGACGACTCTGATGATGATGATGGCTCTAAAAAGCGCGTTTGAACATTAATCTATAATACTTGTGTTCGGTATAGTTATGATTAGTAGATACAACTAATGTCGATCTATTGTATAATTTTCTCTGAACAAGAATAGTTGACCAAGTACTCAGTTCAAATTTGGAAGAGCATTGAACACAAAAGTAGTCGCGAATTCAACACCTACGTCACTAATGGGGGTAAGGAGGCGCCGCTAAATCACCGATAATTATAATATGATCTGACAAAGTGTCATTAGTTTTAGCTAAGCAAACAAAATGAAACTAGAATGCACGACAAATGTAGACATGCTGAATCAAACAGTGCAACCTAGCTTCTACATGTAGCTGATATAAAAACGTTTGAACATTATGCATTCGAAAGTAGACAATAATAAAAGGTACATTTCAGTGTTCTTCATTAAGCAATACATTCTTTTCTTCAGCACTGTTTTCTTATACATACATAAATGCAAATGTTATGAGCAAGCTTTGAGAAATGAAAAGGTCTTGCACGATAAAAGGCATGTTAATATGGAACAATGTACTTAAAAGTCTTGATTATTCAATTAGGCTACATTAAAAATGTCTTATAATCATTAGGACTACACATTAAAATTAACATTTGGGTAGCTGAGGAAGCCATGTAGGTCTATTATTAAACAAAGAATACTTAGACATATTGGTTGAGCTGCCTGTAGCAGACATGGTAGTTATGGAAATTTAATACTTCTTTGTGGTGAAATATAATTTCAATTTTTCAAAATCATTGGTTTAAGATGAACATCCCCATTGTTCTATTGTCCTATTAGTAATATTAACTAAACACTACCCGGGGGCGAAATTTTCCCACTATTTTAGGGGTACGAAAGGTTATCAAATACATATGTAACTGCAGCCGTGTAATATCGATCTATAACATTGTAATGATGAATACTATATTTCAGAAACAATGCACTGATATGCCATCGGATCATAAAATATTGCGCTAAAATCTCTGAATTTGTCATCGATGTTAACACATACTTGTACACATTTTCTTCAAATTTCTGAATTGGTCACAGGCTGTCACAGCAGAGTAATCTCAAAAAAACTCAAACGCCTTATTGCTTTTGCATCTTGAGCTTAAAACACACTCTTTGCCTAAATCATTTCATCATTCATTCCATTAAATTCCATTAAATTAAATTAAATTCCATTAAATCATTCTAGAAGGAACAATTAAAACAAAAAAGCTTATAATTGAGGGATAACCCTCATGCTACCTCAACACTGCTCGATTCTCATCAAATCCCAGCTGTTGTCTGGCGGCCTCTATGCCACGTGTGTGCAGCCCCTCGTCGGAACGTTTAAATGTTGACGTTTTAAACGACGATCAAGCCTGTGCCGAGTTCATTCGATCACATCCGGAGAGAGGATCACTTTACTCATCCGGCTAACACCTGGACGAGTTCGTTTCGGACGGAGAGCCAAGTGACGGGCCCGGTTAGCCGGATGCGGGCAGACTCCTTCATCGCGGGCCGTGAAGGCGTTGACGAGATTGATCGTCGAGTCAGTTGGCTGTGGAAGAGGAAACGAATTAATGGATAGTAAAGTGCTTCGAAAACGATTTGACGTCAGAAGGTTTGTTTTACTACCAAGAGAGCGTTTGAAGGTACTCAGCAGTTTCCTTTTAAATTTAATTTGATTAGCTTAATGGAATTGCGAATATCATTAGATGTGCTGTTATTCACTTGGTTTTATTTTAATTTAGAAAGATAATGACTCACGTATGTATTTAGACTTCAATACCACCAATATACATGTATATATTGTGAATGAAATCATAATTGTTCTCATTATTTTAAAAACAAACAAGATAGTGAATCGCAAAACGGGGCTTAAAGCGCTCATCTTTCATATTTCTTATTAAGATACAAACATGATTTACGAAAAACCTCCTATTTACAAAAGTCTCAAAATAATATTTTGTACTTGCAGGTATAATTACAAGCCGATTTAAACCTTTGCCTAGTTTCAATTTTGATTACGATGAAGAACCAATGCCGTCAATTACTCCAGATCGTAATTGATTGAGGTAAATGAATAGCCTAATTTATATGTTGTTCTTCAGTTTATGAAAAATACGTCATATTCGAATCCCGGCATCATATTCTGAAATTTGCAAAATAGTCTCTTCCCATTGAATATAAGTAATTTAGGTTTTTTATTCAAGCATGTAACTTAACACAACATCAGATCTCACTTATCTCTATCTTAAGCTATGATTTGATGCTTCCTGTTCTATTGCTTCTCTGCGCTTTCTAATGAAAGAAATTCAAACTTAGATAATCTTTCTGTATTCACATGAAATCTACACGGTAGGCTCTAATAAATAAACTTACTAATCTGCTTTACCTCCAGATTAAATTTATCAGGTAAGCCCATTCATGCCTGAATGCCTGATCGGCTTTTACAAATATAACGGTACGCGATCTGCATGCAGCGATATAATCAAGCATAGAAATAGCTATACAATGGTACAGACATCCAGACCAATAGAAGTAAAATCATAGACGAACAGTTTGATAGACATGCTATAGAAATTGTGTAAACCTCATTCGGCCTGTTTGTCTTTATCAGGTATAACAAAGTACACGAACACGTTATATATCGCAAACATCTAATCTGCCATATCGGCTTTTTCGCATGCCAGTCAGATACTAGAGTTCTGTAATAGCTTGAAGTCAGCTTAAATGAAAGAGTTAACGGCTGATATGTCGAGTATTAACACTTGATATATTCAGTTTCCTAGTTTATTATGGTCACAATAATTTTTAAGTTGTATAAATTACTTTTAGTAAGGCCTAAAATGCTTATTTGCGTACCAAATTACTAATAGTACTAGGATACTTGCTGCATTATAGATCAAGAGCAGTATAATTGATTAGATGTACATCATCGTCATTTTTCGTGTCAGGCCTGTGAAAAATTGAACGATTCGGTCAAAAACTGTAAATTTTTCTATATGAGCCTACTTAGCAGAAGCGGAGGAAAGCAGCGGAAAACTATTTATGCAGAATTCATATTGTTAATTTTAAAGGATATAGCTGAGATGTCTGTAAGACATGCCGCATAAAATTAATATTGTTTGAGTATGTTTAGAAAATCGTGATTAGGAATGTGTCTTCATCCTGCTTCTACGTCCGGTAGACTATAAGGCCTACTAATAGGCTAATATGAATAATATGAAAAAGTGCTTTGACATTAGAATAAGAGTTCATCAATATCTCTTAGTTACAATAAATTAACGTTCAATTAGTCCATACAACAAGGTATCTGCTAAAGCTTCAATAGCTAGCGGCCATCCGCTTCTATAAAAGCATGGCAAGTTTCAAAGATGATTGAAAATATTGGCTACTCCACTGGTCAATTCCTACCCGTTTCACCATGTTTCGTTTTGAATGAATGGGCTTAGATTTTAACTCAGCATTCGGATCAAAATATCTGCTCACTAACCGCAGTAGTGTTGTAGCTTTTTTAAATCTACATTGCATATCGCTAGTTGATCCAGCAATATTGTCGAGGTGGAAGTTACATCAGCATTCGTACATTTTATATCAATTTTGAAAATGTTCTCAGAATTTTAAACTAGAATTACATCATCTACAATTTGGACTACATTTGGATACAAAAAACAGTTCATTAGCGAAATATTGCGTTGTTAAATAAAGATGTATAGTTTCATATGACGATGATATTATATGATATCATCGATTTTGACATACACGGATGACGTCCCTGACATCATCCTTGTATGAGGAAACGGACGTTAAACTTTTATTATTTATTATTATTATATGAAATATGAAACACATCACTTATAATATTCAAAACAAGTCTATTATGTACCTCGTCTAATTCTTCGTTAAGATGACGTGGCTTCAAAGCTATGCAATTGCATTATGCCAGCATGGCGTAGGCCTACTTTACACAATTTGGTGCCCTCTATCACCATAATTATAGTGCTAAGTATTTGCACCACAGAGATAACTTTTATCGAATGGGAAGCTTTTCTTGCGACATTAAATAGCAGGAGCCACCGACTGCCATTTATTATAATAAAGCGCGTGCCACTTTTTCCAAATTTATTGAATATTTGTTTCGAAAAGTACGGTAGTCCCAATGAATTATGTGGGAGAGTACGCCTATTCTTGGTGCATTAATTTCGATATCAAATGCCAGCGCTCTAACTACAATTTTATAACTACATATCTATAGGGCCTAACTACATTTCTAGAACTACTTTTCTAGAACCTGAGCCGTGCGCACGTTTCTCAACAGAAAATCCGTTAAAAAAAGCCTAATCTTTGCAAAGCTGCCACTAGCTGCGTAATGACCTATATGATTTGTACTCTCTCGGTCTATTGTCAAGATAGAAGAAATGTATATAAGTCTTACATAAGTAATAAGTCTTATGTTATAAGTTATGTTATAAGTTTTATAACATGTATATAAGTCTTACAGTTTTACAGGAAGTTTTTACAGTTCTAAGGAAGGCAACGGGAAACAACCTCATCAGCCATACTTTTCCCAAGCTATAGGCCCTAGGCTACATAAGGTATGGATAAGGTATAGACTTTGCGTAGCGATTAACTAGTTGGTCTAACTTAGGAAGTGCTCTTATGGAGCAAGAGAGCAGACTTTGAGTACGAATATGTATCATGAACCTGCCACTTGGCCGTGCACTGAAGAGACAGTATTACACTGGCTGGAGACAGTGGAGATATTCGACCGCGGATCAGAAGGCCTATGTGAAGGGTTCAAAATCTTGGCTCACCCGTCACTAACATCACTTTCGAGTGAGGAAACTGACGCTAACAATAGCTTTATTATTAGCTATACAGTCAAATATTTCGCTTTTTAAAGAGAATATCATCAAATATACATTTTTAAAAGAATGTATCAGAAGCAATAACCTATAACCGTTAAGTAAAGCCGAATTTAAAAGAAATTTCATATTCAAGGGAAATGTCTATTGTATTGTAAGCAGTGGAAATTTCTCGAATCTGCAAAATTGTGAGGTCGTTGTCAAAAGTAGCCTACAAACTTTCTAAAATCGTCATATGGAAGTGGATAAAGCAACTGGAGCGCTTCAGAGGATGTCATAAAGCAACAGGAGCGCTTCAGAGGATGTCATAAGCCGTGGTGTGTTTAATATCAGCAGGTAAATCTGAGGTTTACTTGACTGCTCAGACTGTTTGCTGATATTACACGCATACACTGGCCTTCAACAGCAGAGTAGTCAGTCAGGCAAGACTATCTATAATCTCTCTTACACCATCGAATCTGAGCAAACAAATTAGCAGTAAATGAATCTCGTTAGGCGATGATTAGGGGCCTAGAGCGATCAACAAGCAATTAGCCCAATGAAGAAATATCACTGACTGGAATCTCCATTATTTTCTAGTTCTGTAGGCTAATAGATTCTGTATCTGTATATATACATGTAATCTGTATAGATTCAAAACTTGTCGGAAATGAAATTTAATTTATCTGAAAGCGTTTGTCTTTTAATTAAAGTGGGACATCAATTAAAGTCTAATTTCAGCAAAGAAAGTGAACTACCCAAACGCGGTTTAATGATTTTTTCTCTCTGAAAGAACTAGTCTAACTTGATTCTATATCATTAGAATCAAATGAAAAATTATTTGATAATTTATTTAGAGAATGTAAAATCTAGACATCGGAAAAGTGAAAAATGCAAGAAATAATAATGTAAAACATAATTGTGAAGTAATACAAGAATAAAACATGAAAGTGAAAAACAGAAAGCGGTATCAAACTCCTCTTTGACATGCCAGAAATCCTGTGCTCGTGATGCAATTCGCAGATCAGATAAAAATTAAATTAATCTCACAAAATGGCTTTCCTTTTTATCATGTCTTGCAATAATAATAGACAGGTCAGATATGAACTTGGTTTCATCAAAAAGGCTCGTTTTGTCATATATACGACGCTGCACAGCGAATTACGGTGTAGGAAATTCGAGAAGTTTCGATGAATTGCAAATATTTGAACTTGATTTTGTAAGAAATCTGATACGAAACTGTAGCAGTTCATGTAGCATAAAGAGAAAGCATGTTACTTCGTATCAAGTGATCCAAGAGGCATGTATTCAAGTCAGAATTCAAGTCAGAGAGGACTTCAAATCCTTTGTCACGTACTATATTGCAGAAAAGAAAAAGAGAAGTAGATAAAAAATAAATTGTAGGAGTTTTATAGGTATGGACCAGCTATCTGCTAGTATATAGACCCATATAGAACCTGACGTCCCTGACATTGACTTATGACGTGGAACCGGACGTTAAATTCTTATTGATTGATATTTATAAATTATTTATATAGTTTCTTTATTCCTCACAAATGGATGGACATAATCAGCTTTTTAATCAACTTAATAGTTAATGGCTATTCAAAATAGCTACTTTAAGAGTCTATAAATAGTCCTATAGTCTTAGCCAAATTATATGCGGAAATAACTAGCCATCCGCTAAGCAATAATTAGTGCTTAATATTTTATATAATTATTCCTAAAACGTCCTCAAGCCCTGCTTCAATGCTATTCTGTGTAGCCTAATGTTTAACATCTGATTCAAATGATATTGATAACTTGTATTTATACGACAAAGATCGAGTTATGTCTGAAACGTCACCATCATAAATTAATAATCATCAACTTCATCATCTTCCCTTGAACGATTGAATCCCCGTTTAAAAGACTTATAAAATTTTGTAGGAATTTCTGGAGCCTAGGAGCTTACCAACTGAATTCCCTTTCTGACGTTGGCTGAGATCTTAGCGTTTTGTCGCCTATTGCGACATGTTCAGTCACTGGTTGGTCTAGTCTCAGTAACCTGAGTTGTCAAAGAACTTCAAGGAGCGATAAATAGCTTCAAATATGAGTCATGAATTGTTTTTGAAATAAACATCCCAAAGAGATTTTTAGATAATAATTAATACATATACATGCATGTAGGCTACATTTAAACACGAAATACATTACACTCTAACGTCTAAATTCATTGGAATCTATACCGTGTAAGGGAGTGTAGGGTATGACAGGATAGCAGGGTAGATGGAACATTCAAATATCTTCATAACTAGAAATTAAAATTTAATATTTTCGGATCTGTGAGTAACTTCTACATCTAGACAGCCATGGCACGTAGTCTGACCCTTGTAAACAAACAAGGAGAGAGGGAAATACAGAACACCGCAGCTATCTATTTTTCATTTCGCAGCTAACTAGTTTCCATCATCATATCTGCCGCCTACACTCGCGGAAGCTTAAAGGTAGGATCATCGTGATAGTTCATACACTTAGTATAGCCAGCTAGGCAACATTTAATTATTGCTGTTATATCATATAATAATATATATATAATATTGATTATATTTTTGTGATATTAAATTTACAATGGCATTATTTCAGGGAGATTTTCGTCCACCTGGATTCGAATTTTTAAATTTTCAGCTGGTTGACTCTGTAAACCATTTGGAGATCTAAACATTTTTAGGGTTATTTCTTTAGGCTTACAAATCTCCAGGTGTCCATGATACCCAACCTATGGTATTTAATGGCTACTTATAGACACTTTCTAAAGAGTTTTATGCATGGTATTTGTAGATCATGGTCTGAAACTATGTGAGAAAAACTAATAGACAGAGCTGGTAGGAGGGGTCCATGTTCAGAGTTGTTCAAGAAGTTCTCAGTGACCACATGGGCTACGGAATGGCTGCAGATGCTTTTAAAGTTCCCAAGACACCTTTGAGCGACACGTAAAGCAAGCTAGAACAAATCTCGATTTGTCAGATAGTGTAGTTAAGAAGAGTTTAGGTCCCCTAAAGCGTGTTTTCACTGCCAATGACGAGATTGAATTAGTATCCTACTTAAAGATCATGGAATCCCGCTTCTTCGGACTTACACTACTAACTTCAGAAGAATGGCATTCCAGCTAGTGGGACGCAATCAAAAGACACACAACTTCAACCGTTCGAGTGGTTTAGCTGATAAGGACAGGATGAAGAGCTTCTTTAGGCGCCACCCTGATTTGTCCTTGAGAAAACCAGAGCCAGTAACTCGTGCAACAGAGTGGCAGTTGCAGCATTCTGCAGCTTACTCGTTGAGACTGTTGATAAGTATAAACTCACTGCTGAACATATATTTAACTGTGATGAAACTGGGATCTCTTGCGTGCCAAAATCTTATTCAAACGTAATTTTATTGGAGGGAAGAAAGTAAGTAGGCACTGTAACTTCAGCTGAGAGAGGGCAAACAGTTACGGCTGAAATCTGCATTTGAATATATTTTCAAATCATATAACGGCTGAAATCTGCATTTGAATATATTTTCAAATCATATAACATCTAACATCCAAGTTTTGGTCTGCCTCCAAAAGTTCATGATGAAGTTTAAAAAACTTCTATCTAAAAACAGTCTAACTACAATATTTGTCTAGTGCCCATCACTGCATCCGAATTATTATTTAGACTTATAGCCAGGTACTAATTGCTGTGTCATGCTTGATATGAATATTTGTTCATAGAAATGAAGATCAGTTTAGAATACTCAGCAAAGACATACACAGCTGTAGTAGTTGAAATATACAAACGAACCAGTATCAGACTATTTCAATTCAGCTAGCTTTCAATCAAAACACAAGAACTATACATTTAGCTTTAGTTTGGACTATATATACATAGGCTAAAACTTATTTAATCTAAATAAGTTTATTAACTAAAACTAAATGAACATGAACGATCTGGTCGCCTTAATAAAAAAAATTTTAAATAACCTCTTCCTAAAAGCAGGTTAGAATTGAAATTAAATTATTCAGCCAATGTTTAATGTGTAGTAAATAAATGCACTTATTCACGTGTAAATGATATTTGATGTGTAGTAATGCAGTGCACTTCTTCTCTTATGGCTGATGCATAAATCAACAACTGAAAGATTAAATATATTTTATGTTTCAGGAATGGTTCTTAAACCGTCATCAACAATCGCAAAGAAATCTTAACGCAGCTGATGACCACTCAACTTCCGATTCAGAAATTCCAGGTCACTGTCCCAATCCATCCAGCATTCCTCACTATGAGGAAGACAAAAAGCAAGGCCAAGCTCGACTTCCTGGTAACTGAATTCTTCCTGCGAAGACCTACTGTAGAATACAGAATCTCCAGTTCCCCACGTGATGACAGCAAGCCTTGGTTCGAGTTTTGCCAATGGAAAGACGACTGTCCCACTGAACTCCTTGATAGCGACCAGTCATACTTCGTGGACGACAGTTCCGCAAGTCTCTCTAGTGATATGGAAATCATACCTATCTTTCCGGATGAAACTGAAATTGAGCTGCTGGATCTCTCAATACCAAAACCAATCAACCAGATGTTTCTAACGAATTAGCTTTTACATAGTTCTCCAGACATCTCTTCACCTACTGGATCTGAGAGCCCATTAAGAAAATAGAGGTCTCACGTGACCTGGTTTGCGTTACTCTGCCAGCAAACCGCTCGACAAGAATTATACAATTATTCCCTTACATTGTTGTATCTCCGAGTTAGTCGGAGATGCTGAATTGCCTGTTTGTCCTGTCACGGGACATCACTCGATATTATAAACAATTGCTGAAATTGGTTAAGCTTACTGAACTTTTTTTAAAAACGCTGATATTATCTGTACGTGTTATCTGATATTATTTGCACGTGTAATAAGTTGAGTAAATCGTTGTCGATATTATTTTTCTCATTTTGTTAACAGTTGCTCTCTATCAAAACCAATATTTAATTTGAGTCTTTTATAACATATCTACCGTTGGGCCGTGGTCATCATCACCACCATCATCATCATCTGATTCTTCCCTAGGATCCGAGTTTAAATAGGGTCGGTATAATCGGCCAATTGGCAGCAGCAATTGCATTAAAACGAAACAGTTTGCACACTTTGTTCCCTTTCCCTAAGTTGTAAACTTGTCAGGTTTGACCCTCTCCCCCTCCCACCACCCAAGCGTCTGCTTCTGCTTAGAAGCACCGCATAAAACCTTTATTAGAATGAACGTAGGTGTCCAATCCAAAAAACAATGGGCTTTCTTACCAGACTGAGTTTTCAGATAATGAATAGAACGTTACATGTTCACTGGTCTGATTGACTGAATGGTTGATAAAGCTGATCTGAGAGTAAAATCTTGGGACATTCACTGGTTACACAGAAAATAGACGAAATTGTCTAACTATGGTTGTATTATAAGTGATAGACATAAACAAAGTTGATCATATCACTCTAGCACGTGCTTTTACATTACTTTGTAATGCGCTTTCTCTTAAAAGATTATAATTATGAACATGAATTTTATTAGCCATAAATAATTGTATCACCTTTTAAGAATAACTGCAGTGTTTGAAATGTAATATTTTAAATCATAAACTCGTTCAGTCAGACGATTGTTCTGCTTGCATCTCGTAACTTACCCCATCTACGCTTATTTAATACGTGACTGGAGAAGAAAATGGGAAACTGACTTTAGTAAAATTGAATTCTAAAGTTAGAAAACTCAAAACCCTAATACTTCACACATGTATAACAAAGATGCAATGGCTCAGCCTTATCGGTTACACCAGCATTTTCAGCATATGTTAACTGCTAATGAATTAGCGTCAATTTTCCAGTTTTGTCACTATATAGGATCGAATACAATAGTTTACAATACATTCGTACAGCTTATAATTATTTGTTAATAAACTTAAATCGAAACTAAGCTAAAAAACTGTTTTGGAAGTTGCAAGTTATTAAATTCATAGCACCCTATCTCTCGTAATCGGTACTCATAATAAAGCGAAATAATTTAATAATCATACCTTTAAAAAATTTCTAAATATCCTAAGCAACAATTCACATCAATCGGTATACCCATACAGGTATGCTTCAGTCAAAATCTTCTCAGAATCGGTTGATCCTTTCCGAGGAATTCTACCGAATGGCTCTCTGTCCTTGTAGCACTTAGGAAATACTTCTTCAACCACATCTCTCGCTTCTTTGTCTGTTATGTTGCGAACCAGCATCACTGACATGGCGGCCTTCTCCTTCACACACTCCTGCACGAGAATAAAATAAATAATGCAAGCACAATATCATGACATCAATGATACAGAAGATTGTGAGGTTCAATTAGAAAGAACTAAAATGTTGTAAAAAAAAATAATAACTGTTCTTTGATTCATGTACAAGTTTATACAAGACAGTAAAAGTCACAAATATAAAACGCCACATACAAAAGTAATGCTTAGTATTCTAAAATGTCGCACACAAATAAAGCGCAAAGTATAGTAGAAAGTCATATACAAATACAATGCTACAGTAAAATGCCATGCAGACAATAGACTAAAAAAGACAGTAGAGTGTAGACACATATACAAAGATACAGATTTTATCGTAAATTTTATGACAACACTAGGAGTGATTTAATGCCAGTACATGAATTTTTTGATGCCAGAAATTTTGACCCACACGTTGATAATCACGATAGTATAAACATATTCACATTCCCAAACTGGACAGTATTTATCAGAATTAAATTAAACGAAGCTGTAGATTATATATCATGTTTAATTTTCTAAGGTTCTGCCAACATCTTTAGATAAAGAAGAGGATGGTAGATTCAGAATTCTTATAGGAACAAAAGTTGACATGAAACAATATAAAAAGCAACCTGATGCCGTTTCTCATAATTGAAATATGAAGCACCACTCTCGTTCATGTACGCCAGGAATGAACAATGTGCTAATGCAGCAGCACGAATCTGTAACATATAAACAATTATGGTATTATATGTACAGGTACAGCACGGATCTGTAACACATAAAACACACATATATTGCGTTATAAGTAACAACTTACAACGCAAACACTTTAACACAGAGTTGCGTCAATGGCCACGGAAGAGGAAACAACATTCATTTGCTTAACACAATATGAAAACGTATAAACTGATTTATAACACAATCTAGATATACATGTATGTACTTATAATGTAGCTATATTTTATCCATACAAGATGCACATTAAATTCTAAGTGTTACAAAGCATCATATGAAGTGTCATACATTAGGCACCTAAGCACCAACAATGAAAATGAAGATTAGAAAGGAGAAAAAAATCTATTTCTAATTGACTTTTTGACTGATCTCTTCTGACTTCTCTTACTTTTTAATTAACTGCTGTTATAAATAGCATAATATTTCTGGTGCACCCCTAAAATGGGCCCAGATGTGAAAGATAAACCATAAATAAAATTAAATGATAAAATGTTATGCAGAAACGTAAAAAAAAGAAGTAAACATGTATTATAGTGAAATGATCAACTATGTTGATATCTATCACTTTTTAATACCACATATTTAAACCGTTAGGCAATTGAGACCATTTTCCGTTTAACCAGTCCAGTGAATGTCCAAGATTTTACTCTCAGATCAGCGCGGCTGGGATTCGAACCCACGAGGTTTCAATTCACCTCAGGATGTCATTTAAAAGTTCATGACGTTACCCCTACGCAATTAAGACATTCTAAAAATAAAGTAGGCAAAGCATGCAAACCTCAGTACAAGCCAGATGTTGTAGATTAGTGAAGTCTGCTTTGGCACGACAAAAGTCAAACATGTGAATCAGTTCATGTGTTAAAACGCTGCAGCACACGTTGCGCGACCGAGAATTGTTCTTGCATACAACAATCTACGAAAGTTTTACAGAAAACAACGCTCAAAATAAGAACTGAACCTAGTGAAGATTTAAGTAAAGGAAACCTGAGCTATGACCTTAATTTAAAGATTGCTAAAGCAGGTACACCTTTGCTTCCACGGTCTTCATCCGTTTTGAAACTTAGAAAAAAAAAAAAAAAGAGACAAGATTCTCAACAAAATATTTTCTCAATTCACTCATTTTGTTTCAGATAATAGTCCATAAAAGCAATTAAAGATAGTAGTCCATAAAAGCAATGACACATTAGCATGCCATAACAATTTTTATTTTTAGCAAATAAATATTAACCATTTAAGAAATTCTAATACCATTATCTAAGTAGCTAAATAGCCTTTTCTCTGAGATAGGGAGAATATTCTCCTTACCTCAGGGTAAAGCTAGCAGTAGGTCCATGGCATATAAACCTTTCACAAATTTCTATCCTCTGCTTTTAATTTCCTATTCACAGGCAAATGCATTATCAAATCGTCTACAATCAACGCCTCGATCTTCTCTGAACTCTTTCTGGCTCTCCCCTTCATTTTGCCTTCTCCCATCCCTTGTAATACATGTAATATCCACCCACCTTACTATTTTCTGTCCAGTTCTTCTTTCTTTAACTATGACAATAATCATAACTCCGCAGTAATTATAAATCTTTAAAATAGCTAGTAAGATAAGAAAGAGAATTAAATGACAGAATGTATGAACAGAAGCACAATGTCCACTGTTAACAGCAGGTACTATAGACATCTTACCAAAGAACAAGTGATTCTGCCAGGTATAACCAGGATGAAAATCAAGTCTGCTGTAAATGTTGGGGGGGGGGGGGGGGATTTAGCGCACTCAGTTAAGCTGCGCGTCAGTTGAACGAAGTTAGTAAATTGTGGGCGACCACTTTGGAAGACCGCGTGTAGACAGCTTTGAAAGTAAAAAATCCCCAGGGTGTAGGAGGTTATTCTTAAATCCGCGCCGGCTGCTATTGGAGCGCCAACAAAAGGCAACGATTACTAATAACCATGGAAAAGAATGGAGGAAATAATGAAAACTACAAAAACAGAAACTTAAGAAAGGAAACATTGTAAACACATGCGGTATGTCATGTGTGTAACTATACGGAATTAAAAAAAAATAAAAATAAAAAATGTTACTAAACATAAAAATAATTATTTAATTATTTAAAATCATTAAATTAATATACTTTTCTCTAAATTCATTTTAAAGTTTAAATTTGTAACGAAAAATATTATATTCGAGTTCATTATTTGATTAAAATCATTTAATAAATGTCCTTTTTCATCTCTTAATGAATAATATCAGAGTCTCAGAAGTAGGTATTTGATAAAGACATCATTACTTCTACAGTAGTTACCTGATTGTTTGCAGGATCATAGCCCCCATTCACTTTCGATATACACTGTTCGCAAGATACATGCCTAGGCGGATCAAAGTTGCTGAACAAAATATAAAAATAGTTGCTAAATTTATATAAAGCGAGTTGGTAGAAGCCATACACTTCAAAATAATAACAGGACTGTTATGAATTATGAAAAAACACACAAATTATCTAAGAAATATCAATTAATGATCGACCATTTAAATTTTGAGTCTTGTTGGTCCCTGACATAATCCTTGTATGAGCAAACAGACCTTAAGCCTTTGTTATTATTCCTCAGTATTATTGAGAGAGACATGAAGGCTGCACATTGCACACCTATATATAACTCAAGTGCAGTAGCCAGCATTGGATAAAATTATTTTAAGAAAGATTTTAAGTCAAATCATCAGACAGAAAATGATTTTAAAATCCAAATCATTTCTTTTTAGTTTTGGAAATTTTTTTAAAATTACGATCATTTTAAAAAAATGATTCAAATCACAAGACAGAAACCATTTAATCCATAAGAACTCGGCAGCAAACAGCAGTTTAATAGAGATACAAATAACGTTAACTTCATTTTCATACGATCTTGGCAAATTTGCACTTAACAATAATATATACTTAACAGTCATAGCTAACATATTCCAAACTATGCAAAGAAAGGATGGGGATTAACTATCAATTGATAAATCAATCAACATATGTAATTTACATAAAGCTATAAAGTAGAGATAATTGATGATTTTTAAGATATCTGTGTAATGTTGAGAGAGAAAGACAACTTTGACAAGTATAAGTGTCACATTAATATCTTTATCTATAACAAAACGACAAGACTCTTACAAATTCACTAAAACATTTCAATTAATCAGAAAGATATACAAGAATTCCATATATCAGCCGTTGTACTACTGGTGGAATTTATTTAACTACTATGTCTGCTTTTCAAAGATGGTGTCTGATAATTTGTTGCACTGTTGAGGTCTAAATCAGACCAACTATACAGAAGAGGCGTACTACTGGTGCGAGATTCAAAATCACTCTTGTGTTTATCTTGAAATAATTTCAAAATAAAATCATGATTTTGATTGGATTTTGTGCTTTTAAATGAAATGCTTTTAAATAAAACTCAACATTGGTAGTGACCAACAGATGAATTCAAAATGGACTGATGTTAATTATTTGTTTATGATTATAATTAGAAATTTTCGTTAAGATTTTGCACGCTCCCTACCTAAAAAGGTTTTTAAAATTTCTTTTCCTATTTGTTACCTATTTAATTTAGCCACAAAATTAACAAATACTTCAAAGGAAGGCACAAATGGCAAAATAATTTAAAATTAACAATATATTATTAACCATAGATTGTAATTGAAGTTATCAGTTATAAAACATCATACATACCACCCATGACTTCTAAGGGCTCCAATCAGCAGCCGCACAAATGGACCTGCAACCAAAATATACGATGCATCATTCAATCTCAGATGCTTTGGAATTGACTAAGTATATGGGCTATAAAATGATTGAACCAATTTATAACAAGATTAAGACAATTCGAATTCATGAAACTTTTACTGCAATCTCCTGGATTGTACTTCATCGTCATCATCATCATCATCTTTCCTTGAATCCCAATTCCACTAAAGTCGGGATCAGAAAATGTTGTAGCAATTTTTGGAGCCTAAGCATTCAACAATTGAATGCTCTTTCTGATGTTGGTTTGAATCTTAGTGCTTAGTTGCCTTTTACGACGTGCAAGCCATGGTTAGTATTCTTCAGCAACGCAGACATAACACGGGTAAAGGTTAAGTCTATTTCCTTTTACTAATCAAATTTTTATACTTAAAAATCCTCAATGAGAGCCTATACATGCTCTGCCATTTTATAGTTCACTTATTCATGAATGTGAATCCATGCCGAAAAATATGCTTTAATTATTAATTATTAATAGATAAAGATCTCCATGAATTGACGCTGATAAGTATATATGATACTAATGATTGAACCACTTAATTTTCACAACAGTGCAATTTTATTCCACAACGCTTATATGGTAACTTCCGGGATTGCACTTAATCAATGTTATTTCTGAAATCATTTAAATAATATTACAACACTCTTGATTCACGCTACTTATACAACAACTTTTGCAGTTGCATTATCAGTGTCAATATTAAATGATTCATGAAATAACAGGCAAACTTTTAAAGTGGATAGGTAATTGGTTAAGCAATAGAAAACAAAGGGTGTGTGTCGAGGACGAGTTCTATGAATGGGCAGCAGTGAAAAGTGGTGTGCCACAGTGCTCTGTTTTAGAACCTCTATTATTTTTAGTTATCATCAATGACATTGACATATATATTGTATCTAAATTGAGTAAATTTGCAGATGATTCTAAAGTAGCAAAGATAGTAACAACATTGAAGATGCTGAGATTTGAAAGTATGATATAAAAATGTTACAGAACTGGTCTAGGGATTGGCCAATGAAGTTCAATGCTGAGAAATGTAGAGTTATGCATATAGGGAATAATAATTTAGAAATTGAGTATACATTGAACAATATTAAACTAAAATCCACAAACAGTGAGAGGGATTTAGGAGTCTTTGTGGATAGCTCTCTTAAATTTAGTGAAAATTGTAATAAAGTTGTAAATAGTGCTAATTGTGTATTAAGAATGATTAAAAGAACAATTGCATGTAGAAATAAAGATATTGTGGTAAGGCTATATAAGGCTCTTGTACGGCCCAAACTTGAATACTGCGTTCAGGCTTGGTGCCCATGTCTTAAGAAAGATATCGATAAATTAGAAAGGGTACAAGCCAGAGCAACAAGACTGGTATTTGACTGTCAAAAACTTAGTTATGAGAATAGATTAAAATTTGTATGATTAACCTCTTTAAGTGAGAGAAGAACTACAGGAGATTTAATAGAAGTTTTTAAGATACTCAAAGGCTTCAGCAAAGTTAACCATAGTATTTGGTTCAATTTATCAAACAACAGAAACACAAGGGGACATATTTATAAACTTAGTAAATTTAGAAGTAGACTAGATTTAAGGAAATTTTTCTTTAGTCAGAGAGTTATAAATGCTTGGAATAGTTTGCCAAGCGAAGTTGTGGAAGCAGAATTAGTGAATGCTTTTAAAAATAAATACGATAACATAAGAACATGTAAATTAGATGCTAATTGCATGTTCAGTGTTATGCATAGGCTACGTATAAATTTCACATGTTGACATAAAGTCTGTATGATTTGATTTATATTAATTGGTTTTAGTAAAGAGCCTGATGAGTCTTACAAAAGCATAAAATTGCTTCCTGACTCTGTAATGATATGTTATGTTATTAATCTGCTTGTTAAGTCAATGAGGACCACAAATTTCTCAAAAATTGAATATGACCTTACTAAACTTGCGTTTCCTAAAGTACGTACTTCGGTAAATTACGTATTGAGTAATGACTACATTCAATACCCAAAGCACCATCCATCATTATCATCTTCCCTGTATTCCCAGTTTAATTGGGGTCTATATACGACTAGACCTTTTGCGCTCCTCTCAGTCCCATACTATAACATCAGTCATTCCCCTATAATCTCTTCCATTCATTTTAGAAAACTTAGTAGCAATGTCTGGGCCCTAGGTGCTCACCAACCGGATGCCTTTTCTAATGTTCGTTTGGACCTTAGTACTTTGGTTGCCATCTATAACACGTGCAGTCACTGGTTGGTCTACTCTTCAAACAACCCGAACACAACACGGGGACAACATCCAAGGCACCAGGGTAGAGACACGTCCACAAAATAGAAAATTGTAATCACATTCTCCACTTTAAGAGCTTATTTATAGTTAAATCAGCACTGCACAATCTAGCTAACCTACAAATTTACAATTATTTACAACATATATTTGATGAAAGTAGAAGAAAATACACTAAAACAGCTGAAGTCAATACTTTTTCTGTAGCACCAGTAGACGTTTCTAGTGCATATCACATCGTCTCTGGCAGAACGACCTTGATTCAACTTTTCCCACCAAGATTTCTGTTTTCCTTCAATTCGCTCTGGATAAAAATCATAACCGTAATCTTCAACAGGCGTGTGACGACGCGTTGATGGATTTGGTTCAGTATTTTTGTTGTTGCTGTTTTGCGGAGACGAGGAACTTGACGAATCCGTCATATTTTAGAATTTTGTGCACATGCGACCCCAAAATATAAACATAAACAATAATAGCGTTATCAACTGTTGTTTTTAAATATTTTGATTAAATTATACTGGCTTTTCTTTTGGATTGTTTTGCTTAACACAAGAATTTCACACTTTGATCGGTAATATCGTCCATAGTAACGTAATTGAAGTCAACGAGCAAAACCAAAATGATACAAAAACGGTGTATAGTCCGAAACTAAGAAAATTGTTCCAAAGATTGAAAAACATGAATAATATACGATAGCAACAATTAGAGTGTTAATGTCGCCCATGAAAACAACGAGAACTATTTAGATAAATCCAGACCGGCCAGCTAAAAGAAGGTCTAAACGGTGCAAAAATTCCAAAATGCAGAAAATCTGCCCAAAGATTAAAAAAGATGACTAGATTTTTAAAGCACTATATCGTTACAACAAATCAATATCCAACTATAATTAAAGAAAACTTTTGACAACTTTTAGCAACACTTATTCAATGAAAGAACCATCACTGGAGTCTTGAGATATCAAACCAACTTCTGGTAAATTTTAGTAGCGTTAAGTTTTTGAGGCACTGAAAATTTAGCCACGCCTTCAGAGTTTAGTGCAGACCACGCCCCCAGTGAAACAATGGCGTCTGTTGATAAATAAACAAAAATAAAAACAAATAAAAATAAATTTAAATATAGAATTTCTTTTAATCTTAAACTATTGATCTAATTATCCCAGTCTCTATAATTCTAATCAGTGACGCTTATTAGAACGACATGGCTGCTCCGGTATGCTGTGAATACTGTGGCATTGTGATAGAACGTGCTAAGCCGGCTGTGAGATGTGTTGATTGTAGTACAACAGAGTCAGATGCTCTTCAGTTGTGCCTTGAAGTAAGAATATAGTCAATGATACTGATATGTGTTTATTAATTAGTCGTTGGTAGAAATAATTTTTCGGCATGATTTCTGTCGAGGGATGTTAATTAATAAATAATTGACTAAATTGTTAAATTAATTTATTTGTATATATATATATATATATATATATATATATATATATATATATATGTACAAATTTATTAAATTGATTTATATATAAGAGTAATTACTTGAGTACTTGTAATTAATTAATTAATTAGTTGCTTCTTGATGTTGTAGTGTTTCTCCTGTGGTGTGGAACTGGGGCCTCACAAGAATACACATTCCTACTGTATTATGGTATGTATGAGATGGTAGCTTGTTGGTAATGTATTAGATTGCAGATCAGTAGGTGTAGGGTCAGTGTTCTCCCGGTCATTGATATGAGTTCAAGACAGGAAACTGCCTTTATACTCGGCTGTAGTGGCTGTAGCCACTTATGCATTTTAATGCTTTAGTAAAATATCTTTAGGTTGAGATGGCAATGATTTAAATATTTTGTGGTATTGGTCCTCTATTTCTTTATCTCTCAGGGTATAACTCTGTCCATTAGAGTTTTCTTGTGCTTACTTTTCTTCTTTAATAAACTAAAGGATATAGCAAAGGTTAACCTCGATATCCTTTCTCAGAAGCATCTCAATGATGGAGGGATTGCAGGATTGGATTCATAACTGCAGATACTGATCAAACATTAGAAAACTTACCAACCTGCCCACAACACAGCCTAGTTTATTAACAGATGCTACTCGGTTTATATGTCTAGTCCAGGCTGGCATATTTTCTTCTGATTCTCTTTCCATTACATTCTTTCTTCTATTTCATAATTCAGCCTTCCATCCCCCTTAATTACAGGATATTCAGGTTCTTGTAAATTTTTCTTTTTGCTTTTTTTAGCTGCGTAGTTGTGACAACTCTCAAATATTCTATAGGTATTTTTTTAAAAAAGCCTATTTACTATTGATCAAAATCAAATCTATTTTGGTTATGACAACTCTCTCCAATACTCTGTAAGTATTTTTTAAAGCAAGCCTAAATACTATTGATGAAAAACCAAACTATATTAGTTTATATAAATATTAGTTATATAGCTTACATAGATTGTATGGTGCTATAAAGTTATCAGCAGCTTCAGTTGATATTCATTTCTTTATTCGTCAAAAACAGACAGGATCAAGATACATCACATATACATACACACATACACACACATCCAATCATAGAACAATCAAAATGCATTATAAGAAACTTAAATAGAGTTCCTACTAATTTCAGCACTAACATTAAACGTTTATGTATGTTTAGTACGACTGTGCTCATGGTGAAAGCATTAGATTGTTTGATAACACTGGTTGGACAGCTGGAGAGGATGATGCATTGCTTGATGGCATAGAGGCTCATGGCTTTGGCAACTGGTAATTAAACAATTTCATCTTAGAAGATTGAGTAATTTAAAGTTAATTATTAAATATGTGTGATTTTTGAATAATAAGCTTAAAGTTTAATTTTTACTCGTGTTTCTGCGTCACGAGTGTAGCGTAAAGGGAATTGGATAGTTTTTCATTGCCTTCCTATCCTGCTTAGTTGCCTCTTGTGACAAGGAAACTTATATTTTATCTATTTTATTGTCCTGATTATATTAATTATAATATGTAATATTAGTGCTTGCTGTTTTTCATTCAATATGAAAAATGTTTACTGTATTAGAGAAGCTCTTATTGGTAATGTATTTTCCTTAGTTTACATAACTACATGCTCATGTGCAGCTGTTAACTTAACTACATGCTCATATACAGCTGTCAGCATAGCCACATGCTAATATAGAGCTGTTAGCATCAATAGCTACATGCTCATATACAGTTGTTAACATAACTACATAGTCTTGTTTCTGTTCTTGAAGAATGGAATAAAGTTATAAAAAAATTGAGTAAAATCACAATAACTCAATTATTTCAGTTTTGTTAGCATAATTTTTAACCCTTGTATTGGCCACAGTTTTAGTCATCTTGCAGTTTTATTTGTTTTATGTCTTTGTTAGTATTTAATTAATAATATATATGGTTTCTTTACAGGGAAGCAGTTAAATATCATGTTCCAAATAGAACTGCTGAGGGTGAGCTACAGCTTTTTCATATTTTTAGTTATGTCGATAATTTTAATTTAGTTTTAGTTATTTAGTTATGCTACATTTCAGTTATGCTAATTTTTTCTTTGTTAAAGTTGTGATGAGTGTTCATCATTGGAGTGCAAAGCCATCGGATATTGAATTGCTAATTTTTTTCTGATTCAGTATAAGGTTAAGAACGTAATATGGAGGTTTGAAATGCAAATCTGTAGCACTCTATTCTTGTTCTTAATATATTCCTACGATACAATTTCTTGTAAGATATTGTTGCTACATTTAGAATTTTGTTATAGTATGTCTATTGTATCTATTAAAATAATCTTACACATACTTTTGCGAACAGTCAGTTCTAAAAAAAAAAAAAAAGGGTAATTCTAACTATTTCAACATTAACAATGTTAATAACTATATAATCATTCAAATTAATTGGGACGCTGTGTCCTCAATGGTTATTGGTTGATTTATTTGTAATGTAGGCTCTGATTGGTCGATATGTTTGTGATTCAGAGTGCGAGCGGCGATACGTTACTTATTTTGTCGATGGCAGTATTGGTCAAGGTATGTTAATTTCAGTCATACTCATGTTGTTTATTACCTATCATGAACTGCGTGTGTTTTTGTGGGCAGCTAATACAGGTATAAAGGCATGTAGAATTGAACATTTTACTATGATTTATATATTGTTGACCATATGGTTGTTTATATTCTAGACTTTCTGAAGTCTAGCTGCTTCATCAGCTTTCGCTCTTTCCACTATTTACTTGGAATGAACCATGGGCTAGTTGGTGTTTATTTGACAGCGAGTCAGTAAGTGTAGGGTTCAAATTCAGTGCTGTTCCTGTCAATGATATGATGTCGAGCAGGAAACTGACGTTAAACTTGTCTTTAATCTTTTATTGCCTATTGCTCATTGCTCGTGTAGTGCTATATTGTCATTCATCCTAGGAAGTCATTCGTTTTACGTACATCATTATTAATTGATTCATTGAATGCTAAACTCTGTACATATGTTATGAGGAATCTCTGCGGCCTTATTTCACTAATATTCTGATGTGATGTTTGAAGTTTATGCTTTTTGACATTTACTTTTCAGGTTGATGTTTGTTTGTTTGTTCGAAATAGCAGACATTTTGTTATGAATTGCATTTAAATTTAATTCTTCTGTTGATGAATAATATGTAAAGTATTAGACAGTATAAAATAAGTTAAATTTTCTTTAAATGCTGTACTACGAAGCTAAATGCTCCATGTTTGAGCAGTAGTCTGTTTAGAATCCCAGCCTGCTATATTGCTGAAATCTTATAAAGCTAAGCCTATTTCAATTAAGCTTCACTTGTAACTTTTCTTTATTTAAAAATGGATAGAGAAATTACGGATGTTTTTATGTTATTTTGAGTCTACATAATTGTTATTTTGTACTGATATTCTTAATTTTACATTTGAGTATTCATTTGAGTGTACAATTGAGTATACATTTTAAAGGTGCACTCAAGCTGAAGAGTGAGAGGTGACTATATTTGATGCTTTATTTGTATGTTTGCAGCCACACTTCAGTTGTCTCCCGCACTGGAGAACATAGATGACACTCTCTTAAGTTACCGTATGTATCTTTTTATAATAGTAACGTAAATAATTAAATACATTTTTGATTCTTATTTTTAGTTGTTATTTTATTATTTTTATTAACTAATACTTAATAGAAAATGTCTCAGAAGGATTTTATTAGGAATTGAGTACGATTTGTTAAATTTGGATATATTTTAACTTATAAAGTTTTGCCGCTATATTACCTTCAGTTACACGTCTTTAACGTATATTTTTATGTAATTTTATGTATATAATGTTCCAATTTACATCTGTTTCCTTATTTTAAGGAATACTTTCAGAGGTCCTGGTTGGATTGGAACCTTGATTTCCTGCTTATCAGTAAGCTTGTTATCAACTATTACCATCTAATATATGTTGTTGTGTTTGTTGCAGAATCGCGACTGTTGCCGATACCACAGCTGGCTGTGCAACAACAGATTGAGTTAGGTTATATGGCGCTACGAGATGATTTTATTATGGTGAGTATTTCTGGATTCGCTAGCTTTGTTATTCAAAGGAATTTTCAGTGATGATTGAATCTGCTATTCGAATTATACAAATGTGAATGTTAGTTGTTTTTTTAATGTTAGTTTAGTTTGGCTACTGGTTTGGTAACTACACTTCTAAAACTAGTCTAATTAATTTCTATTTAATTTAGCGCTTCATCTTGCTGATGCTGTGGCAGTAATATGGTAGATGCTAGGGAATTCATGCAGTTGCGTAATAAGATGTTAGTTGCATTATCAGTGGTGTACTCTGGTTTGTGTATCAAACTCTCTCTTTAAAATAATAATACTCTTATTTATCATTTTTCAGTCATTTAAAGTTTCAATTTTTTGCTTGTAATTCATTTCATGCTAGATTTTAACCAGTTATTGTTACATTTTACAAGTTCTCGTTATGCAAATGGAAACTTGTTCTACTACTGCTACTAATAATAATAATAATAAAGGTTTGACGTCCGTTTCCTCATCCAGGGATGATGTCCGAGTATACCAATTGACTAGCTCTGTATTAATTAAGTTAATTAATTGGTTCAATTGATTTGGTTTGTAGGAATTTGATAGTGAGTATGAGTCCACAATCAGTGATCTATCAATTAACTACTTCGATACGCCACTCGATACAGGTTTAAATTTAGTTCTGTTAATGTCTTGTAGCTGTTTTATCTATCTTTTGCTTATTTTTCATTTATTTTGATGATTCTGCCTTTTTAATTTTAATATGTATTTTCAGATTAATGTAAGCAATTACTAAATTACAGCAAAATATAAAATTTTATGTAAAATCAGTAAGAATGAGTTAAACTTACTCTGTGAGACTGGGAAAGCTAACAAAAATTATACCATTTTTTTAAAGACGGTTTGCAATTTTACATGAAATATAATTCAATGCAAAAATTAAAAAATACCATTAGGATTAGATTTAAATGATGGTTTGGGCAGTTCATGATCGTGGAATTGTTATCGACTTTGATGTAAATGGACTACAGTCCACAGTTTTTTGTGGTCCAATCCGTAGTTTTGTCAAGTCTTTAGCTTCTTTCATTGACGGTGGAAACAATTCGAACTTTTAATCTAACCTCTGGATGTCTAGAACGCCCCTGCCTGAATTGACAAGTTTTTATAGCTCTTGATACCGAGACAGTGATTTACATCAAACAATCTCTTGGGTAAACAATCTTGTGGGTAAACAATCTCTTGAATATACAATCTCTTGAGTAAACAATCTCTTTAGTAAACAATCTCTTGAGTAGTCTTTGCAAGAAGAATTTGAATTCAGTTTTGATGGAGATGGTGTAACTATGACTGTTTTGTATTGTTTGATTAGTCTACAAGCTGTTTCGGGTTGACACGTATAGACAGCAGTTGAGACAAAGAATAGAGAGGAAAGAAATTGCCAAACGTTTTAATATCTACAATCGAGCAACATCTTTAGGCATGAAAGCGCTCAGTTCTGCCAAGAAAAAGACTACAAAGGAAGAAAAGTATGTTTTATAAGATATTTTTAAGTGTGATTTACTTGGTCTTTGATGGAATTTATGAAAGTCATTGAAATATTTGTTTGTTTATATATATATATATATATATATATATATATATATATATATATATATATATATATATATATATATATATTATTTTTTTAACTTGCACAATAATATATATATATATATATTTATTACTTTTTAACCTTTGGGACTATTTTTACGATGAAATTGCTGTTATGTATTTTCAATGGATGCTATAGTTTAAGTGCTGTCATTAAGATAGACAAGACTAATCTACTTTTTCTTTACGTTAATTTTTACAATACTTTGATGCTTAGTAAAACAACAGAAATAGAATAGAGATAAAACCTCTCGTGTCTCATTTAGGCCTGCTGCAGTGGGTCAGATTAAACTTATTTTGTCTTGCAACGTGCTAACACGCTTAAACTGTGCAATTTACTAGCAAAGAAATTGTTCTCTTCAAAAAGAGTGCACCATTTCTTCATCTAAATACTTTCGCTCTTTCACAATCATAATGGTTATAAAAACCATTATGATTGTTAGAAAGCGAATGTAGTTTAACGTATGTAGCTATTATGTTGTCTTCCTTCCTGTCTACTGTAGTTTACTATAATTTTTTCTGTGAAATATTTGACTTTGATAAATATAAATTACCATTTCTCATCATAGTTTGTTGTTCTTAATTTCTATATTTCATTGTGATTATGCTTGAGCAACAGTAACTTAGTGCTATCTCTCTCTCTCTCTCTCTTCGTGCCTTTCTCATGCACATTTTTCATACATGTCTTGCTTGTTTTGTAGAATAAAATACATTTTAATGCTAATAATGTATATCATACTGTTATCTTCCAACGTGTTTCGTAAAAGAAACTAAATTTAATAATTACTTTATGGTGCTTTAATAATTGTGATTATGCTTGAGCAACAGTAACTTAGTGCTATCTCTCTCTCTCTCTCTTCGTGCCTTTCTCATGCACATTTTTCATACATGTCTTGCTTGTTTTGTAGAATAAAATACATTTTAATGCTAATAATGTATATCATACTGTTATCTTCCAACGTGTTTCGTAAAAGAAACTAAATTTAATAATTACTTTATGGTGCTTTAATAATTAATAATTGCTAAATTTAAGATTTTTTGATTTCTTATTAATCTTTTGTTTTGTTTCGTGTTGTATAATTACAGAACCTTTGAAATTGCAATGAAAGTGTTCGGAAAGTTTACATTCAGAGCAGACATAAAGAGATTGTTTCACTCAACACAACGTAAGGAGTCATAATGTGATTTAGTGTGATTTAAAGATTATGATTTTATAATGTGCTCATAATTGAGCACTTGAACTTATTTAGCATTAATCCAAAATTCCATATTAATTTAATGTTTTATTTGAAGCTTCATATTGGTCCAATAGTCGGATGTTAGTGTCATTTACTGCTATTGTTCGCTACTTTCAGACAAATATTAGAGTGGTGTTTTTTGGTAATCTTTCTTTTTCTATAGTTTTTGCAAATGTCAAGCCCAAGTCAGACATTTCTACTCAGACTTTACTGCAAGGTGAGTCTCATGAACTCTCGATCCACCAACAAGTTAATTGTAAGACAATTATCAGAGTTTTAATCTGCCGACTTAAATATCATTCTGGTGACCATTGTCTCTCCTCAGTGTCCTCTTAAAACCTCATCTCTTCAAGGTTATGATTCACATGATTGACTTTTTCTGCAAGACCTGTATACAACACAGGTTAAGTTTTTGCAGTGTTGTATGGTTCTGTGGCTTAGAACTGTTTCTGCATTTTTACGATATACTATTGTATATTATAGTAAAATTGTTAACTGTATTTTCTATTGATTTATGCTTAGGCCAGCTAAAATTGATGAAGCAGATCTCAATGCTGCGCAAGTTTAGTGAAAAGGGTTTCACTAGTCTAACAGGTAAATTATGTTGTAGATTTCTGTTCTTTTATTTATTTTACTCTCTCTTTAGTATCCGTTGTTTGACACACGCTTGAATGAGGTTTACTGGTATTGTCTGGTTATTTGATTGAAATTGAATTTACGTCTTACATCTTTCATGTAAATTTTAATCTCTTCTCATTCTCTTGATCACAACCTATATGCTGATGACACTCAAATGTACACTTGTTCCCTCCCCCACTCCTATTCTGATGCTGAAACCCTCCTGCAGCAGTATTTTCAGTATATATCCTCTTGAATGTCTGCTAATTTCTTGGCACTTAATCCATCTAAGACTGAGTACTTGTTGGTTGGGATACCTTAACAGCTTCCGAAGCTGAATTGGAAAACTCTTTCGTTATCTTCGGGTATTACAATATCACCTGCTTCTTTAGTGACAAATCTCGGTGTAATCCTTGATAAACACCTAACCTTCCATGAAAACATAACTAAACGTTCACATACATGTTTCTTCCTTATCCGTGATAAATTCGTCAAATGCGTCTAAATATATTTGATTTCTGCTTGACTGTTTTGTTGCAGGAAAGTTAAAGATGCATGCTGTACAAATGAATGGAATGCTCAAAGAGGTGAGTTAAATGTGCTACTAAACTGAATTCTTAAATCCTTTTAGAATTTTTAAATCCTTTCGCCACTGGCTCCGGCTGAAGCCAGTGGCGAAGTCGTTAAGACACTCGACCGCGGATCAGTATGTGCGGGGTTCAAATCCTGGGCTCGCCCGTCACTGACATCGCTTTCGAGTGAGGAAACTGACGATAACCTTAGCTTTTTAAATTTAAATAAAACTAAAGCTCTGTTTAGCGTCTGCTTTCCTATCTCATATCTGAGATCATCTGGCCTGGATTTGAATTGATAGCCTTCTGCTTATCTGGCAGCTTACTAATATTGATCATAATTAATCAAAATAATCGTCATCATCATCATCTTCCCTTGAATCCTAGAATCCAGATTCCAGATCCCAGATTCTTCCTTTGAATTAATCAAAGTAATCTAATAATAATAATTATAATTTATATACTTGTATAGATATTTTCATTTATTTCAAAACAATCTGACAACCGCAGAAAGATTGCATGCAAAGAGACGAACATACGAAATGGAATATATGATCATAATATAATATCATGTATGCACTTTATGAGAAAGTAATATCATAGTAATGCAAATACCAAAATATGGTTTAAACATCTAGATTAAATTAAAACTACCTCGCAGTTTTTATTTTCAAAATAAATCTAATTGTATAGTAGTTTATAATTGAATGTTAAATATAAGGACAAGAAAAATAGGGGACTGACTGATGATATTTTGTGAGACAGAGAGGATTGGTGAAGGTCTATTCGTATCCCGACCCTATTTAAACTGGGATTTAAGGGAAGCTGATGATGTTGCTGATGGTATAATTAAATGTTTAAATATTAAGAACTGGAAATCTCACGGAATTTGCCCATTTGCTTAACTAGCTATTATAGCATAGACTTCTAGCAAATTCTCATGTCTATTACCTAGTTAGTTATCCGAGAGAAAGTTAGATAGCTAGTTTGTCAGTTAGTTTGAGGGCTAGTGAGGTCACAGAGAGAGTTTGATAATTAGGTCACAGAGAGAGGTTGTGCCATTTTCTCAGAGTTTAAAGATCTCAGTTCTAATCTCTGATTGGTCAAAATGTTTGAGTTAGATGAAAAGTTGTTACGGTTGAGATTCCTTTAAAACTAATCACTTGATAGTATTTTATTTTATTTTGCAGGGTTCAAAGAGAAGAAAAAGAAAACGCTACTACTACAAATAGATATTTTGAGTGCTCTTACTATTTTTTATATATGGTGTCATAGTCTCTGCTATTTATTGATAATATAATACGCCACTAGAGTTTCATGAAAATCTAGGTCACGTGGATGCTCTTTCTATTGTACCACATTCATGTGAGTATTAGTATTTGATAGCATTTAGATGTTTTAAATAATACGAAGGAAACTGGACGTCTAACTATAAAGTGTGTCATGGGCTTTTGTAATACCTGTATATTTTTGTTGAAATTTATCATGTAACTGTCCCGCAATTTGTATTAAATCTCTGAATTATTGTGATGAAAACTTTAATTTACTACGGTAAAATTAGATACATCTTGTCTCATCTTAAAGTTAAATTAATTCTTTCAGATTCTTTATGAATAATATTAATAGAATTTTTATTTATTCGAATGGCTTTCATTTAGAATGGAAACATGCTTATACACAACAATGAACTATAGTGAAGAGCCTGTAGTTAGAGCATGGGCTTAAAACTCTAGTGGAAAACCTGTAAATAGCTGTATATTGTTTGATATAATTATGATATAATAATAAAGTAGGCAAGGCTTAACTGTACTGTACTGTTTTGTAATTTACTGTCTGCAGTTTCTTGGAGATGTAAAGTCCATATAAAGGTCACATTTCTATGATTTAAGGATTAATTATTTTGATACTCGTAAATTTCTCTTTCATTTGAGAAATGTTGTGCTGTAAAGAACTGTAGCTTAATCTCTAAAACTTAAATTTATATGACGGTTTTTCTCCTTTTCGTTATTTGTCTAAAGGCTAATAATAAGATGTTGGTGATTCAGATTCTGAACTAAAACTAAAACTACTTAATATGCAATTTTCGGAACGAACAACATTGGGCTTATATTAGTGTAGTCTTAGCATCTCCATAACGGTGAAAAGTTTTGTCATTGTTTAAATAGGCAGCATCAGTATTGTATGATCTTGATTAGTAAAACTATTTCTATGTCTGTATTATAATTCTTATATTTTTGGTTTTTCATTAGATTTCATTTGATTTATATTTTTGTTTAATTGTTTCCCATTTTCTAACGAATTGTTTTGCACTTTGTTTCTTTATTTTTGTCAATGTTACTTTTTGTCTATAGTTAACATTGTACCGTAATTTATGTTTTGTGAATCACAATTATAAATTGATAACTGATTTGATTGATTGATTACATGTGTGTGGTTTTGCTTTAATTTTATTGTAAACTTGCTGTTCTTTCTTAAAATGTTATTGTAAGATAAAAGTAGATTGAGTTCAACTAAATTGCAAATTGTACTATTACAGATTAAAATAAAGAAAAAGTTGCTGCTTATAATTAAATAGTGTGAACCCTTTAATGGATCTATTTATAAGCAAGTAATATTACCAAATATTTAGTCAACGTTATTGTTGTAATCTTAAATAAATACATCTGCAATGTATTTATTAGAAATGCTAATCAAGAATCGAGGCGCCCTACGCAATCCTTAAGACTGACATATAGAAGCATACATAGAAGCACAATCACACACAAAAGCATACAAACACATATTTTCTTATGCACAGCACTGTCATAAATAAGATCAAAGAAATAAAAATATGCAATGCCTGTAAATGAATAAATCTTATTAAATCTGTTACCAAATCTGTTAGCGAAGTAGTTGAACTACTTTTGAGTAGTTTAACTGTATGCACTTTTCTGTAACTTCTTCAACGAAATTCTATTTTCAACAAAAATGTCTTAGAAGAATCTTCAGTATTGGTATCACATCAAAAATGAAACTGTATTTTAAAGGTTTTGACTAAGAAAACTAGACGAGATAGCTTCTGTAAGAAGGTTGAGGTTCTTGGGTCACTTATTGAGAATGCATAAGGATAGATATGCAAAGACTGCTATTAGTCGGATGCCAAACCAAGGAAGGGAAAAGTGGAAGACCTAGGCTAGGAGTAATTAGTTCAGCACGATCAACTAAGATTTGAGAACATTGAACATCTCAATGATGAATGAATCATTTAAATGATAAAAACATTTCAATCATTTCAATGAGTTGTGAGGGTTGCTGATGATAGAAACGAACGGAGGAGTGATGCCGCCCTGTGTTTTTTAGAACGCAAGTAAGTGACGAATGATTATGACCGCTATAACGACTTTTCACCAGAGTAGCAAACTACTTTACATTATATAATTACTAAACTGTATGCAATAAATACGGTGATTTATGGCACAGGGTGGCTTAGTGACTTATGGTATAGGTTGATGCCGTGATTTAAGTTATAGAGTGCTACGGTGATTAATAGCGTAAGGGATACGTTGACTATGGTATGTATAGTGATACTGTGACATATGATGTAGAGTGATACGGTGTCTTATGGAATTGAGTGATACGATAATTTTATTTAAAAAAAGTAAACACGCATTATAGTGAATAATCAACTATGTTGATATCTATCACTTTTAAAACCACATGTTTAATCCGTTAGGCAATTTAGACCATTTTCCGTATAACCAGTCCAGTGAATGTCCGAGATTTTACTCTCAGATCAGCTCGGCTGGGATTCGAACCCACGTGGATTCAAATCACCTCAGGATTTGCCATTTAAAACTTCATGACGTTACCCCTACGCTATTTAGACATTCTACTAATATGATATACATGCAGTGTGCTACGGTGACTTATGAAATAGATTGATACGGTGACTTATGACATAGAGTGAGCCGTGTCTTATATAATAGCATTCTATTCTGTAAGACATCGTATCACGTATGTAATGATACACCCACTTATGGTATAGCCTGATAAGGAAACTTGTAGTATAGATTGATACTGTGACTTCAATTATCTGGTGATACGGTCACTTATGATTATGGGGAGATTCGTTGACATATGGACTATATAGATAAGGTGACTTATGGTATAAAGTGATCATCATCATGATTTCCATATGTTTGTGAAGAAGTAGAAATCGCTCCTTGAGTCAATCATTTCTCAAAGAATCGCTGTCAGCAATCGTGCTCTTATTCCTGGTTTAGTTGTTTATTTATAAATTAAGTAAACACGGTATGAGCATTTTGTAAAAAAATTTAATTGTTTTATTTAATTATATTGCATATAGAATAATATACTAAGAGTAGATCAGAAATATTCAGTGAACATAGTTTTCATAGTGTATAATTCTATAAGTAAGAGGCACATACGGATGTGACCTTATTTTCATTTACATTTTAATCGTTATGTTATTTTAGTACGCGTACATCCTACGTAGTTTATGATTTTGTCCGGATTGACTTCTTCGATTGTGCATAACAAGAATCATTTAGAAAAAAAACACCTGTAGTGTTTTAGCCCAAATTGATTTCTTCAAGCACAAGTCTTCAATCAATTTATGATAATTTGTTTTTATGTTAAATTTAGCTTCGTTATCTTCAAATATTTCTAAGCTGAAGTTAATATTGTTATTTATAAATATTTAGTCATTGAATCATTAACTAAGCAATATATACTCTATCAAATCATCACCATTACGACTTCAACTAGGTTATTAGTGTATGTTTAATCAAAAAATCATGATTAAGTCTTATATTCTTCTGCTTTGAGGTAAATTTTCAGCAAATTTAAAAATATCAATTTATTACATTTTATTTTAAAAAATATTGTTAAATCAAGAAACAAATCCAACCGAATTTGGCAAAATTTACCAGGACCGGATTTGCAAAAAGTGCCAGAATCCGGTCAAACTGGACTCGGAATCCGTTACACCCCTAGTTTAAATAAATAAACATTTAAATGTTGATGATCAATATTAAGATCAAATTCCACTGTGTAGTAGATTGGAGGTAAAAACAAAATTGTGAAATAACTTTTACTTTAAGGGCTCTAGATGCAGTGCATACTACTACTTACTTGTGTCATAATATTAGCGGGTGACAATGTGAATGCTGTTAGAAGTTTGCTAATTTTTAGTGGATTAACTAATTAGTAAATTAGTTCTACTAATTTCTGTATTTTTTTTTTTTTTTTGGGATGTTTGATACACTGAACTTCAGTAGTATAGATTTTTATTACTGGAAGTATATATCTTGTGTCACTAGTCCTCACTCGATTTTTATAATCTGCTTCAGACTTTAGAATGAAGAAATACTGATCTATTATGTAATGCTTGGTTAATATATGAAGGTTTAACTTGTGAATTATGTTGATTAAATTTAAATAATCTAATGTGTTTTTACAGTTTATTCAGTCTCAGGACAAGATTCTCGGGATTTTGATTACTAAGATCTTAAAACATGCCATCCAATAGGTATGGTGCTATGATATTCTTTTATAGATTTGATTAAAGTTATAATTTTATCAGGGATTTAGAGAAAATATTAGGAACCATCGTCAGCTATTCTTGGCCATAGTCTTAGATAATTGGCCTAATTAATATTAATCATAATTTAAATATTACCATCTTCCCTTGAATCCTAGTTTAGCTAGGGTCTTCTCCACTCCTCTCTGTGAGTGAAGAACTTTTCTATTCTTTTTAGGATATTTTGTAGCTGTTTTTGGAGCTTAGGTGCTCAACAACCGAATGCCCTCTATGACGTTGGTTTGGATCTTGGTTCTATATCGCCTTTTACGACACACGCAATCGACGGCTGGTCTATTTTTCATCAAACTGGGCACAGCGCCAGTATTTACCATAATTATTAGTCAAAAGTTAAACACAGTTGATAAATTGAAATGAGATTAGCATAAAAATCTTATAAATTATTTGCCTTATCTCACCCCCTCTGTAGTATTCTGCCTAAATAACCGGCCTATGGCATATTGTCTCATTCTCTGCGTTAACAGACTCATTTGAGACCAGTCAAAAAAGAGAATATGAAGGCAGACAGTCTGACAATAGATTTGCCATAGAGCTGCTATTTTGACAGAACATTATAGAGGAAGTATAACCAAAAGTAATCAACCAAAAAAGCTGATTCCATCGCAGAGGCTTGACTTGTCCATTTTAGTTAGAGTGTTTGATTGAGGAATTATTGTTTTAACTATTAATTGAATCAGATTAGCTCTTATTTATCTTTTACATAAAATAATTTCATTGCAATGTATTGTTATAAATTTTAGTTAATTTAATATATATTAGAACTAATATTTTGATTTAGAATAATTGTACGTGTAACTGAATACCTAATTTTATTCGGAAATAATAAATTAATTAGCCAATATTAATTTTAAATGTTTTACCTTTTCAGGTCTCGGAAGCATCGTTCAAGATCTCGTTCGCACTCTCCCAAGAGATCGTCTGACAGTCGACATAAGAAATCTCGAAAAGATTCGCCTGATCGTGACAGATCTCGCAGAGATAGAAAGAGGGCTTCCTCAAGGGATAAAGAAAAATCACGAAGGTTTTAATTTATTTTTAATTTGGTTTTTATTTATTTATTACTGGGTAATGTTATATTATTGTTAACTACAAAAATGTTTTATAACTATTTTATGTTCAATGAGAATTTTTAATTTACTTCAAATTTTTAAAAATTTGGTAATTAAAATTTTTGAATTTTGTAAGTAAATATGTGCAAAGTTGATCTTCGTTATTTTGCAAGCTTTGTACTTGTAAGAACTTAATATTTCAAAATTGTAGCAAAAATTTGTAGCTATCATAATTAAATATCTAATAGTAGCATATTTATAATAATAGTGATTAAATGGCTACTTAGATAATGAATACGTTATTCCAAGAGGTCTTCAAATCATTATCTGTGTTACTCTTATCTTTGATAGCAAAATAAAAGTAGTTTTCAACTTTAGAAGAACTTATAAAAATCTTTAAGCTTAGCTTTTGTAGTTATGGCATCATATTTCACTATGATTACGCTGAAATATAAAAATTCATGTTATTCTTAATTACAGTTCGAAGCAAGATCGCGATACAAGATGTGACAGTGCTGAACGGGAAAAGAAGAAATCGAGAAAAGACAGTCCTGAAGTCATCGTAATTCCTTCGAAAGATGAACCACTGGATAAGGTTTGGAAAATAATTAAGTGCTTAATGAAATTTTGTTTACAAATTTTTGCCAGTGTTGAAAGGTGACATCCTTGTATAGTGTTTTTATAATTTATTTTCACTTATATTCAAAAAATACAGAATTCTAGACTCATTGGTGTTGGCCTGTAGAATGCTACATGCCAACATGCCTGTAGAATGCTACATGCATAATGTCTTTTACATCACTCTTCTGATGGCATTCTTAAAGAACTCTAAGATATTCCGAGTGTAGGCTTTAAAGTTTAAACTTATTCGATGATTAAATTAGTTTCTAGGTATCTGATTCACTGAATTTGTATTATGTTAATGTGGCCCACCATCCCAACTATGTACTGCACTTGTTGTAAGACGTTGCTGCTGAGGGAGGCTATGGGAAGCCCGCCACGCTACAAGCCACCATAGACATAATCAATCTACCCTGACCATTTTTATCACCGGACTGGCTTTCATTTAGGACCTTACTTCTCCTCAGCATATTTCTATTGCATATTGGTCTGGGTGAGTAGATCAGTAATGTGTGCTGTGGGAACGTCCATCATGATGCCATCCTTGTATGAGGAAACGGACGTTAAACCTTTACTATTAGTATTATTACATGTGCAGGATGCTGAGCAGAAGAGATTGGAGATTGAGATGCAGAAGAGAAGAGAAAAGATTGAGCAGTGGCGTAAGAAGAGGGATGAGGCCAAGGGAGAGGAATCCGGTTCAGCCGTTGCCGCTCCTGTTGAAGAGGCCTCAAGCAAGAAATGGACGCTAGACGATGAGGACGATGATGAAGATGGAAATGATGAAGCGACTAATGATGCCACTGATGATGTCGACCCACTAGACGCCTACATGCAGGTAATTTTCTGATCTAAATTTAAGAATTTTGAAAAAGTCCTTTGAAAAAGTTTACATTTTTCATGGCCCATTAATGCTGAACTGGAGAATGCAATGAGACTCCACTCCATTAGCCAATAAGTTCTTAAGAATAAAAATATCATAAAGATGCTAAGAAGATAGAGCCATTGAAACTAAATAAATATTTTAGTCAGACACTTCATATGAAACAGAAGAAGAAGATGCAGTCGTGGAGGCCTCAGATTCAGCGGGTGCTTCATTTCAATCTCCAGAAGCAACAACAACATCAGAGCTTTGATCGACAGCATATCGGGTTTTCTGTGAGCTCACCAGGATCATCTGGCTCCCTGCCTCCAACACACTCCTCGACCCACAAACCTCTGCGAGGGGCAGGGCCTCAGCTCTCGAGCCTGGCCACTGCGAGTGTTGACTCCCCAGTGAGGTGCCCCAAGTTCAGGGGACACCAGCCGCAGAACCCGATCAGCTCACCGGCTGGGTTGACCCCTCAGGTTCTTCTGCGTCCTGACACTGACACCTCTCAGCCGCCGCAAGATGGTTACGTTCAACCCACGGCTGACCTGCTCTCTCCGTTCTACGTCAACCATCCGTTCAGTCTGGAGATCAATGCTCTGATACAGCCTCTTGGTAGAGCTCAGTCTGCTCCCACGAGATCTGATCAGCAGCTGTTTGGTCTGCCACTGCTACATCAACAGCAGCCTCATGCTGCTGGAATGAGGCGGGAGCGCAGCAGTCAGCTGATTGGTGGGGAGCAATTTTCTATGATATCGGAGTTGGTGAAGAGCGAGACGGGAGGGAGATCTGAGTGCAGATCAGCCGATATCACATAGAAGATTTCAGAAAAACTTAAATGTTCGTCAATTTCTACACCAAGGAACTTAACCATTACTTGATTAGTGGATTAATACTTTTGATGATGTTTTGGATAAACTCATTATAATTAGTGTATCTAATTTATTTTAAATTTATTATGTCAAGAATTATTGACAAGATGGTAGGCTAAAAAAAATTATAAGAATTATTTCTTCAATCTGCCATCCATCCGTACAGCAGTTCTGTGTTGAGAAAGAGTAATCACTCATGATAGAGTCTGTTTCTTCAACTGAAATTGTTTTTTGGGTTGTTACAGAAGCTTCTCCCATATAATAAATTATAAAGGAATGCCAATAGTCAATGCTGTGTGAAATCATGATGGAATAACAAAGATTTATAAAACTTAGTTTGTTAACTAAGTTAACTAAGTTTAAGTTTCCCTGAATGTGTTTCACTTAGTTTTCTTTTACTACTATATAATGCATTTTATTGTAAATATTTTATACAATTGTAGACTGCATTTTGCTTAATGTCATAAAATGTGTAGTGAATATATCCATATTTATATAAATGGATTTTTGCATATTTTATTATTTTATGTTTATAATATTGTATACGAATAAACAAAATAATAAATACAAACCAATAGCAGAGATTAAAGAGGATTGACTGATGGTATGGTATGAGACAGAGAGGAGTGGAAAAGGTCTTATTCGTATCCCGACTCTAGTTAAGCTGGGTAGAAAGGGAAGGTGTTGATGATGATGAATATATATAATATTGTTTTGTGTGTTTCCTGTAGGTTGTGTATATTTTGTACTAAATTATTTTGAATATATTTTGGCTGTGCTGTATATTGTTTTTTATGTGTATTTTGTAGGCTGTTAATGAAGAAGTGAAGCAGATTAAGGACAAGGATAAACAAGTTGCAGTGACACAGGCTCCAGTCACAACGGTATGTAGGGCTGCATTTTGCGATTCTTGTGGTTCTAAATATTCATGCATGTTATTTTGATTAGCTAATTTATATGCCGATCATTTTTTAAAGTGTTTGAAATGACATGATAAAGATATAACTTTGTTGAAGGGGTTACAAATTGAAAATTTAATCACTGTTTCTTGTTTAGTAATTTATTCTCTACATTTTGTGTACAATTAAATTAATCCTGTAAATTTCAAATAAACTGTGGTGAGTAAATTTTATTGATATATTTTGCTTCAGAATTTATAAATTCCTAATTGAAATGTAAGTTACTGATGATTTTATACAATGATTGTTAAGTGGCAGAAGTTGATTTCTGACTGAGTTTGTTTTTAAGTGAAATATGTAGTATAGAATTTTATAACTGTAATTGATTATATTCTATCAGACATATAAGATGGATTATCATAAAAAAGACTGTGGTGATAGAAAAGTATTCATTGATGATTTAAAATTCTCTCAACAATTGATTTTGATTATGCGTATCCTATTAAAGTACTTCTTACTACTTTGCGTTATTTTTGGCATATTTAATCATTGTCGATCTGCAGCTAGATGCTTGTGTCTGTTTTCATTATTGTAGACACCAGCACAGGTAAATTACTTGTCTCTTTTTATCTTAAATGTACATATCTAATTAATTTACTTACATTTTAATTTATATTAAGAAAAATTATATTTTGTATAAAAATTATATTAATTTATTAATTAATTTATATTTTAAATTGACAATGTTTACGTAAGAATTATTTCACCTCAATATTTGTGGATAGAAGTTTAAAGTTGATTCACTTTGTAATGATGTTTTGCTAGAGTTTAATTTTAATCCACAGTTTTAGTCATAATGAATGGAGGTAGGAGTTTTGTGTGATCCTAGCATGTGATTAATTTGGTATAGATCTCATCAGTTTTTACATGAATATTTGTATCAAAATTGGCAAGCTAAATGTATGTTTAATATTTTGAAAAATGTCGTTTGCACTAATTGGTGATTCCTGTTAGCTAAGCCAATATTTTCCTTAGAATTGGCTGCTTAATCGCTGTATGAGTATTCTTTTGTATTACATGTAATTGATATTATATTATATATTATGTAATACTTCATATTTGCTACTTAAATAGTTCACTTTCAGGTCTTGACTTTTTAATATACTGCAGAAAAATATTAAATTGCTGATATGATTGGTTGATTGATAATTACAATCAAGTCTCTCTTCTAACAATATGTCTGTGGTGTGATTTAAATAAGAGCATTTATTAAGTTGATTAATTTTTACATTACTGTGTTAAATTGATGCATTATTTAATAGATTGATTGGCTATATTGAAATTCTGTAGTAATTTGTTATATAACTTTATTATTTGCTACTAATTTTTATACTTGTATTATATTTACTGCAATAAAATTTTATTTGTTAAAATTCTATAGGTTGACGGTTCATCGATGAAGAAGGTCACAGTTATAACAGCTGTTGCCAAGAAGCCTCAGCCAGTTGCTGCTGCAGTAAACAAAGGAGAGCTGATGGAATCCAATATGGATGCTATGGAGGTACGTTGCACGATTTTTAGTTTTATTGTACGCCATTTTTCTCTTGGACCTTGAAATTTGAGTATAAATCTACTTAAAATTATGTACAATTGTAAATACTAATGAAATTTTAAATGTTAATTATGCTGTATGTTTAAAAACGTAAATTAGTTTCTTACAATTTGACTATTGCACACACTGAAGAACTTACAAAACAAATCACAATTAAATTTTCATCTTGCTATTTAAATCCTAGATTTATTTAGACATTATATGTAGAGTTGATGTATCGAGTCTTCAGGGAAAACATTAATACTCGTGTCAAAGTAATAAAAACGCTAATAGTGTAAGGTTTTTGGTACATGTATAGAAGTACAAGTTTGATAGATTTGGAAAATTTTAGGTGAGACCTAAAAATCTACCAGTTCCTTTTAACAAACCTCTATTGCATATACTGAAGAAAGCATCAGAAGACCATATTATTATTAGTACACGAGACCCTATTTTATGTTATGAGCCCTAGTTTTAAAAGCTAAATATATATGTGGTAAAGTGTAATTTGTTTATCTGTGAGTATTGCTCAAAAGTATCAGACTTCAACTTGCTCACAAGGTAGCAGAATACGACTAGGAACGTTTAATTGTAATCATTTTATTAAATATTGCAGTATTCCTCTGAAGAAGAAGAAGAAGATCTCGATGACGCAATGTCTCGACTCTCTAAAAAGAAAAAGGTTAATACTTACACAAACTACAAAATATCATTACATTTTATTGTTATCTTAATTGTTCTGCCAAAATGGTGCAGAAATTGCTCAGATTTTTAAAGAAATTTTAAGCAATGATACTTTCTTTTAAACATTTAGCCATATCATACTCGTTGGTTGACCAAGTTGGTAATGCTCTTGCCTAGTAAGCAGGAGGCACTGATTCAAATTCGATTCAAATTCTAGACAACATCTCTGACAGTGATCAAGATTCTGGGATATGGAAAATACGGAAACTTACATCAGATTGTCTCTAACATTTTTAATTATTTTAAAACTACTTGTTAAACAGAAGTGTCGGTGTATCTTGACTAATCCAAGTTTAGTGTTAAACTTAATTTATTCTATCATTTTTTCATTGAATTTTATCTCTTGCTCATATCAAGGAAATTAGATAATTTAATGTAATAATTTTGAGTTTCATGTTTTATTCTGCACATCTAAGATTATTTGGTTCTTATTTTTACATAAGTAATCTACACACATATGAAAGTACATTAATAATAATAACAGCAATTAGAGTATTACAGTCATCAATGACAACATCGAGCTAGTGAGGGTACATTAAGTATGATAAGCGTTAGCTGTTGTGTATGGTTTGTAAACGATGTTGTTTTTCTTGTGACTTGTTAGGATTTGGTGGTTGTTGATCATAGTAAAGTGTACTACAGATCTTTCAGGAAGGATTTCTATGTGGAGGTTCCTGAGCTTGCTAACATGAAGGAAGAGGGTGTGTATAGATTATCAGTTGTACTTTATATTTGTACTGTATTATTTTATTCTATTTTATATTACTCTATTTCTTCATTTGGAGAGTAGACGCAAGGGTGAGATGATAAATGGAGATAGAGTAATAAGTCAGGGGGTGGAGCTAATGAAGGTAACAGATTTCAAGTATTTGGGGTCTGTAATAGAGGATAATGTGGAGTTGGAAAAGGACTTACTAGTAGGATTCAGGCTGGGTGGGCAAAGTGGAGTGCAGCTAGTGGAGTGCTGTGTGATAGGAAAATACAACTAAGACTGAAAGGCAAATTTTATAGTTCTCTGGTAATGCAAGTAATGATGTACTGTTCGGAATGTTGGGCACAAAAAAGGGAACATTTACAGAGTTTGTTTGTGGCAGAAATGAGAAAGTTACGTCTAATGTGTGGAAAAACTAGGAAGGACAGAATGGAAAATGAATGTGAGGATGAATTTGAGTGTTAAGGGGATGGGGGATAAGTTAGCTCAGTCGAGATTGAGATGGTATGGTTAACTTGAATACATGCAGGGTAGACAGAACATTCCATTATGCGACTGTATCAAATTCAGTCTGTGACGCATTGTAGAAAGTGTCCTAGTGAGCTCCAGGCTGTTAACGTTGGCGAAGCAAGTGCAGTTCATTGGCTAATGAACTTCAATAGCCTACCTGAAAAAGAAGATCGACAAAATTGACCCATTGGTAGAGCATGTGCCTAATCGTGAGGCCATGGTAAAAATCCCAGGTCACTCAACAATGGATTAGCCCTGAGAGATGGGAAGTTATTCTTATAGCTTCAATTTCTCCTACCAACAGACTACTAATAACAATGGAATGAGAAAAAATAGCAAATACAAAAAACAGCAATTAAGCAAGAAGAGTATTAAATAATATCAGTCGGAAAGAAGGGTAATTAAGGTTAGAAAGCTCTCACATGCTTATTGTAAGATCCCATTATTCTTTTATTAAAACGGTTATAACGTTTTTTTATTATAATATTTATTCTTCATTCGTTAGTCAATGTTTCACAGGTTTTGGCAGGTTGCTAGCAACTAATATTAGATTTATTAAGAACTGTAAGTAACATAATTATTATGGTAGTCAGCTAGATAAAATACTCTATATCTTCACTGACGACCAATTATTCTCGCAATATGCATTTTGTGCCTTTGCTGAAAAATAAACTTATTATATATTCCATTCTATCTATTCTATCAATCCTTTCCCTGACTAATCATATCTTTGCTATTGAAAGAGCCAACTAGCAGCAAGCTTCGATGCATGATTAACCTTCCACGAGCACAAGAGGATCTATATCATTTGCAGACTGATCTGATCTTAAACCCAGGCCAATTTCATCCGAGGCAAACACTGTAATCGTTATGCCTTAACCCCTCCCGCAAGTCTCTAATCTAAAATCTGCTACTTATTGCTGGATATGAAATGTGTATAACTAGACAAATACGTAAAACAAAATAGAATGACCTTTAATTTGCCTGTTTTTGTTTCGTGAACAGACGTTAATGCACTTAGGGAAGAACTGGAAGGAATAAAAGTGAGAGGAAAGAAATGTCCAGCACCAATCAAGTCATGGGCTCAGTGTGGTGTCAGCAAAAAAATACTCGAGTGCCTCAAAAAGTTTGTGAATTTATACTGTAGAGCCTTCGTTACATGCTCTCCATAACTTAAATGTCAGTATGTTAGCAAGACTGTTACTTCTATATTGACTCTCTGTTTTATTGCCGTTTTAATACGGCAACATATGCATACTTTTTTTTATTTGATCAAAATTATTAATCAAAATTTAAAAATAATTATTTGTTTATTAAACAAACATCTTGAAAATTAATTTGTTATTAATTTAGTGAAATATTTAATAGCTGAATTTTTGAATTTTCTAAATTAAATGGTTGAAAGATTAAAAAGAGTACTGGAAGCTTCAGTTTAGTAGTTGAGTATTTTCTAACTATTATTATTGTTATTATTATTATTATATTATTATTATTATTATTATTATATTCTTTTATTACATGAAATCTGACATACTGCAGAAAACGTACACACACACAAATGGCAATATAGAAAGTAATAAACATAAGCAGACATTGTTTAAAAAACGTAATAAGAGTCTTTATATAGCATTCTAATTATAAAGTTCTTATCCATCAAAGGTGTGCGCTTAGATGGTAAAGAGAAAGGGTGAGCCCTCTCCCTGAGCTTAAAGTTAACATTATCTTTAAGCGACAGAAGAAGCCGGTGCAGGACATGCTGTTTGTTACTGATGATAGCGTTAAACAATTTCTCATCTGCATCGGCAGCAATATCCGCAAAAGATCGTACTCCATCATAAAAGTAACATCTTGTAGCCTTCCTGAGGAAGGCTTCAAGGCGTTCACTCTCAGAGGAACCAACATAACCCCACCAAAATTGCGATGCATATGTTAACTTGGAGAGTACAATAGATTTAAAGACAGTGACAATTAGGTCAGAATTAAGACCTTTTGATTTTAGAGTGCGAATGGCAAAAAGATTAGAAGAGCAACTGCTAATTATATCATCCACGTGGACAGAAAAAGAAAAATTGGATTGCAGTGTAACACCTAAGCACTTCAAGGTGTTGACTCTGACAATTCCATCTAGGAGTGGTGGCACAGAACTTGCTAGAAATCTAGATCGCGGAGGATGGAAAAGAAGTTCACGGGATTTCGACTTATTCAACTGTAGATTGTTCTTACTGGATCACAAGTCAATGTTATCAAGTTCATCGTCAGTAGTATAAAGATACTGAGATGGGATAGTGAGGTATGTATCATCAGCGAACTTAATAATGTCATTATAAGAGTGGATAGGTCTTAAATCCGAAGCAGTAAAGGATTATGAAGCGGGACCAATAGCTGAACCTTGTTCAACACTAGCTGAAATATTTGCAGTAGAGGATACATTGCCATCAAATTTAGTACAATGTTGACGGCCAGTAAAGAAACTAACAAGCCAATTATGGATGCTAAATGGTATGTCCAGATCAGCAAACTTTTCAATAACAGTTGAATGTCTGATCCGATCAAAAGCTTTGCTAAATCTAGAACAATGACTTTGACAAAGGGACTACTTGACAGGGGCAACAGACTGTGCCATGGAAGCATTTAAAAGTGTTGTTAGAGGTTGACAGAATAACAGGAGCAGACAACCTGAGAAACCAGGCAGTTAGACCATCCAAACCAGTAGCAGTTGGGTTCAGGCTGTTCAATATGTTAAAAACTTGAAATTCAGAAATTGGTTTAAAATCGGCCTTAGAATTGGTACTTTTCAAGAGAGGCGCAGAATATTTAGGGTCAGTTGATATATTAGCATAATGATCGTTAAGGGAGTCAGCAGTGATGTTACCAGGAACTAGATGCTTAGATTTTTTCCCTAAACATTGCTTTACCATTTGCCGGAGTTCAACTGTTGATGAATCTGTATTGAGACGCGATAGCTGCTTAGAATTAGCTTTAGCAATAAGATACCAATTTTTTTAGCAAGAGAGTTTGCCTTTTCAATCTTGCCAGAGCGCATCAGAGCATTCTTTCGTCGTAACAAACTCTTGATTTCTGGCGATACAAAGCTATGGTCATTAGAGGTTAATGTTATTGTCTTTGGAGGAAAGAAATCATCTTGCAGCTTCCGAGCAATCAAATAAAACTCATCAAACATGTCTTGCACATGCAAGTCAGTCATGTCTTTGAAGACATCATTGTTAGATAAGTAGTTAAGGTAACAGGCATTAAGAGAAGGGGATTTCGGGCGAAAAGTAACCCTATGCTTACTTTTAGTAATACATAAAATTTGAGCACCAGAATAAGCTACAATAGCCCTGTGGTCGCTAGTTACTGTAGAGTTAATGACCTTAATGTTCTCAAAAAGATCGTCAATTGAAAGAATATGGTCTAGTTGATTTTGACATCTAGTAGGTTCTTTGGTTAAATCAACCAGACCCGTAATATGCGAAATTAAATTAGAATTCAACTGGTTAAAGTCACCCCATAATATAGCATAATCAAAGTCATGTAATCTAAATAGTTGCTCATATGATCCTTCAAAAAAGGCAAGAAAGTTATCAATGCTATAAACAGGATTGGGAGGGTGATACAATGCACCCACAGCTATCGACTGAGATTTGTGAGAACATTTGACCCACAGAAGTTCGTAATCTGAATTGCTATAGTCAGTGTTCACTAATTCGCTATTCATCGAGTCTCGAGCATATATGGCCACGCCACCACCTCGTCTACCTAACCTATCCAACCGGTGCATGTTATACCCATCTATGTTGACCGCTTCATCCTTATGCTTCGCCTTGAGATGTGTCTCTGATGGTATGGTCAGGTCAATAGACATGGATGTGAGGTCGGCAGCTAAGTTGTCAATGGCGTGAGGTTTGGCTAGAGAACGTATGTTGAGAACGTAGACAGACGGCGGAGGGGCATTAAATCCTCTGCTGGCAGAATAAGGGGTAGATGATTTTAGATTACAAGGTTTAATTCGAATGATACCAGAGTTTTGTATGAGAGCCGTGTGAGTTAAGGTCTTCTGCGTGAGCGGGGTTGGGTGACTCTGAATTCTTGATGTGGTACGAACAGGAATAGGTCTCTGTTTAAACCGTCCGCCCCTGCAGCCTCTGTAGTTCAACAGCCCATGAGCCGACAGGGCTTGTAGCGTGCAGCTGTTGATGCAGCTGCTGATGTTAGTGGAGCGGCGAATGTTGAACAGCCTGGCAGCTGTGTACATAATAGGTCTCTTAGCAGCGGTAGTCAGCAGCTGGCTGACACTAGCTGCTGCAGCTAGTAGCTGGCTGGTCTTATTCATCATAAAGTCAAATATATAATATTCTTAAATCCATCTAAGATCACAGTCAGAGTAGAGATAATCCACACAGATAACTACCGAATATTGATAAATAACGATGGTTTGTATTTTTCTTGAGCAGAAATGGTTTCGAGAAACCTACACCCATACAAGCGCAGGGTATTCCAGCAATAATGTCTGGCAGAGATTTGATAGGTATTGCTAAAACTGGGAGTGGTAAAACTCTGGCTTTCCTCATGCCCATGTTCCGCCATATTGAGGACCAACCACCGCTAGAGGAAGGAGATGGTCCAATAGGTAAGTTGTAAATGTACGAGTTAGTTTCTTAATTCTTTCATTGAATTTTAGTAATACTTTTAGTTCTTATTTATCAAGTTCCATATCGTTATAAGATCACAAATTGAAACTTTCAACCTTCAGCGGTTGCTTACGATTTTCTAAGGTACTGCAACGAAAATGAGTTAATACTGATAAGACTGTGACTTGAAACTTGAAGACTTCTTGAGAAAGAATTATGTACCGTTAAATTTTTTATTATTTATCTGTCCGATTTTTCAATTTTTCAAATTTAGTATACGATTTTTCAGTTTGTCCGATTGTGCAAGCTTGCTTTACATACAGAAAGCAAAGTGTTGTGTTAGCAAGTCTCTCACGACTTATAGATTATTACACCTATGTTATTTTCTGTAATTAACTTATAAGTAACAAATATATGGTCGATTCAGAGTTTGATATATAGGTGGTGCCAATTGTGCCTGCCATTGTGTTTTTTTGAATAATTTAAGCTTAGTAATATATGGTTTTGATATATTTAATGTATTTGATATATTTAACGTCAGAAAGGGCATTCGGTTGGAGAGCGCCTAGGCTCCAGAAATTGCTACAAAAATTTAAACGAATGCAAAAGTCTCAAATGGGGGATTGGCTGGTGTTGTAGTGTAGGACAGGGAGGATTTGAGGCAGTCTATTTGTATCCCGACCCTAGCTAAACTGGGATTTAAGGGAGGATGATGATGATGATGAGTAATATATGGTTTTGATGTAAATTTTTGCACAATATTGGAAAAGCTATATATGATAATAATTTTTCGTAGCAATATTTATTAAATAAGTGACATTTTCTGGGCATTATTATGAAAAATAAGAGGGAAATCAATTATCATCATTTGGTGAAATGTAAATAGGACTCAAAATTTTCCTTATTTCTGTTTTTTTAATAATTTTTCCCTGTTATAATGACATCTGACATTGGTATTTTCTGTCTTATAGCCGTCATACTGACACCCACTCGAGAGCTGGCTATGCAGATAGGCAAGGAGTGCAAGAAGTTCACGAAGGCACTAGATCTTCAAGTCGTGTGTGTCTACGGAGGCACCGGCATTTCTGAGCAGATTGCCGAGCTGAAGCGCGGTACTGAGATAGTTGTCTGCACTCCTGGGCGCATGATTGACATGTTAGCAGCTAACAGTGGTTAGTACTGTAACTTTCTATCCAGTGCTCTGTCTCATGGCAGGTCTATGTTAATTTATACCTTATGAATGTGACTGTCTACTACTGAACAATGACAAAAGATGCAATGGTCGACAGCGGATAATGTTTATTAAGAGTAAATATCAATAATGTATAATATCAATAATATATATCAATATATATAATATATATAATATATATATATAATATATATATATAATGTATCTATATATAATATATATATATATATATATATATATATATATATATATATATATAATATATATATAATATATATAATATATATCAATAATATATCAATAATAATAAGGATAACGTTTATTAAGAGTAAATAAGAGTAAATCTTAGCAAGTGGATGCAGTTAACTGAAACAGAGATGATCAGAGCAACAATGAACAGTGACATATGGAGGAATATGACCATGACCGCCCAGGCTTGGAACAGGCACAGCACTGAGAGATGAAGGAGAAGATTGAACAACACCACTTATAACTTGCATCAGAATTAGCCATTTCATTTATCATTTTTAAAGTAAATTTTTGTCTAAAAAAGATTTATAAAAATGTTAGTTCTTCACTTTTTTGCAAAATTATATTTAGTCAAATTTATCTTGTCTTTGTTTTGCTTTTATGAATTGCTACAAGTTTTCCTGGATTTAAATTATATTTAATTCTTTATTTTAGGACGAGTGACAAATTTACGGCGGTGCACTTACATTGTGCTTGATGAAGCTGACAGAATGTTTGACATGGGATTTGAGCCTCAGGTATTTCGACAATTAGAATTACGTTTTGCTTATTTTGTAATTTGTGCCTTGATATTGTTGCTTTACCATTGCATAAGATTTTCTGTTCACTGTTATAATTTCAGTCATCCCCGTGTTGTGTCCGGGTTGTTTGAAGAATAGAACAACCGGTGACTGCTCGTGTCGTGGAAGGCGACTGAGCCACTAAGACCCAAACCAACGTCAGAAAAGGCATTCAGTTGATGAGTGCCTAGGCTCCAGAAATTTTCTACAAATTTATAGGGTATATAGGGGATTGACTGATGTGGAGAAGGTCTATTAGTATCCTGACCCTAGTTAAACTGGTATTAAAGGGAAGAAAATGATGATGATGATGATGTTATAATTTCTGTCAGTTAGTTGTAGCTAGTTGTACTCGTAATATATCATTAAACGATCGTCACTTGTTTCTCTCTTACATCTACATGTTTGTTTATCGCTAATCATTGATTTAATTTACTGTGTTTTAACTCATCCGAGATAGTACATATACCAACACCTTGGGGTTTGTTTATTCAAAGCCGGCTTCACTCGGTCTTCAATGCCCATTCTAGTACTATCCTAGCCCGACGTTGTTTAGCTGTTTATTGAATGCACTCAAGGGTATCAAGGGTACTAAGACTTGCTCCTGTTAGTTATAACTGTTAGTTTATTAAGCCTTGAGAAAGTAGCTTAGCTGTTTTAACTGACCCTAGAAACTAAAACTTAGTTGCATATTTAATTCCAAACCTTATTAGTCTTTTTATTCAAATTGGCTTCTCTTTCTGTATGAAGTCAGTAATAAAATGTTGCTATAATAAGATGAATTTCTTAGATTCTGTTAATCATTGTCATTATTATATCATTATCAGTTATCAACTGTACTAGTTAAACGAAATAAATGCTAATTGTTAAAAAACAATTTAAAAATACTGTTCTATTTTTTTCAAAAATTCTTATATACACTTTTTCTGTTATGTCTCCATCAAATACGTTATATGCTGGTTAGCTAGGATAATTACCTATGAGACGTAGCCAATAAAACTATTGTTTGATGTACATGTAATTTATATTCTAGGTAATGCGGATAGTAGAGAATATACGCCCGGACAGACAGACAGTTCTGTTTAGCGCCACATTTCCTCGACAGATGGAGGCCCTTGCCAGAAGAATCCTAACGAAGCCTATAGAAGTTCAAGTTGGAGGTCGTAGTGTAGTGTGCAAGGACGTAGAGCAATATGTGGTGAGTTATGGAATCAAGTGTTTCTACAAAATCTTTCGTTATGTGTACGTTTATTGTATACATATATGTATATTTTAAAAATATTTTTTCATTTCATTAGTGCTAGAATGCTGCTCGTGTTGTTATATTGCTCATTTCTCGTTGTAATAAAGGTATGTTGGAGTGTTCAAGTTTAATTTCTATGTAATATTTTAAATTTTCTTAGTTAAATTTGTAATATAATAATTGTATGGTGTAAAATGGTGCTGTCACTGTATCATGCTTTTTTGAATTTATTCCAATGCTTTGCATTTTGAATGAGACAAAATTTGAAGGCAAGTGTATTCTATTTAATTTTGTTAAATTTTGTAATAAATATTTTGCTTCTAGATTACTTATATTTAGAACTCTGTGGATTTTTCAGAAAATTCTAGAAACTTTCAAAAACTGTTATTTAGCTGTTAGGACAATTTGATTTAAATATTTTTAGACTATAGAAGTGTATTTATTAATTTTGCGCATGATTTTCTTCTCTGTTTCTAGATAATTCTGGAGGATCATCAGAAGTTCCTAAAGCTGCTGGAGCTATTGGGGTTGTACCAGGAGGCTGGAAGCATTCTCGTGTTTGTTCACAAGCAGGAGCATGCGGATGAGCTGATGAAGAATCTACTGAAACATTCCTATCCCTGTATGTCGCTGCATGGAGGCATTGACCAGTATGATAGAGACAGCATTATGGGAGATTACAAGTGTGGAAACATTAAACTACTTGTAAGTATAATGTAACTTATTATTGGATCTTAATATAAGCATTCCTAACCTCTGAATTAGAAATCTGATTATAGAAATCTAGTTTATGCCCATCTGATGGAGACAGCATAGGGGGATAACGATTCTGAAAAATTATCAAACTATCTCTTAGTGCACTGCCTACTGGCAGGTCCATGGTATATAACTCCTCCAACCATCTCTATCTTCCGTTTCCTCTTCATATCCACAAACGAGTGGATCTTTAAATCATCTATAACATTCATTTTGATATACCATTATTCTTGGAAATATCGAACTACCTGTGCATATTGTAGACAACAATGAAAAATTCCACTGTTAGATTCCAAAGTTGTTTCCTCAGTAATTATCACTCAATCTTTTTTAAAATCTAGATATGAATATTTTCTGATCGTGCTTTGAAGAACTTGAATTTATTAACTTTAAAACAGTAATTTATTTATCTTTATTCGTACCGTAAAATTAATGGATATTTAAGATGTTTTAGAAACTTCAGATCAGGTTGATGTTTAGATAAAATGTAAGTTAGATGTTAGTTAAGTTTTGCTCTGTTGTAACATCAAGTATTTTGCACTGTGTTTGATGATTAGTTAATTTAATACAATAACTCGTGCATCTTTATTCATACAGTAAATTTAGGATGTTTTTGAGATGCAAGACCAGGGTGATGATTAGCTGTAGAATTTTAGATACTGGTGTTTGTAAGTTTGCTGTGCTGTAATAGCAATTATTACCGCACAGTGTCATTGCATGTCTCTAAAACATCCTCAATTTACTGTATGAATAAAGATGCAGCAATTATTTTATTAAGTTAACTTGAGCCAGTGGCGATGTCAGTAAGATATTTGACCGTGGATCAGTATATGCAGGGTTCAAATCCTGGGCTCGATCAGTATGTGCAGGATTCAAATCCTGGGCTCGCCCAGCACTGACATCGCTTTCGAGTGAGGAAACTGACGTTAATGTTAGCTTTAGCTTTTTTTATTCTGTACTCTGTTTAATGATTAAGGTGAACCTATAATCATGTCATGATGCTAGATATCATTGATAATATTAATACTGCTGGGTAAATAAACAGCTGGATAAATGAGCTGGACGTTGTAATCATGTATGATTGGGGATTGAAATAAGCCCTTGGCTTTCTTCCCTTGTTCCTGCTACCTAAGTTTGACTAACGATTGGAGTAACGAAAGATGGTAGCAGTTCTGGTATATTCTGGTAAATATTATTTTATTTCAGATAGCTACATCTGTATGCGCCAGAGGACTGGACGTTAAAGACCTGATACTGGTTATTAACTATGACTGTCCTAACCACTACGAAGACTATGTGCATAGAGTTGGGTATGTCACATGATTAATTATTTATGTAGTATGATCATAAAATAATTTTTTTGCATAGTTGTGAATTTATTTAAAGAGTTTCATCATCATCGTCATCATCTTCCCTTGAAGCCCATTTTAACTAAGGTCTGTATTAGGAAATTTTCTAGCAATTTCTAGAATCTAGGCGCTCGTCAATCGAATGCCAACGTTTATTTAAAGAGTTTATTTAATCATTTCAAAGTAAAAAGCTGAAATATAAAGCATTTATTAACGTTGACTTTGAGGAAATTATAAATTAATAAGTATTTAAAATGTTCAGAATGAGTTCTTTTATTAAGTGTTTAAGATAATTGCTTGATAATTTTCTCAAATAGGGGATTGACTGGTGGTGTGGTGTAGGACCGAGAGGATTTGAAACAGTCTATTTGTATCCCGACCCAGGTTATACTGGGATTCAAGGGAGGGTGATGATGATTATTATTATTATTAGTAGTAGTAGTAGTAGTAGTAGTAATTATTATTAGTGATAATTGATTGATCGCTGCAGGAGGACAGGACGAGCAGGTAACCACGGCTACGCGTACACATTTATCACCAAGGATCAGGGTCGTATGTCAGGAGAGATCATCAAGGCTTTTGAGTTGTCTGGCGCGGCAGTGCCGCCTGAACTAGTCGCGTTGTGGGATGAGTACGTGAAACAAGCCGAGGCGGTACGTAGTTCAATTTCTGTTTTTTGATTGTTAACAAGTGCTCATATGTGTGTAAGTGAAGTAAAGTAAAAAGTAAACACGCATTATAGTGAAATGATCAACTATGTCGAAATCTATCGCTTTAAATACCACAATACCACACGTTTAGACCGTTAGGCAATTTAGACAAATTTCCTTATAACCAATCCAGTGAATGTCCAAGATTTTACTCTCAGATAAGCGTGGCTGGGATTCGAACCCACGAGAGTTCCATTCACTTCAAAATCTGTCATTTAAAACTTCGTGACGTTGCCCGTACGATATTAAGACATTCTGAAGCACTATATAACAATTCTTTGCTGTAATTCTTACTGTTATTAACAGATTCATGAGATCATTGTCCTTTAAATGATTACAAATCATGCACAATAGCGCTTATATATTGAAATATTCTACTTAGCTTACTCAGCTATCTTTCTGTTGCTCTTCATAAAATTCGTTTATTCTTTTTAAATTAATAATGGTTCTTTTTGTCGTTACTTCTATATTTTATGCATATTTCATTTGTTAGTTGATTGCAGTTTTGCATGCATCATGATCTTTATGTTCTTGTGATTTTAAAAATGCAAATTTTGAATTTTAAACTTAAAGTAAATGTTTGCTAATAGTATGCTAAAATTTACTTATAGAAGGCAATATCAAAAATATCAAAATTAAAATATTTTAAAAATCATTTGAAGCAGCTTCAAGTAATGCCATTCTGATGAGATCAGCTGTTGACAGAGCTATGATGTGCTCATTGCCGAGCGATATAGCTTCTGGAATATGCGAGATGTTACGCTGTATCTACTATAACTACAAAACTGGATAGAATGTTTGATGTTGTTGTTGGCTGTTAGGAGGGGCGCAAGGTGACCAGCTACAGTGGATTCAAGGGTAAAGGATTCAAGTTTGATGAGCAGGAGTCGGAGCTGGCTAACGAGAGAAAGAAACTGCAGAAAGCAGCTCTGGGATTGGAGGATTCAGATGAAGAGGATGCTGGAATGAATGTTTGTACTTTCTTTGATATCATTTTGGAAATGCTAATTAATTTAGATAATAGATATAATTTTTGTGATAATAAAGTGATAGTAAAATAACAATAGAAGTTTGTCTCTTTACTTAAAGGAAAGATATATACTTGCTGTGAGCTTTTTCTTATCATATCACATATCAGTATTTGTGTAGACCACAAGTGCTAATGTTTTCTGACTTTACTTACTCTGTCGCCGAAGATTTGAGCTAAACTTTACGTTGTGTTATAAAAGCACTTGAGTGTTTTTTATAAGTTTTCAATTATAATAAATATTGTGCAAGTAATTGACTAGGCTATTAATATCGCAATATAATCTGTATATAATTTTTATTAAAATGTTTTAATATATCTATATACTTTAATATTTTTATATTTAAAATATATTTGAATAAATTACTATTTTGCTTCTTGTTTGAAGTAGATGCGTGTGCTCTTCTTATTCAAGTCAATTAGCATGTATTTACACTTCTGTATCTCTTTCTACTGTTCTGCCAAGTGACAGGTTCATGCTACAAAATTTCAACTCACATGCTGCAAGTTAATCCTATCAGAAAAGTATATGCTTATTTCACACCTTAATGTAGCCTATTGCTTGGGAATAATGTGGCTTCTGAGATACCTTTCAGTTGCCTTCCTTAGTTCTTACTCAGTCGCCTCTTGCGACGCATGCAGTGTATGGTTGGTCTATTCTTCCGTGTCCCGAACACAACATGAGAAACACAACTATGCAGGAATCTTAAATTTGAGATTATTTCTGCAAAATTAATTTCACGTAGTTGTCTGCACAGCTATGCATGTTGTCAAGGTCAATTGTTAATGTTTTAGATTGAAGAGAAGATAGAGAAAATGTTTGCGAGTAGAAAGCGTGTAACCGACGTTTCGAAGCCAGCCCTAGGCTTCACTGCTGCCACAGCACCAGGAATGCCTCCAGGTACTGCTCCAGGTGCTGCACCAGGAGCCTCAGGTGCCCTCTCACTCGCTGGCGTTGGTTTAAATCAGGAGAAGCTGGAGTTGGCCAAGCAGCTTGCTTCAAAGATCAACGCTGCGAAGAATATTGGACCAGAAGCTCAGGACGTTAGTCAACAAGCCGCTGCGGCTATACTCAAGGGCGGCATGGCCGCACCAGCTGTATCGGTATGTCCATCAATCTGTATGCTATAGTCTAGCCTAAATGTCCATCAATCTGTATGCTATAGTCTAGTCTATAGCGTAGCTGCACCAGCTGTATGGGCGTGTCAGTCTGTCAATCTGTACTTTGATGTAAAGGCTAAAGTCAAGTTTAATATCAGTTTCCTGCTCGAAAAGCATGTCAGTGACGGGAAGAGCATTGGATTTGAATCATGTACATACTAACTATCTGTCGAACAACTTTTCAACAAGGCAACGTCTCAGCCCGGTAGCTTGTAGCTTATATCTGTACTTTATAATCTGTATTTGTCTTAAATTAAAAATTATTTATTTATTTATTTTATTATTTTAGTTCTATTGTTTGTTTAAAGTCTGCTATATCAGCTTTCGTGTAAAAAAATTATTGTATCCTGGTTTAATGTTGAATCAGTATGGACTTACTGTATCATATCATGCAGTTTAATTTTGCAGATTTGTATGACAATAAATTATAATCATATTAGATGGTATTTTTGGTAATGCAGCACAATTTAATTTGCTTGTGATCCAAGATTTTGCTGTTTAAAATCTTAACATTTGTTGTGACTATTATTACTTATGTATTGTAGTTTATTTCTAGTTTTTTATGTGCTTTTATTATATACTTTACATCTGCAGTCCAAGACGCTGGCTGAACAAATGGCGGAAAAGATCAACGCGAGGATTGGATACATGCCGAGAGCTGAGAAAGAAGAAGAAACACCTCAAGCCGCTCCAGTGGAAACACTCAAGAGATACGAAGAGGAACTGGAAATCAACGACTTCCCTCAGACTGCTCGCTGGAGGGTCACTTCAAGGGTTTGTCTTCTTGTTTGTGTTTGCTAGCCTGTATGTATTCTTCAAACTCAAGATGTGTATGTGTGCTTGCTTGTGCTTGCTAGCCTGTATGTATTCTTCAAACTCAAGATGTGTATGTGTGCTTGCTTGTGTTTGCTAGCCTGCATATATTCTTCAAACTCAAGATGTGTATGTGTGCTTGTTTGTGTTTGCTAGCCTGTATGTATTCTTCAAACTCAAGATGTGTATGTGTGCTTGCTTGTGTTTGCTAGCCTGCATATATTTTTCAAACTCAAGATGTGTATGTGTGCTTGCTTGTGCTTGCTAGCCTGTATGTATTCTTCAAACTCAAGATGTGTATGTGTGCTTGCTTGTGTTTGCTAGCCTGCATATATTTTTCAAACTCAAGATGTGTATGTGTGCTTGCTTGTGCTTGCTAGCCTGTATGTATTCTTCAAACTCAAGATGTGTATGTGTGCTTGCTTGTGTTTGCTAGCCTGCATATATTCTTCAAACTCAAGATGTGTATGTGTGCTTGTTTGTGCTTGCTAGCCTGTATGTATTCTTCAAACTCAAGATGTGTATGTGTGCTTGCTTGTGTTTGCTAGCCTGCATATATTCTTCAAACTCAAGATGTGTATGTGTGCTTGCTTGTGCTTGCTAGCCTGTATGTATTCTTCAAACTCAAGATGTGTATGTGTGCTTGTTTGTGTTTGCTAGCCTCTATGTATTCTTCAAACTCAAGATATTTATGTGTGCTTGTTTGTGTGTGTATGTATCGTTCGAATCGATGTGTTTTGCTTTTTTCTGTGTCCATCATTCAAACTGCTAATTTTCCTAGGTTCTATCAAAGTAAACCGGTATCTTTCACAACTAGTTCCAAACAAAGGTGCTGACTCGTAATTATCAGATTAATATCAGCTTATTATAATTAATTATCAGCTTAACATTATTTAAGCTCTGTCAGATTTATTTAAAGATCAAATTGCAATGCCTTGCTTTGTTTGATTGTCGTGTATAACAGGAAGCTCTGACAACTATATGCGAGTATTCAGAAGCAGGAATCACTGTACGAGGCACCTACTATCCCCCCAACAAAGAGCCTAAAGATGGCGAGAGAAAACTTTATCTTGGTATAGAGGCCACCACGGAATTAGCCGTGCAGAAAGCAAAGACAGAAGTGATACGACTCATCAAGGAGGAACTAGTGAGACTCGTAAGTGTAAACTTTCTGTTTATATATCTGTAGTGTGTTTCTGCTTTTATGTAAAAGCAGGTAAAGCTAAGGTTAACGTCAGTTTCCTCACTCGAAAGCGATGTCAGTGACGGGTAGCTCAGGATTTGAACCCCAATGACACAAAATGATGTGTCATTTTATTTGTATGTTTTGTTTTTTAATGAAAGTTTAAATGGATGAGTTATTTGTATCTTCTCATGTCAGCTGTGTATTTTTGTACTTGTATATGTCTGTAGTGTGTTTGTATCTTCTTATATCTGTAGTGTGTTTGTACTTGTATATGTCTGTAGTGTGTTTGTACTTGTATATGTCTGTAGTGTGTTTGTATCTTCTTATATCTGTAGTGTGTTTGTACTTGTATATGTCTGTAGCGTGTTTGTCTTGTATATGTCTGTAGTGCTTTTTTACTTCCATATGTCTGTAGCGTGTTTGTACTTTCATATGTCTGTTGGGTGTTTGTACTTCCTTATGTCTGTAGTGTGTTTATACTTATATATGTCTGTTGTGTGTTTGTACTTTTTTATATCTGTACGTGAGTCATTCTTAACTGATACAGTTCTGTGATAGCTACCAACTGTGTACAATTTTGTGAATGAATCCTGAATGTGCAGGCATTGGGGCCTACTCCTCTATACCGATCACTATGCTACTTTTTACGTTTTACTTTTACTCTGTTTAAATACATTTAAAGTGAAATCTGAAATCTTTGCTGAATTTTTACTATTTTTTATTATTATTGAACCAAACAGCTCCAACGACTCTGTTTATTTTATGTGTGGTAATGAAATTTTTGTTTTTTTTATTAACATGCTCTATGTTAATGCTATTCTTTCAATTTTATTCTAACTTTTATTGATATTCTTTGGATTTGTCTGATTTTAATTCTGCAAAATATTTGTTTGTGTTTACAGCAAAACAGCTACCAGCCGATCATGAAGAATCGCTACAAAGTAACATGAGAAGAACTGTGAACTATGGCTTGCACATATAATAATAATAATATTAATAATAATAGTAATAATAATAATGATGATAATAATAGTAATAGTAACAACAACACCAATACAAGACTCTATAATATATAATATAATAGTATAAAAACTTAAAAAGTAAAGTTGATCTACAGGGAATTATAGCAAAATCAATACGTTCATCGTGTAAGCGATGTGAATCGAATCTAGGTTTGAGTAGTAAATTTACAGCATTAACTCATTAATAACTAACAAATTGAACCATAACAAAACACTGGTGCATTTGTAAACTACTTGACAGACAACTTTGTTTAATGGGGAATTGTTTTGTGATTTGGAGTGTAAAATTATTCTTTAACTTTAAATAAAAGACTGCAATCCTTGAAATTTTAATTTATATTTATTTATATGTACTTACTCCAATTGTTCCCCGTGTTGTGTCCGGGTTGTTTGAAGAGTTGACCAACTGGTGACTGCACGTGTAGTAGAAGGTGACTAAAGCACTAAGATCCATACCAACATCTGAAAGGGCATTCGGTTGGTGAGCTGCTAGGCTCCAGAAATTGCTACAAAAATTTAAACGAATGGAAAAGTCTCCTATAAGTGATTGACTGACGGGATGATGTAGGACAAAGAGAATTTGAGACAGACTATTCGTATCCCGACCCTAGTTACATAAAACATAACATAACGGCACACTGGGTCAGGAAGCACAGATGCTTGTTTAAGACCCATTTCCTCCTTCCTCTCCATGGTTATTAGTAATCGTTGCCTTTTGATGGCGCATCAGTTGCAGCCGGCGCGGATTTAAGAATAACCTTCCATCACCTTGGGATTTTTTCCTTCCTAAGCTTTTACCAACACTCGGTCTTCCAAGGTGGTCACCCACAAAGTACTAACCGAGGTCGATGCAGCTTAACTTCGATAACTCACGCGCGACTACACAAAGTGCGCCAATCCCGCCGTCTGGGATTAGCGCAGTTAAACGGGAATTCAAGAGAAGATGATGATGATGATGATGATGATGATGATGATGAGGATTCCAATTGTACTGGCTATACTACTGAATATATATCGCATTCAACTGTTGACAGCTTAATGCTCAATACATAGCCGGACCGTCTCTAGCAATGGATAAGCTTAAGTCACATTAAGTTAATTGGGGCTGGATTTGGCAAGAATTATAACGATTTTGTAAATATACCGCTTTTGAAACTGAGTAGTACAAATGAATTATGTCACTATCAAGTGAAATTTTGGTCAGTTAAAAACACCCAAAGAAAATTAGTAAACTTCACTTATGACTTATGCTGTATACATATTATATCATAAAGTGAAGATCCAACTGAAAAATCGTCGGAACCAAGGGGTATTAAACTATTTTTAACAAATAAGATAAAACAACTTTTTGTTATGCTAAGAGATAAACGATCTACTTGAAACCAATCAACCAAATATACTGTATTACTTCATTACTGGTAATTGATTGATTGTTGACATTACATAAGACATATAACTTAGTCATAACATATTTGCTGATGTACTTTACGGGAATTTATTCTTTAAACATTTAGGCATAAGCATATTATCTGGGTAGTCTGCTGTGCTGCACCTTAGCTCTCTTTCTATCTCTATCTTTCTCTCTCTCTTTCTCTCTCTCTCTCTCTCTCTCTCTTTCTCTCTCTCTCTCTCTCTCTAGTTCTTACCCTTTTGTGTGCTACAAAATGACTCGTCTGACGTCTGTAGTCTTTTTGTCTGCCAATATCCTCATTGATTCATTTCTTGCAAAAATAAACAATTAGATACTGGGTCATACAAGTTAAACTCTCTCTCTCTTCTCTCTCTCTCTCTCTCTCTCTCTCTCTCTTCCTCCCCCCCCCCCCCCCTCTCGTTCTGACACTAGTTCTTACACTCTTGTGTTATACAAAATGACTCGTCTGTTATCATTTTTTGTCTGCTTAGCTCTTACTCATAAATTCATAATTTCCTTTCACACAACAATAAAGAAATCAATAGAGTCCTACAAGTTAACCCTATCACAAAGCCTACGCAAAGCTGTACTACTGTACATGCATAACTATTACGTAATGTAACATATTTCTCGTTCTATATAGATCACTGTAACTTTTCTCTTCACTTTGCAGAGATCACTGTAACCTTTCTCTTCACTTTGCAGAGATCATTATAACCTTTCATTCCGTTAATTGTGTAGAGATCACTGTAACCTTTCTCTTCACTCTGAAGAGATCACTGTAACCTTTCTCTTCACTTTGAAGAGATCACTGTAACCTTTCTCTTCACTTTGAAGAGATCACTGTAACCTTTCTCTTCACTTTGAAGAGATCACTGTAACCTTTCTCTTCACTCTGAAGAGATCACTGTAACCTTTCTCTTCACTTTCCAGAGATCACTGTAACCTTTCTCTTCACTTTCCAGAGATCTCTGTAACCTTTCTCTTCACTTTCCAGAGATCACTGTAACCTTTCTATCCGTTATGTTAGCGCCAGTTTCAAGGAACAAATTCCTCCTCATAGATCGTAAGCTTTCAAGTTCAACAAGTGCACTTTACTAATTAACAAGTTGATTCCATCGCAGAGGCATTTATCAGATGCAGTCTTTGGCCTGAGAAAATATTGCTTATGTGGTGCTAACCAGCTTAACTGTAATCTTTAGCCTGGAAATGATAAAGAATCTGAGATGGTTGACTACTGTTGTTGTTAGCTTAGAAATATAATACGTTTGGTTTATTTCATAGTAGTCCGAACTTAACTGTTATGGATAATAAAACAGTTTACATGTCCTTGAAACATGATATGTTCTATATTTATGTTATTCTAAATGTATCTAATTGTATTTATTGGTCTATACAAACTGTGCCTTTCTTTATAGCAAATTCAAATTCCACTGGCTATAAGCTATATGATACTATCATTCACCAGATTAATTATCGTAATCAATTATATTAATTATTAGGACGCTGTCACTGTTAGTGGCTTGACCTAAAAGTTGCGGTAGCCTATGTATAGTTATCATAGTAACAATTATAGGCGCGTGTTGTACTATTTCTGTTCAGATGAAGAGGCTTCATTGTAAGGAACTCGCGTCGCTGATGCTGCCTTTAGTCTCGCAACTCGCCGTTGGATCACAGCATAGGACGTTTGTTCGGTCCGTGACTGTAATTTAATGCCTTGGCTTGCTCTAGTACACTAGAGATTGTATTTCTCCAGGTGTGTGGGACTCCGATTTGCAGTAGTTGTGAGGATCTCTGTGATTAATCCTTACTGATGAAATATCGAAGTCAAGGCACAGATTTCTAAATAGCATCTCACAATTTAATATTAAATAAAAAAGCACTACAATTAAATATTTACGAACACTAAAACTTAAAACTAGATGTAAGATCTAAATACACAATCCCTGAACCCTGAAATATCAATAATCTGGATTCGACTCCGGTTTCGGCCCTCGGCCTACGCCGCGCGGACTTGCTCGTCCGGGCGCCACAACTCGAATAATCTCTCTTACAAGAATATGCAAGGATTCTACCACGGGTGACGCTTGGTCATTTGGTAACTGACCAATCAGATTCAATTACTCTGCAGCTTTGACCACTGCCTGACCAAATGCTGACCTAGCACAAATGCTTGATTGCGACATAAATTATATCCATAATAATTAATAGTAGATTAATTATATATGTATAATTTCAAGTTCTCAACATCATAGTGCATATAACATATGCATTTATATTTCAGTGATATCGTTTCTGTCATATGAAAACTCTGTAAATATTCAATTTCTGCGCCAAACACTACGAACATTATTACTGGATTTACCATTTAATGTATTTATGTGTAGGCCTATATGTAAATATACATGTACATACATGTATATACAGTTTTGTTAAGTAACGAAGTAAAAATACTTCGTTACAAGTAAAAAGTATTCAAGCGATACTTTTACTTGTAACGAAGTGCCTAATTTGTCTGGGTACTTTTTACTTGTAACGAAGTAAATTTTCTAGTACTTTTTACTTTTACTTTCAGCCGTTCAAGTGAAAAAGTCGCGTTACTTTTTGAAAACTTTATGAATATCTGTCGCCAAATTTGTTACTAGTTAATAACATTTGTAATACTAGGAGAATAAAAATTAAACTACTACAAATTCACCGATATCATATCTGTATTTTAGCTAGCGCCAGTAACTGCGCTAAATCAGGTGTGTGACATAAATCAAAGTCTTTGATCTATTCTGGCCTTTGTTGTCTAGCTAGGGAGCTCATAAATTGGGCATTGAGGTTTAGCGCAATATTCAATTTGTGATTGTTCAGCAGAGGATAACGTCGATTTTGTTATATATATATATATATATATATATATATATAATATATATATATATATATATATATTTATATCTATATATATATATAATATATATATATAATATATATATATATATATAGTTCTATTATTGATTGTTGATGACTATCTTTCTCCGAGATTACTAGGCTGAGTAATAGGATCTGGAGAACTTTAAAAAAATATACGTAGAGAGAGCAAGAGCAAGAGACAGAGAGAGAGAGAGAGAGAGAGAGAGAGAGAGAGAGAGAGAGAGTGAGAGAGAGAGAGAACTGTGTTTATTAATTTGTATCGTGAATCAACACACAAATATAACTAGGCCTAAGTTGAAAAATCAAGATACAAATAAACGGTAATCACTCGTCAGTAAGAACGTAGTACACTTCATCTAGCTGATCACCTGTACAATTTCTAATATAAAAGCAATATGCATTTAACAATGTGACTAAAACAAAACGTGAAAATTCAATAGAAAAGAAATAGAGATATTATAATGACTTAATAACTTAAGAGCCTTTTGAGCAGGGATTATCTCGTTAGTCGGTGGAGTAGGATACCTTTAAGAAGCTAAACTAAGTGAAGGTAGCATTTGAGTATGAATATGAATACATTGGACCTGTTACGTATTTAATAGGACACTTGAAAGGGAGTCTGAGTTAACCATGTTAATTTAAATTAATTGTGAATGCAAAATTTAATCTAATATAACGTGTAAAACATTTCTATCAAGGTATTTGTTTTCTGAAAAAATTCAGAGTAGGCTACTTATACTTTTTACTTAAAAGTACTACTTTTTGTAGAGTACTTTTACATTTTACTTAAGTAAAATATTGTTAGAGTACTTTTTACTTTTACTTTACTAACCATTTACTTTTACTTAAAGTATTTTTCTGAATGCTTCTTTACAACACTGCATATATATATATATATATATATATATATATATATATATATATTTGTAATAGAAAAAACTATTAACAAAAAGTCTGAAGAAAGACACTAAGATAAAGATAGTGAATACTTTGGTGTGGACCACGCTATTGTATGGTTGTGAAACATGGACCTTAAGGAAGGAATATATTAGGAAACTGGAGGCTTTGGAAATGTGGATTTGGAGAAGAATGGAGAGGATTAGTTGGACTCAAAATGCTACATATGAGGAAGTTCTGGATATAGTTGCCATAGATAGATAGTTGATAGATGTATTAAGAAATAGTAAAAAGAGTTGAATAGGACACATTCTAAGGGAGGAAGGTCTATTAAAAGAGGTCATAGAAGGTAGAATGAAAGGAAAAATAGACAGGGGCAGGCCGAGATTAGGTATGTTAGATGATTTAAAGACCCACTCATATGTGGAAATAAAGAGGAAAGCGGAAGACAGAGAAGAGTGGAGGCGTTATTTATTTTATTTATATAGAATTAGAAATCAGGCAGCAAAGCCCACACAAAGCACACAAGACACACAACACAGCACACCCATAAAATCATGTTAACACTCGTAAAATCAGATATTACAGTTCTAAAATGGAAAAATCAAAACCTAAAACAATTAATTAGTGCACTTTCACACTTACTAACACATTTAGAGTTATATATAATCGTATCAAAACTAGGAATGTTATATAACTGCAACATGGTGGATAAACTATACTGCCTTTTGAAACCAAAGAACCGTTTGGCACATCTATTGTAACATGAACGACATTTATTTAAAGAAGACACTTTAAACTTGGACCAGAGTGCAATATCGGAAAATCATAAACAGTACGTTTTAAACAGAATAATTTTAATTGTACAGGAGCAATTAAAAAATCGCCTTAAAAGCGTGTTAGTGCGGACAAAGGTATTACTTATTTCACGATTAATGTCATTATCATCACATAAACGACTATCAACCAAATGACCTAAATATTTAAATTGAGAGACAAAATTAATGTCGTCGTTACCTAGTTTAAAATTAGGGAAGATATAGTCTAAGGTCAATCTTCTCTCGCCAGGTTCAAAAATCATAGCAACAGTTTTAGAAATATTGCAAGACATATTAATATCCAAAGCACTAGAGCACAGAGTGTTAATTAAAAGTTGCATAGCTCTTCATGAAGGTGTAATAAGGACAATATCATCGGCATATGCAAAAATATTGATAATCTGCCTGCCAATTCTACAACCAATACCAGATTAAACAAGTGAACCTAACAGATCTCTAATGTATCTAGAAAATAAATATGGAGAGAGAACACTTCCCTGCCGTGTGCCATTACCAATACTGAAAGATGACGACATTGAATTACGCCACCTTATATGACAATTTTGATGACTATACCAATATGCCAAAATGCTAATTATTTTAAAGTTTACATTGTCATCCAGTAGTTTTATAAATAATTTCCAATAGTTAACACTGTCAAATGCCTTCTAAAAATCTATAAAACAAGTGAACACATGACTACCATGATTTCTATAGTAGTCCACCGTTTGCTTCAGTACACTGGTACAAAGGCTTGTAGAATGTCCTTGTTTAAAACCAAACTGATAATTATCATATATTGAATTAGTATGCAAAGATTCAGCCAAAATGGATTCAAATATCTTAGAAAGCACATTAGAGATTGCAATTGCCCTATAATTATTAAGATCTGATAAGTCACCTGACCTGTTTTTAACTAAAGGGACAATAACCGATTGCATGATAGAAGCAGGTAAATATCCAAATTTTAGAAAAAGATTAAACAATAAGCTGAGGTGCACAAATAAACTACGACACGAGTACAAAACAGCCTCACTACAGATGCCATCAGGACCAGCACTCCTATCTTTTTCAAACCATAGCATACGTCCTGAATACATTGAACAGATATACTAAACTCAACAGTTTTAGCCTTAGTTATCTCAACATTATTTAAACGCTCAATAAAAGATTGCTTATCAGCACTGTAATCACAGAAATTATATAAATCATTATAATAAATCCTCCATCGATCAACTATTGCTTTGTCACCTATACAACCATCAATAACATTTACATATTTACTTGCCTTAGTATTGCTAGATTTAGATATCTCTTTCCAAAAAGTAGAATAATTATTATTTGATATAGCCCTAGCATACGCATCAGCTCTAAGAGATGATTCATGCTGTTTACAAAAACGTAAAGCCATTTCAAACTGAGCTCTAGCAGACTTCATTTCATAAAAAATTGGACCATGTCTAGGCTTACCATGATAAAACCATTCCAGAAAGGCTTGCCTAGCTATTGAGTGTTCATCCTTCACATAATCATTCCACCCTGGAACTGAAGATTCCTTAGTAGAAATAGACTTATGAGGAATACACATGTTACAAGAATTACAAATACTAGAGATTATGCTATGATAGTAATCATCAATCGCCTTCTCAACATCTAGTTGATTAGTACTGTTATCATTGAAACACCATGTAGGAATGTCAATACTGTTGAGAGCACTATTTAGTTCATATTGGTATTTAACAATATCTGAACCAGCTGCTCTAGACCAGTCAAGAGTGAACTGAGTATCTAATGGTTGTGAATAGGTACGATCAACACTACATGACAGCAGATCATTAAATTTAACAACAAGAGGTTTATGATCAGATGATATGTACTCATATAGAATGTCACAGGGCTGCCTAAACCAGGACTACAAACAATATGATCAATCCAGCTAAAACAGTTATTTTCAATGTTACTAAATGTATAAACATTACTGAGTCTGCTTATATCGGATTTAATTAAGTTATTATCAGTACTGAATCTTTGTAAATAGTTAAAAAATCTAGAAATGACTTGGCAATTGAAATCACCTGCTACTAATAGCTGAACAGCATCACTATCATTATACAATGAAGTAATTTCAGAGCATAATTCAACATAATCCTCTAAGCATTCACTAGTTATATACCATGGACCTGCCAGTAGGCAGGGCACTAAAAGAATATATATATATATATATACATATACATACATATATGTATATATATATATATATATATATATATATATATATATATATATATATATATATATATATATACAGTATATATATATACAGAATATATAGGCCTACATGTATACATTAAGCTTATATAAGTTATTTAGCTCAAGCCCACGAGTTTCTAGTTACGTTATTTATTTAGGGCGACCGTTATACGATTGCTCAGTTTACTGCCTTAATGTACGCAAAGTATTGGCCTACTTATTATTATACGAACTTTGCGTAGTTAATTACCATAACAGAAATTGAACTCTTGAGTCAGTCAACGACCGTGCCCTACTTATCTTTTAATCAAATATTTGGTTTGCCTGTCCTATTTACTGACCCCATTGATCAGCTGTTTCTCTGTTGTGACATACGCGGCGATGCGGTTACTTCATCATCCATATACATGTTTAAGCCCTATATATATTGGATTTATGCTGCAATATGTTACAGTTTGTAAAGTTTAGATGTGTAACACTAAATAGTTAGCGGGAGATAGATAAAATAAATTTGGAATCAAGGGTAAACACTCATTATAGTGAAACGATCATCCATGGCGATGTCTACTATAGTGCATGTGTCAGCCGGTTAGCAGACCAAATTCAATTTTGATGTCCGAGCTTTTACATTTTGTCCGGGAATCGAGCCCATGCCTATTTATTTTCCCTCAGTGTCAGTATTGGTTAATATTTCATGACGGCACCACACGCTGAACTATTGAATTGCAGATATAGTGCGATATGAAGTGAACAAAGCATTAACAATTTTGTGCTATTACACAAACTTTAAGTAATGACATAATAAATTTTTTAAAGTTGAAATAAAAGTAATTTGACTGTGCATTTCAGAGCCATGTAATCTTGCGTAAAAAGTGCATTAACTTTCAACTAATCTAAGCAGGATTTTTAAATTTCAGTGTTTGACAGTGTTTAAATTTCTACAGTGTACTTTAATATTTAAAAGTGTCAGAATGACAACTACAGTGAGCACAATAACAGGTAAACTTATCTGTATTTATTTATTTATAAACTGAATAGCCTATTATATAAACCTGATTACTAGCTTTTGGATCCTTAAATAATAATAATAATAATAATAAATAATAAAGGTTTAACGTCTGTTTCCTCATATTAGTATTGTGTCAGGGACGTCTCTCCATCACATGTCACTACAAATCGATTCATAACAAATGAGTCTTTTTTTTATTAATCGAATTGAACCAGGCTTCATGAACTAACCCAACTGATCTCTTTATCCTTGTGCAACTGTACACACCATATGAAGTCGTCATTTGTATTTTTTATTGATAATTTAACTCAGATGAACCTCACTAGTCTATGTTTATGCACATTTCATTAAATACTCTGCGGTTCCTGGTTGGGTTTTATTTTAGACGTAAGCCGTCTTCGCTCAAAAGGTTTAAGTTGAGTTTTTAGGCATCTGTTGCTTTGGAGAGAAACATTGAAAAATAATAAATCTATTATATTAATATGGGATGATGTAGCAGCATTTAATTTATTTTTTGTATTGTTTGTATAGTAGCGGATACTTTAAAAGTGACAATGGAAAAAGATCCAGTGGTAGTGCTAGGTCCGGAATCTACTGTTCGTGGAATTTGGAAGGAAATGAAAGGATTAACAAATACAACAAAAAAGGTTGCAGCTTTTCTTGGTATACCCTATGCTGAACCACCCTTGGGTGAACGAAGATTTGCGCCACCAGTGGCTTGCTCGTTATGGCATGGAGAACGCAATGCACAGAAGTTTGGTTAGTTCTTTGCTTATATTACTGCATATTCCAAAAATAGAGTATAACAAGAGTTTATCGTTCATTTTCAGATTGTTAAATTCAAGGGATTTAAAATATTGTTTACATTTATCAATATGACTGTTGCATTCTATTTGAAATATTGAAGCTTTGTATAGTAAAACTTAGTAGCATTGAATTTTATGAACGAATGTACAAGCAAAAAATACTTCATCTAGTAGAAACATGTCTATTTAATTTTTTAAATTCAGTCTTATAAAGCTTAACAAATAGCAAAGAAACTGGACTTCAAACTGAGCACCAGTGGAACATGAAATGCCAAGCCACTCTATGCTGATTACGCTGTATATACCTGTTTCTTTTCTAGGTTCGTTTTGCCCGCAGGATATTAAGGCAACGAGAGAAGTGTATTTCCCGATGTATCTGGAGGATAATATGAGTGAAGATTGCTTGTTTATAAATGTATGGGCTCCTGCTGAACGTAAAACTGATCGTCTGCCTGTGATGATCTGGATACACGGAGGCTCTTACGTTCAGGGTAGGCTGTACAGTTCATAGTCGTTCAGGGTAGGCTGTACAGTTCATAGTCGTTCAGGGTAGGCTGTACAGTTCATAGACCTCCTTATGCTGCTCAGTGTCCATACCGATTTCAGTCTCTTTCATGTATTTTCTAGTTGTATCAACTAAATATCAGCGTTTCTGTTTCGTAGGCTGTTTTAATTATTTTTCTTGGCTCTTCTTTTTTCATTTACGAAAATCTCCATGATTTGGCAATTTAACTAATTTTCCTTTGAAGGGTATTCATGACCGCTAGCAAAAATATAGGCTCACTCCTTAATGCTTTGTTATTTGATCTTGTGTAGTAAATATTTGTTATCTTAAAAATAATAAGTTACTGATGCCCATGTTGATTAACCATTGATTAACAGGCTCATTAACCAAGGTTTCTAAACATCGATTAAGCGCTTTCTACTGGCAAACATCTTCTCTATCTTCTCTTTAATCTAAAACAATAACAATTGACCTTGACATCATCCACCGCTGTGCACTGAATTAGCTACTATCCGTGCATTGGATTTTGAATATTGACCTGCTTTATCTTTCAAAAATGTTCCAAATATTAGTCTATGTTTAAAAATGCTAAACCTAATTCATTCCATGAAATAACTGATTTAACCTAAATTTTGTGATACAAGATTGCAACCATGATAGGAAGTCATGCAATTGAAACTAAACATAGAATTAGAGTATTAGAGAATGTTAGAGAATGAAAGTAGAATCAGAGTAAATGCAGTGCTGCTAACTCAAAATACAGCCACATTTTATGAATTCCTATTTCCTTGTTCTCTTACAGGCTGTGGTAACTACTTTGATGGCACAGCATTGGCTGGTCGTCATGATGTCATTCATGTCTCGTTCAACTACAGAGTTGGACCTTTTGGTATGTAGGACCTTTCGGTATGTTGATTAGTACTTATTTCGCAGTACCAAATTCATTGTTATTTATGTAGTTTTATTTATAATTAATACTTGTATTACAGAGTCATGCATAAACTGCTGTGTTTGTCCTATTTATTTTCCTCTCGTGTCGTTATATCGAAAATTAACCATCTTAAGATGGCACACATTGCAGTCAGCACGAATGCTAGAGAACTCTTCCTTCTCCTCATGGTCTATTGGCTGCTTACTTAACTTAAATTTAAACCTGGACCTCAAAGTTCCAAGATGCACACTTTACCAATGTGTTGAACCTTGTCCGAAAGGGTCTTGATAGTCAATTCCTAGCATATACTGCCAAAATGGGATGGCAATTGTCACATTTTTAAAACTTACTGAACTTACTGCAAGAAAGGACACAATTCCTACTACTAAATGAACATTATTTTCCAAATCGCCAATTAATATTTTTCTGAAGCAGTTACCCAGCTGACGAAGTGATGAAGTTACATGCCAATTACTTAAATCAATGAAAATTAATTGTCTAATTTACTTTTCTTCTCAACTGTTTAGTCAAATATTACCAATAGTAGATCGTTATTGTTTCATGTTAATATATTGGTTCACTGCTTTCTTTATGTATATATGTAATTCTTATAATGGCCGTGGTTTGACAGGGTTTTTGTGCCTGAATGACGACAGAATTAGAGGAAACATGGGAATTCTTGACCAGGCAAGTAGTGGTAGTTGTTATTGTATTATTACTAGTCTAGAATATCATCCATGATGTCGACACCCTGTAGTTTGTTATTAAGTAGTACCCTGTTGTTTGTTATTAAGTAGTACCCTGTAGTTTCTTATTAAGTAGTACCCTGTAGTTTCTTATTAAGTAGTACCCTGTAGTTTCTTATTAAGTAGTACCCTGTAGTTTCTTATTAAGTAGTACCCTGTAGTTTCTTATTAAGTAGTACCCTGTAGTTTCTTATTAAGTAGTACCCTGTAGTTTCTGATTTCTTATTAGTTTCTTATTTGGAGGACTGGTACTCAGGTATCTGTAGTCAGTAGATTCTAAACCTTGTAATGTACAATATTTAGCTTTAATTTGACTTTCGTGGAAGAACAACGGCCACTTTCGTGTGACCTATGATATTTTTATGACCTTTGATAATTAAATTACAAAGGGCTGCTATAATCATGATTGTAATATAACAAAATTTTAACGGCTATAAGTTTAAAATCTTCATCTAGGGAAGATTTTGCAGCTTATTGAAAGCGTTCGTCCGAACATAATACTATTTGAATAGCCAACCTACAAAACAGCCTCATAAAACTATTGTTATCCTTTGCTTTATTTTCTATTGCGTTGAAACTGTATGATTTCATTTTTGACTGGTGACATATATTGGAGTGATATGATTTATGACTGCTAGATTGAGGCACTACGATGGGTACAGCGCCATATTGAAGCTTTCGGTGGTGACCGACACAATGTAACATTGTTTGGGGAGAGTGCTGGTGCTGTGTGTATATCAATGCTGCTAACCTCACCTCTAGTTATTTCTAAAGGCCTGTTTAAGCGAGCCATCATACAGAGTGGAACATGTTTCTCTAATTTAAGTGGTAGACCACCTGAGTACTTGAAAGGGCCAGTACTGGAGAAGCTTAAAGACATGGGTAAGTTTGTTGAATATTTAACAAATATATAAATATTCTTTGGAAAACGGAAAACTTATTGAAGAGATTGGATGAGTTATAGATATTACCTTGTAACAAGATACTAATAAGCTTGCCTCTCTTTCTCTCTCTCTCCCTCCCTCTCTCTCTCTCTCTCTTTCTATAGTTCTGGCAAGTGCTAAGACCAAGTACATATTTCTACTTCTATACTGCTTTCACGCTACTTGAATTGCACTATATCGATTAATGAGTTAATCTTTTCACAAAAGGCTAGCCTTATCCACGCCTAAATGTAGCCTATGGCTTGGGAATAATATGGCTTCTGAGGTGTTTTCCAATGGCCTTCCTCAGTTCTTGCTCAGTCGCCTCTTACAATACGTGCAGCATACGATTGGTGTATTCTTCAGTGTCCTAAACACAACATGGGGAATAAGTTTGTATGTTATGTTATCTGGTCAAAGTTAAATGCATCATATGGTCGTATTTGATGACATCTATCACTTTTAATGTCAAGTCTATAACCTATTATTAGTTAATCATTTTATCAATATGCATGTACTGTGAATGTCCTAGAATTTACACTCTGAGTAATTTAGACTTTCTGATACAGTGATTTCTTATCATAAATCTGATTAGTCGTAATAGTAGTACAGTGTAACTTTTTACGTTTTTTCCAGGTGCAGATGGAATCTCTACCGGACAGGAAGTGGCATATTTTCTGCGAGACAAATCTTCCAGCGAAGTCCTTACTTCCTTGCCTCTCAGTTATTATCCTGTCCTAGACGGAGTTGTAATACGAGAGAAATGCACAGTACAGTACGAGTCTGGCCATTTTGAACCAGTGGAACTCATCATAGGTTTTAACTCATGCGAGGGAGCCTATTTTATTCGAGACTATGTTTCAGCTATAGCAGAGCTGAATACTAAAACTGCAGAAGACTATCTCAGGAGAATTATCTATCAGTTGTAGGATTTTACACCTTCTTATAACTAAAAGTCTGCGTTTAAATTAAATCTTATTTCGCATACATGTGTGTCTCCTAAGTAGATTTGGCTTCGCAATTTCTTAGATGTAACTCTTTAGTGAAGACATCACTATTGTGTATAGTTTAACCTTGTTCTCTACCCTTGAGAAATTAATTTTGTTGTATTAGTTATATGCTGACAAAAGTATCATTTCAAAGTCTATTCGTATCCCGACCCTGGTTAAACTGGGATTTAAGGGAAGATGATGATGATGATGATGATGATGTATTAGTTATATGCTCTAGTTTTAAAGATCGGAAATATACATTATACATGTGCAAGTAAATCAACTAAGAAATATTTTTGGAAAATTATTCTGTGTAAGCTAGTCATTTGCAGCATTTTTCATAAATATATCCAAATTTATTTGTCATTTCATGAATAACATGGTTAGTTTTTCGATCCGATCTATATATGTGTGTAAATGCTATGATTGATGTCGATGACTTTTAATCTTTAATAATAATGGTAATAATAACTGCAATTAGAGTGCTACTGTCGTCCATGACAACATCGAGCACTCTTGAGATAAATCCAAGCCAGTGAGCAAGAAGGAGGTCCAAAACGGTGCAAATTCCAAAATTCTGAAAGTCAGTCCAAAGAAAAATGTTCTTGTACTTTTGTTATAAATTTGTTACATATTTACTTTTGTACTGGTACTGCTCAAGTACTCTGAATACTCTACTGGATTATCGTAGTCTTTCGTTCATCTTAATAAATAAATTGAACCTGTGATTGTTTGCTGTACAGATTCTATCGCTTCAACGAGAAAGCTGACGAGATATTCAGGGAGGTTTATGATGAGTATCTACGCGGCATTACAGAAAGAGATGAGCTACATAGAGCTCTGGTGGAGTTGTGCAGTGACATCGCCTTCATTGCCCCTTCTCTCCACCACGCTATTACCCACTCAGGTAATTCATTTTATAGGTGTCCCTTGGGTTTCCCCGTGTTGTATCAGGGCCGCTAAAGAATAGACCGGTAAACGGTACAAATAAAATAAATACGCTGTAAACTGCACTAGTTGTAAAAGGCTCTAAACAATTATTGAGAATGACAGTAGGAATCGCATCAAAAGTCATAGATAAAACTAAAATTAAATCCGGGTGATGGAATTAGTCAGTTGTTCAGCGGAGTGCTCTTATTTAGCGCAAAGGCAGACTTAGAATGAAACTGAGCGCCTATCACTCTTAGAATACTGGAAGGAAGGGTGGGGGGGGGGGTTTGATCTGATGTTATATACTACTAAAGTCTAGTTAATCCTAAAATGCTGAATTAAGTCTGCTCCTAATTTGTTGTTATCCATTAGCTGCAGTAAGTTTTAATATTTTACGGTAGTGCTAAAAATCGTACAGGTTAAGAAGTTATTTACTGTGGGTAAAATTTGTAACCCAAGATTCATGAGTAAATCATTAAGCCATTTTTCTCGTTAATTATACTGTTTGGTTCCTTTTAAAAGGAATAATTTAGAATATTGAAATGATATTCATACGACAACAAAATTTTACTATGTGTTTTCTGTATTTACCTATGATAAATGAATAATTATAAGCAAACGAATGCTTCTCAAATTATAGTCTATAAATGTTGTAGTAGCATTGTTTAATTAGCCCAAGTTATACAAAATTCTAGAGGTTAAACTCGGTATCTGATGCTTTAAAGGAAAAGCTAATACCCGCCTGTATCAGTTTGATCATCGGCCGTTCTTCTCCACGCACGCTGAATGGGTCACAGCCGATCACTGGGACGAGGTTCCTTACGTGTTCGGAGAGCCATTTCTTGGCAGGATGCCAGAAGGCTCATGGAGTGAGGCTGATCAGGCTTTGTCGACGACTCTAATGAAATACTGGACTAACTTCGCTAAAACGGGGTAAGTGTCGTAGCTGAAATAGGTCAATCACTGTAGAGAAGATAGAATTAAATGAGTTATATGCCTTGGACCTGTCGTTAAGTTAGACACTAGATATATATATATATATATATATATATATATATATATATATATATATATATAGAGAGAGAGAGAGAGAGAGAGAGAGAGAGAGAGAGAGAGAGAGAGAGAGAGAGAGAGAGAGAAAGATTGTTTGTCCGACTCTCATTTGAAATTGTCTGCGCAGTATACTGGCCGCTTGCCTTGGATCTTGGACTTGCACTGTTTTGATCTCGCTTTCTCTTGTGGTCCCTGTGTACTCAGTCGTCATCGTGTGATGCTTTGGCGCCTGTTTGTTTAGAGTCTGCAAGAGACTTCCCTGACATTTCCTTATGGCGAGGAACCGGACGTTAAATTCTTATTGATTATTGTCTATTTGATTATAGTTATGTTATTTATATTGCACAGTGATCCCAATGGGGGTGGTTTGCAGCAGTGGCCTAACTATAATACAACAAGTAGGGAAATGCTGGTCGTTAGATCTGCATCATCATCAGTCTGCTCACATTACAATCCTGCGAGGACTTCCTTTTGGCTGGACCGTATCCACAACATCTCTTTGAGTGCTCGAGAGAACTTGGACAAGAAGTCTCAACTTTAATCGTCTGCATCAAATCTCATCAGTAGGATAATTGAGTCCTTACAGAGTGGCAGATAATGTATAGTTGTGTGCTATATTATACCTCATACCCTCATACAGTGAGTTTTGTATAATATTATACATCATACAGTGAGTTGTGTATTATATTATACATCATACAATGAGTTGTGTATTATATTATACATCATACAATGAGTTGTGTATTATATTATACATCATACAATGTGTCTTATTATATTTACCCTCACGCGATGTGTCCATTCCTACTTCTATTCTAATTTTATATTTTTGGCTACCTGCACTGATATTCCTGTATATATTTTTACATGTTTTTTGTATTTTATCTTTTTTGAACTGTTGTTTGTTGCTACTCATTAAGACTTCGTCGCTCTACTGGTTATACTATTAGAGTTATGAGTTATTATGTTACTTAAGAATTCCATTTGCGCATTCACATATCACAACATGGGCCTATGTCATGTTGGGGACGTCCCTTACATCATCCCTGGATGAGGAAACGGACGTTAAACCTTCATTATTATTATTATTATTAGACTGCATCAGAGATAGTATTTTTCTCAATAGTGCTTGATGTTGTCAGAGATGACAGTAGCACTCTAATTGTTTTCATGTTACGATAGGTTCATTTGATAGCCAGTTTTTTATATAATTGTTATGCAGTTACATTTTCTTATACTAGGCATATAGGCATCTCTCTCGTATTTTGACAAATGAAAGACCCAGTGAATACAGGGTGAGTAAAAAAAGTGATAACACGTGTTAAAAGTTTGAATATCTCAGGCTATTGTTAATTTTTTCAAAGCAAACTTTTACCAATTAATAAATGACAAATTTGTGATGGAGTGGCCAATTTTCATCCATTTTAATCTATTATTTGGCCAGATATACAAGTTTCAGCAGAGAAACCCCCAATGGCGTTTCCTACAACGGTAAGGGCAAATTGAACTTCATTGGCGAGAAGGAAAAGGTGAACCCTCAGTATTACGTCAATACTTTACTTTCCGAGCTGTTTGATGATTGCTATGCTCTTCTACCAAATGGTTTCATCTTTCAGCAGGATGATGCTCAGGCTCATGCATCTCGCTATGCACATGAATGGATCAGCGAGAGAAATTCGCATTTCATCATGAAGAGTGAATGGCCTCCAAACTCTCCCGATCAAAATCCTCTGGATTACCATGTCTGGGGAACCATGCTGCATCTCTATCAGAAACGCCAATCAAAGCCTAAAAACAAGGCAGAACTGCAGGAAGTGATACCTACCATCAATTAGGGAGAGACTGCCCCAAACTGGAATCAACAAGGCTGTCCTAGAGTTCCGAAAGCTGCTGCAGTCCTGAAAAGCAACCAGGAGGAATGCATATCGAATAGTCAGTAATGCTAGCAGATACAACTGGAACTTTCTGAACCACCACAACGACACTTTTCAGAGCTAAAATAAAAATAAAATAATGAAAGTTTTATTTACAGTACATTCACAAATGGTGGGTTGCTCTGCTGAAACTTTCATAATTGGCATAATATGTACAAAAATTGATGAAAATTGGCCACCCCATCACAAATTAGTCCTTTATTAAGTGGTAAAAGTTCGATTTGAAAATATTAACAATAGCGTGAGATATTAAAACTTTTTGCAGGTGTTATCACCTTTTTTTTACTCACCCTGTATATTCCTACAATAGACTACTCTTATGCTCAGTCAAGATACATTCATAGATCAAAAAGTTGATCTAACACAAAGTTTGCCTTTACGAAACCGCATTATTGTTTTAGCTGGCATTAAATTTACCGAAATCGCCACCACTGGAGCCAGTGGCGATGTCGATAAGACACTCGACCGCGGATCGGTATGTGCGGGGTTAAATCCTGGGCTCGCCCGTCACTGACATCGCTTTCGAGTGAAGAAACTGACGATACCATTAGCTTTAAAGTTTGACTGCAGAAGTGCCTTCCTATAATTTTTGCTGTTTTATAATGATATAGTCCAAGAATAAGTGATTTATATAATTAATTGTAACTAAACGGGTCTGTGAAATATAATGACAGCCGAATATATGCAATTATTTCTGTGATGTATGCGAACAATCTATTTCATTGTGAACATTTTGGATTACATGTTTATGATTCAACATGTAATCCATAATGTTCACAATCGGTATGTGCTTCGGTATCGGGATCGGTATGCGCATCGGGATCGGTATGTGCGGGGTTAAATCCTGGGCTCGCCCGTCACTGACATCGCTTTCGAGTGAAGAAACTGACGATACCATTAGCTTTAAAGTTTGACTGCAGAAGTGCCTTCCTATAATTTTTGCTGTTTTATAATGATATAGTCCAAGAATAAGTGATTTATATAATTAATTGTAACTAAACGGGTCTTTGAAATATAATGACAGCCGAATATATGCAATTATTTCTGTGATGTATGCGAACAATCTATTTCATTGTGAACATTTTGGATTACATGTTGAAACATAATGCGCCATATTGTTTTAGTATACTCTATACAGCCCAGCGTTTTAATAAAACAATAAATATAACAGTCGACTTGTTGCGCTTGGGCTGAGTCGGTAGCATACCCGTGAATTCTTCGACTTTGGATCAACCGGTCTAGAGTTCAAATTCACTCTCGCTCTATAAATGAAATGCTTTCAATATTAAACTATGTTGTAGTCTTTAAATTATATACACTCGATAAACGCATAGTAACTTTCAAAAACGCCTCACTATCAAGATTGTTTAATGTATAGTATAAGGTTGTTCAACGTCCTTATATTATAATTAATACCATAAAAGGCGACAAATCACTAAGATACAAACCAACTTCATAAAGGGCATTCGGTTGGTGAGCGCCTAGGCTCCATAAATTGCTATAATTTTCTAATCCCGTCCCTAGTTAAACTGGGATACAAGGAAAGATGATGATGATGATGTAGAAGGCTATTGAACAATGTAAACACTGAAAAGCTACAGCCAGTGTAACGCGAGTTTCATCTCTCGAAAGGATATCAGTGACGGACGAGCCCAGAGCTCAGGATCTGAACCTCCACACACTGATCCAGTAAGAACCTTACAAATTACGTTACGAGCTGAAGTAAATCATTATCATCGTCATCTTCTCTTGAATCCAAGTTTAAATACGGTAGGGATAAACTCTTCTATTCGTTTTATAAACTTTTGTAGCGATCTCTGGAGCCTAGGCGCTCATCAACCGATTGTCCTTTCCGAACTTGATTGGATCTTAGTGCGTTAGTCGCTTTTTACGACACATGCAGTCACCGGTAGGTCAATGCTTCAGCAACCTGGACACAACACGGGTAAAGCTGAACTTCAATTCAAATGAAAAAGTTGAATTTCAAATATCAGACAATTATGTATACAATACGACACATTTTATCACTTTTCTACGGTCCAAGACATAATGCCTATGCCTGGCTATGGTCTTCGGCTGCTTCTATTATTTCTTTTGTATTTATTCTCTTAGCCAGGAATAAACTAGAAATAAAGGCGCATTGACAATCATCGCATATTGAAACTGTGTTCATAAACTACAATTCACATACAATCTTATTTTAATATGTCCACTAAAGAATGTATACGAAAAACTTTAACAAATCACAGCTGTGCAGTGTACAGAGTTCAACAGTCAAACGATAACACAGAAAAATTCTTCAAATATACTTATTGGCATGTCTCTATGCTTCTTATATGAGACAGAAAACAGCTGCGCGTTCAACGTCTGTTTCCCCACCGCGTAGAAACAAACCATGCAGCTACCCTACTGTCAGAGACTGTCAGACAAGGGACCATGCTGTCAGAGACTATCAGATCAGGTACCCCCTACTGTCAGAAACTGTCAGATCAGGGACCATACCGTCAGAGACTGTCAGACCAAGGACCATACTGTCAGAGACTGTCAGACCAGGGACCATACTGTCAGAGACCGTCAGACCTGGTACCCTACTGTCAGACCAGGTATCCTACTGTCAGACTAGGGACCATACCGTCAGAGACTGTCAGACTAGGGACCATACCGTCAGAGACTGTCAGACTAGGGACCATACCGTCAGAGACTGTCAGACAAGGGACCAGGGACCATACTGTCAGAGACCGTCAGAACTGGTACCCTACTGTCAGACCAGGTATCCTACTGTCAGACTAGGGACCATACCGTGAGAGACTGTCAGACCAGGGACCATACTGTCAGAGACTGTCAGACAAGGGACCATACAGTCAGAGACTGTCAGAACAGGGACCATACCGTCAGAGACTGTCAGATCAGGGACCATACCGTCAGAGACTGTCAGACAAGGTACCTTACTGTCAGAGACTGTCAGATCAGGTACTCTACTGTCAGAAACTGTTATGCATGGAACCTAAAGATGACTCATCTTAATCTACGTCATAGATTCGGTTTCTGGCATGCAGATGTAAACGTGCGACTCTGCTTGGTTTATTTTAGTGCAGATAATTTGACCATTTCACTTTAAAAAGGGCGAATGACGAAGGTATGTAGAGACTGTTTCGAAATTACTGCAGCACATAAGATAAGAAACTAAACCTAACAAACAACCACGGATGTCAAGTGTTAAAATAATGAATAAAGGTTAAATTAAATAGAGAACAATATAGTAGTAAATGGTGACTCTATAACTCCAGAACAGTAATTCACATCCTTCAATGCAGAGACTTAAAGTGAGCTTTCACTGCAAGGTATTAAAATTAATATTCCGAGTATATATTATATTCCTATTCCAATAAAATGAATTTAAATGCGTTGTGTCCGGGTTGCTGAAGAATAGATCAACCGCGGACTGCACGCGTCGAAAAAGAGGACAAAGCACTAAAATCCAAACCAATGTCAGAACAGGTATTTGGTTGATGAAAGAAAGCCTAGGCTCCAGATATTGCTGTGAAATTTTCTAAAACGAATGGAATAGGGGATTAACTGATCATACAGTGTGGGACAGAGTGGAATGGAGAAGGTCTGTATGCATCTCGACTTTGGTTAAACTAGGATTCAAGGGAAGATGATGACGATGATGACAATTACAATGCAATGAATATCGTACTTTACTATATTTTACAAAAATTAGAATGTATAATTTATGTACATTGCATAATAGTAAATCAAACAATGATATTAGTATAGCTGCAAGTTTTAGAAACGATTACTAAACATTTCCTGTATTATAAAGTAATGAATTTCTTACGGTCTTACATCATCCAATTCTATAGAGAATATTTACAGACAGAATAAATAAATCATCATAATCAACAGCTAAATCTAGTCTAACTAGAAACTGCACCCAACTAGATTTCATAGCCAATTCAATGGTGCTTTTCATTTGAAAAGAAATCGATTCAAAGCCAAGCCAAGCAAGTCACTAGGAGATCGTTTAACATTATTTTTCTCCACAAAGCAACAGTTTTCTTAGAGAACTTCATTAGAGATCTTATTAAGACGTGCCTTCAGAAGACTAATTTCTTCATTCACTTTCTTTTAAGTACAGTTTTACAGAAAGCGAATTGCATTAACTTTATACTAATATAATCGGTGTTAAACTAGTGATTAATGTGGGAGGGTAATGCAGGGAACTTCCGCTAGCTCTCATTTTGTCTGAGGTGTGTTCCCCGGCTAGGGGCCCATATAAGATACTATGAGACCTGTAAATTCAATATAGGGCCGAAAAATTCTGACCGTTCCACTATCTCCCATTTACCATTTTAACCACTGTGTTCAACTACTCTCATTAGTAACAGGAGTGAGAGGAGAAAGAGAGAGAATGAGAAAGAGAGGAAGAGAATTATATTGAGATGGGATGCTTTACTTTATATTTATCTTCGGTTATATTTTAAAATATCCCAGAACCCAATTAGATCTAGTTAAGTTAAATAAAGTACTGCATTATTTCTAAAAAATTGCCAGACACAAATTTTGGACATAATTGACATGAGTTTTAACCAACCAATAAGGTTTTCAAAGAAACAATAAAGATTTTAAAATGTGATATATACTTAACTATATATAATATGAAATTCTGTTTGCTTATACTTCAACATACTACAAGTTTATCGACAGTACCCCATCTTCTAAAGACACGCCTTATCAAAAAGCTGTAGTATACTCTAATCCTGTCCAATAGCAGAGAGCATCACAAATCAAAGATAACTTGAGGATTTCAACGTTTGACCAATCACCACATGTCTTCTTACACTTCACTGCTTGTTGTTGTCAGAGGCTGTAAAATAAACAACATAAATCTTCTGCTGTCTAAACGTTTAGATTTACAAAATAAAGTGAGTCCATTCCTGAGTGAAGGGCTATCAGAAAACAAAAGTTGTGCCAATATTTGCAAGGATGTTCCGTAACTGCTTCACAAAAGTTGTGCCAATATTTGCAAGGATGTTCCGTAACTGCTTCAAATTGTAACGCTTCAAATTAGGCAGCAAAAAAGGATTTATTAGCAGAATGAAATTATATAACTGCAGACTTGTTCAGCATTGCATACATTATAAAATATGGAGTATATTATGTTTTGATATAATTTTAAAAATCTAAAGAAACTTCAACTATAGTTCAGATCAATAATGTACAATATTGTGTTCTGTTAAACTATATATTAACATACTGTTTGAAGGCAATTAAGAAAATACAAATTTGCCTGCAAAATGAGTTAATCAGCAAAACCAAATAGTTCATTGGTGAAGATTCTTGACTGCATTTGCATAAGTGAATAGTCAAATTTCTATTAAGTTAATATCAGGCTTCAGATTAAAACTAAAATAAAATTTAATAGGTTGCAACTATATATTGGATACTTCACGTTATAACTTCAAGTTTATAACTAAACTAAAATTCTAGTAAGTTAAATTAAATTACTGAGCAATGCCCGGCAATGAAATACAGATTTGCCTAAAGAATGAGTGAACCAAGCATTTCATCAGTTAAGTGTCTGCAATACTAAATATAAACGTCATTTAATATGTAGTGGGTAAAAATATTTCTTACACATTACTTGTGCAGTTCGTACAATCTATTTATTTATAATCTATTTAAATGGTATAAGTTTACATTAATTTTTACTTTATTATTATTTTTGAATGATTCTGTTGCTCTGATAACCCTGGATAAATAGGTTCTCAACTAGATAGAACGCTTCTCGTTCTCTTCGATGGCCTATTGTTTCTGTCTCTGCTTAATTTGCTTGATTGATGTTATTTGTTATTTTCCCTTTGTCAAATTTTCTTTTATATTATTTGATTTCTATTCAATTTGAATATTTCCATGAGAATGTTTTAATTTTCTATGGTATACGCTGTGTTTTGCTCTAATAAACATATTTCTCTCTCTCTCTCCCTCTTGTCCATAGTTCAAAATGACTTGTTGAGTTCAATACCTGGCATATTTTAATTAAGTTTACACTGCGCTTCAGGGATAAATAATACATACATGCCAATTGCTCAGCAATGCACAGCAAACTAAACATAACAAATTTACAATAATCTAAACATGACGACGTCCCTGACATCATCCTTGTATGAGGAAACGGACTCTAAACCTTTATTATTATTATTAACATAAAAATTTTTATTAAGAAAAACTATATATCTTAAATGGCTAAAACTTACCGTTGAGAAAGGAGATTTGATCTTTAGAGGTCGACCTCTAATAGCCGCGTAAAGCAATAGTGTTATTGTCATCACGAACAAGAAATAAGAAGTATGCAGAAGATGAAGGTTGATTAATGACCGGTCCGGCTAGAAAAATAATAAAAATAGAAAAAGCAGAAAATTAATTCATAGTGTATAAACACAGCTATACGTCAGAACAATTTATAAATGAATGAAAAGTGTTCAAATACAGCATAATCTACATATATCTCTAATATATCTGAAATATCTAATACATAATGCTGAAAAAATCCATAAAAATTATAAGTTAAAAAATACTTTAAAATTTTAGATTGACAGAGTATCAAATTCAAGACAAAAACTAAAGATCCTCAAATGAACAAGTAAATAAAAGTCTAGCTATCTAGTTTTTATACTGTATAAGAAAATGTATATTATAATGATAAATTGTAATTTATAATATTTTAAACCACTTTTTTTAGATTTAAATTAAATTATACTCCATATGTAGCTTAAGGCAGATTCACAGTGCATGACAAACATGATTAGAGGTAGCAATATCCAAAAGCAAATGTAAGAAAAACTTTAAATATATAAAATTGTATTAATCATTAGTACCAGTCAATCATTTGTACTGATGAATTAGATGGCCAAGTTGCTAGCAGTCATGCTTAATAATTACGAGGTCATCGCTTCGAAACTCGGTTGAATTGTTTCTCATAGCGGTACATAGACAGATATTAAACTTAGCCATATTTACACGATTATTTAATTAATAATGAATTATTACCAGAGAAAGTAGGACAGCGAGAGTAGGATCTATCTTGTAGTTAATCTTGATGCTGGTTCTTGAGCGACATTCCTCTGTTATGGAAGGACTGACTCGCTTGCTCGGCTTGTGTCCAAGAACAGAAGCATGATACTCTACGCCCGTGTCATTAACTGTTTCACAGGAATGCGGATGCTTGCTAAAATCAATCAATCAATTAGCCAATCAACAGAAAGACAATCTATTAGAAATACTAGCATGTTCTGCAACTTCATGCTTGAATGATAACTTGAGCTTGATATAAATTCAAAAATGATGTCTTGATATAAACAAAAATATGAAAAAGATATTAATATTATTTCAAGTTCTTGTAAATTCCTGGCATGTGAACCACGTTTGTACTGCAACAGCTGAGTAAGAAGTTAGCAAGCCATATGAAAATCAAATGACATATCACAATAAAATAAGAAGACTATTTCAGGTATTAGAAAAAGATACAAATGCTGACTTAAAACAATATCTGACTGCGAGTACAAATAACTAAGTGTGATTATTAAAGCTCAAGAGAATTACAGCTTACGTCCCTGACATCATCTTTGTACATCCCAGCTATCAACCTTGCATGAGGAAACGGATGTTAAACCTTTATTACTATTGAGGTGCAGCTCAAAACCTGCTAATTAAAAGCACAATAGATGCATAACATCTTTCTCTTTTTATTCTTCCTATTTCTAAATTTACTAAGAAATAGGAAGAAGAATTGGATAGGACACCTTCTAAGGGGGAAGGTCTATTAATAGAGGTCATAGAAGATAGAATGGTAGGGAAGAGGCAAGGGCAGACCGAGATTAGGTATGTTAGATGATTTAAAGACCCACTCATATGTGGAAATGAAGAGGAAAGCGGAAGACAGAGAAGTGTGGAGGCGTTATATACCATGAACCTGCCAGTAGGCAGTGCAGTAAGACAGAGAGATGCATAAACTAACCTAGTAATAGGAAACACATATTCGGACGCCTGAAAGTAGACGCACGTGTAGATGTGCACCGCACTGCACGACTGACCCGCGCAGGAAGTGCTATTCCATTCAAATGGCAGCTGCATCGCAAAGTTTATTCGCTCGTTTGCGGCTGCTCCTCCGAGACCAACTTCTGAGCCGTAAATATAGCCGTTGAGGCTAGTTAAATTGTGCGGAATGCTTACAAACTCTATTGTGGGATGAACTACCAACATCATCGACGCCGAGTAATTCCTAAAATATATTAACAGTAGCATACGTTTATTGATTTTGATTATATTTAAGTTTATCGTGTTTCTTTTAGAGAAAAAATCAGCTATACATGTCTCGTTATGTTTATGTGGTTATTACAAAATTCATTAGGTCACTATATGCAACATTTATATTTAACTTTCAGCCGCCATTTTGATTTCTACAGATAAAACTGCTTAACTTACCTCAGTCACTCCACTCCCATCACTATCTGTACACAAGAGAGTCAAGTGAAATAATAAATTTCAGCTCTCATCACTTCGAAAGAACATATTTAGCTTATCAAATAGACAGAGCTCTATAAATACAGTACCGTGAGACGTCTGAAGTTGGCAGAGTGCCAACTCTTGACAGGCTCACAGACTCAGGCGCAGATGTTTCAGGCGTAGTGGGAGCGATCGTGGTTATCTCCTGCATCAGAGAAGATCTGTTAGGCAGTGATCCATTGTGAATGCAGAATTCTAGATCAGAAAAACTCTCCAGAAATACATTCCATTCCTAAGAACAGACAACAAGAACAACTATATAATATCGATATGAAGGCAAATAAAACTTTGTATTCTCCATTTTATAAATCTATCTTTTAATTTATTAACCCAAGCATATGAACCAATAAAATTACAATAAAAAAGGACTCTATCTGTGATCTTAAGTAAACATAACTAAGCATACATTTATGTCATTCTATACATTTTTATCACACACATTTCAGGCTGGTCATTCAGCTGTATGCAGTAACTAATACAGGTTATGTATGCATCTCAGTTACTGTAGATACTAGATACGCAATGCCATTCTACAGTTACTAAACAAATTCATTAATTTAACCAAAGGAGGGTTTAAGCCAAAGCCACTTAGTTACTATCAAAAAATCAGAGATTTAATTAATAACTGATGGAAAAAACTTACCCTTGTTGTGTCTGGTTTCTTCAGCTCAGCATCCTTTATGTAGAATGCCAGAGTCATCAATATTAGACCAAACAGACCAAGACTAGCCATAAATATAACTAAAGGCGGCCGACTCGAAGCAAATGCCTTAAGGTTTTCAACAGGTTCCAGTAAGTGATAGCCATTTGTTCCAAATCCCCACTTCCCCATATTGATGTCTATAAGTAGTTTTTTCTAATCATCAATATTTATACCTACAATTTTCAATAACATGCAGTTTAAAGTTATCTTTCAATTAATAGACGGCAATTGATCATCATTATCATCTTCCCTTGAATAACAGTTTAACCAGGGTCAGGACTTATAAAATATAGGACTTTTTTGTCTTCCTCAACAACTAGGCATGGACCTCATAGAGTTCGATGTTGTCATGTATAACCTAGAACTGTAAATGTGCGTTGCTATTGCACGCCAGATTTCTCGTAATGGAGGCATAAGATCAAATCCATCCATCATTCAGTACTACTACATAAATTTGGCAAGCCTACATAAAAGTTTATGTGAGACCATTAACATTTAACTTAAATTTAAATTAATGCTGCGACTTTTACTAGTTAGATTTTTCCTAAGCTTAATATTAAAATATTTTATTCAAATAAATAACATAAATAGATTATTCGTGAGAAATTGCCTCCATGTTGTTTGTTTGTCAACACGTAAAACAAGGAACTTCAAGAGATTTTACAATTTGAATTCCTGTTGGTCTACATGATCAGTTTTTGCTTGAATCTTTATAGATTTAAAAGCTTATAAGTTAGAATGATATGCTAGATGCTAAAATCTACCATTTTGTCTCGTTTTTCATTCTTTACTACCTAACTGAGATCAAAACTCTAATCGCATTTTGCATTTTATTACCACTTTCGATCTTTGCTTTCGATTGATTCAATGACCAAACGTTTGGCAATTTTCAGATTTCAGTTTTTTTTATTTACATCTGATGAGCGAAATAGAAAATACGTATACTTAATCAAGCTCGACTGAAAATTTCAATGACGATAGTCATTTAATTGCCTACTGTCATTTTTAAATCACCTTTATATGACAAAAAAGTAGTTTAGTTAATTAAATATGTGACGCTTTTATAGCATTTTAAAATTTAAACTATGGTGATTTGGCCTGAACAGTTCCAAATCAGGACCCTATAGTTATTGGTCCTTAACTTAATTATTTTAAAGTTAAGGTACATTAAATTAAAGACCAGTAACTACATGGTCCCGATTTCGAAATGATCTGGGTAACGAAGAATTTTCCTTTCGTACCTGGTTTGTAATTCATTAAATGTTAACACTTTCCATTAAGATCAAATACTATAAATTTACCTCATAGAAATTTTCGTAGGCATCTCTTATACTTAAATTAATACGGGATAGATTGGCTTTAGGGTAAGGCTTAGCTAGGTTAGGCATATGCAAAAAATAAATGGAGCCAGAGCAAACTTTTAAAAATTGCTGAGCTTTAACGTAGAAATTCTCAACTTTGTTTACAAACATAAAAGGTGTGTCTGGATAACTTGTAATACAATATATTATTTTAGTTATCAAAGAATCCAATTTCTAAACTTAGACAGCTTTAGTTAATAAGTAATATCGTAGTATTACAATCCGTGAAAATACGAAGCAGAAAAGTCTTAGAATCAGTGTAACGAATAAGAATATGTAGTATAAATCATGATTTAGTTAATTTTTGTCACAAATATATTGAAAAAGTGACAACAGATATACGGTACAGTGACTTATGTGGAGTATATTTAATATAAATATCGCATTAAGTATAATTATTATTTGCAGATTTTGTTAGAACGATATGTGTTATACCTGTTGATGTTACAGATGATAGAGAAGCAGAATTTTACTTTGTATTAAAATTAATGATGCCTTTACACAGTTAATTTTTATATAATTAAACTTTTTTTCTAAGAATAACCATGTCTTCTACGTTGAGCTTTGTGAATGTGATGTCATGGACTTCAGATCAAGTACAATCGTGGCTCCAAGGTAAGATGTATAAGTAGCTTTTTCACTACTGAAATATGTCTGATTATTGTATGCATTGTTAATATTTTCAGTAGAAAGAGTTGGTCAGCCAAGCATGATCTCTTAACGCCTAATTTTCTTTTGGAATCATTACAATTAAGTACGTGCATGTAAAAACAAAGAGATGATATTAGTTGAATAGTAAATGAAAATGGCTTTATGCCATGCTTATCATTAAAACTTATAATATTAATTAATGAAAGATTTCTTTGATAAGTGAATGCGGCAGAAGCTGATTTTGAGGCTAATATTGATTTTCATTGTCTAGCTAATCCATGGCTGGGATTTTCTTATGCAGTGATTCTCATTAAAATTTTACAACTTTTTCATGGCTGACTTGTTGTGACGTTTTAGTCGAACTTAGAGATTTTGAAGCAGAACATTATATTTTTTATGTCTTTATAGTTACTCTAGCCCATCCAGTGCAGTAGTGCTGCTTAAATAAGAGTTATGGAATATCAAAGAGTTACCATATTAACTGTTAATGGCAGTTAATCGGAATTTCAATAATTCACTGATTATGCAACTTAGCTTTAACCTATAGCTGTAAACAATATGTGTGAAGTGTAAAGATATATTTTTGATTGGTGTAGGATTGGATTGTATGTCAACGGCCTATCTAGCACTATTCAGTGCAGCATCGCTGAATGGCAAACAGTTATTGCAGATAACCAGCTGTGAACTGTCACGATTAGGAATTCATAAAATCGGCCATCAGGAAAATATAATGCTTGCCATATCATTGCTGCAGATGCTGGTTTGTATTGATACAATGTGAAATCATGCATTTTTGTGTCTATATTAGCATTTATGAATATATTTTTGCACTATACTGTATATGTTCACTTGATGTGTTTTCTCATAATATGGGCTACTGGCATCACATTCAAGAGATGAAACTGACATTAACATTGGTTTTTTACAGTTTTTATAACATTACAATTATAACTAGGCCATATCCGATCCTGTTCCGATTCCGGCTGGATCTGTGTTTGAAATCAGGTTCCGTCTGATTTGAAAAAATAAAATCCTGTACAACTCTAATATTATTCTTATTTTTGATTGAGATCTTGGTTATTAATGCTATGATTAATAATAGAAATAATTATTATCATAATAATAATATTATTATTACTGTTCAAAGAGTAACAAGTCTGTAGTAAGAAGGAGCTCTTCTGATATGAACTGATTTTGAATAAAGATTAAGCCTTTAGATTTGAAGAGAAAACTTTGCGAAGAATTTTACTTATGTTTGATTGCTTCTTGGCAAATATAATGCTTTATTCTACTTGACTTCTCAGACAGTTTTAAACTGCTGTTTTGCAAGGTACCTAGTAAGATTTCAGACCTTTTTTATTTCATTAGTATTATATTGTGTGTTGATATTTAAATTTCTAAGTAAATATTTATTAGAAAATAGTGTAGTTATGAATTTGTTTTAGGTTGTGTTTGTTATATCCAGATTTTGTTTTATAAGAAGTTTATGCTTTTAATATTTTTTATTGTGTAACTTTAGCAATATGAGCTCTCTTCAGAGACTCTACTGACACTGATGCTAAAACTTGATTCTCTTGCTCGAAATCTTTTCAATGAACTTAAGTCGCGGACCAATATGGATCAAGCAATGACAGCAGAGCTTCAGATCGGACTAATGCTGAACATACGAAAAATTTCCTCAGACATTATCGATGCAGTGAAGAGAATAATTCGATGGATTGATGGGTAAGATTATGATTTGTTTAATTTTTAATAGTATTTTAAATTCTGATATTACAGTTAGTTTTTATACACTTATTAAACTTCTAAGGTACTTCTTTATGTCTTTAAAATACCTTCACATCCTAAAATAGATTCATAAATAATGTCAAGGATGTTGTTTTTTTGAGGGTAATGCTAAATGTATAGTTTTGGAATAGACGATTGTAGGATATTTTGAGATACTGTCGAAGTGCACTTGTCTCAGTGTGAGTATGTGAATTTATGTGACAGAGAACAAATTCATTGTAAGTTCAACTTAAATGTGTGAAGGTCTTTGAAGTGGACTAACGTAGGACAGTAATAAGTTTGATCTTAGCCTGCTGCATTTACACGATTTAGACGATTTTATAACCAATTAATAACATCCGTTCTCTTGCCCTGCTTTGCTTTGGGTGTAACAAACTTTCTTTTGGAGTAGCTTTGTCTAACTGTTCTCAGCATAATTCATTTTTACCCTGTGAGAAAAATTCCAGGGTTTGATAAAACGATTCAAGCTTTCTGGTAATCTGCCTGGCCTCTCCAGTTCAACAGAAAAGAACTTCTGTAAGTTGTTGAACCTTAAAATTACAAAGTGATTAAGAGCTTATGTCAAAGAAAAGAAGACTCTCTCTAAGTTTTCATATTAAGTAATGTTACTCTCTCTCTCTCTTCAGTGCACTTCCAAGTGGCAGGTTCAAGGTATATATTCATACTCAAAGTCTGCTTTCTCGCTCCATAAGAGCACTCCATAGCTCAACAAGTTAATCCCTTCACAAAGGCTATGGCTTATCCATACCTTATGTAGCCTATAGCTTGGGAAATGTCATGTTACTAATGTACTATAATTTAATGTGCAGAATGTGCTCTGATAAGAGTAGAAGGAAACTTAAGTTGGATTCTCTTAGATTTTCTCTGCTTGATCGATCTGTCAAGCTTCTGGCATATGCTAGGAACGATGCTGCCAATACTGAGGGTATCATGAAGGAAGTAAGTTTTCCATTATTGAAGATAATTTAGGTAAGACATTGTAAAGTTTGTAGATTTAATATATTTTAAAACAATATACACGACAAATATATAATAGACAGTATATTTGATACTTGGATAAGATTGTCAAAAGTTTAAAATAATTTAATTGTTTTAAAGAATTCAGTGAGGATAAATTCAATATAGACATAACAGTTTACTCCTATCGCACTTGTATATTTCCCTTATTTGAAGCACTGTTCATTATAGTGGACAACTTTTTCACACATTGAGCGTTCTGAACATGTAATATTTTTCTGTATTATAGTGTCAAGGCCTGTGGAATTTGTGTGATCAATTGCTGATAGAAGGCGACGGTGTGGATTCACTTGCAATTACTCCGGCTTCACTAGAGATCATTACTATTCACAAGAAACTTGATGAAGACTTGGTAAGTTGTTTTGGTCAAGAATGTTCTATTTTATCATCTTTCTAAATCTATCTTTTAGTTCTGCCTACGTATTCAGAGTCTTATTTAGGCTTCATATGTTTGTAAGATATCCAACCATGGATCAGTATGTGTGGGTTCTAATCCTGGGCTCATCCGTCACTAATATCGCTTTCGAGAGACGAAACTGGCATTAGCATTGGCATTTTGCCTGCTTTTGAAGCTTTACGTAGTGCTGTATGCAACAGTTTAAGACATGTAAAAATAACAGACATTTTTACAATTTTCTAGATTTGCATGTGATGTATTATTCTCGAATCCTTGTCAAATAATGTCCTTGACGACATTATTGGAGGAAACTAAGACCTTGAGAACAAGTAAACTTTCATTTAACCTTGAATCTCAAGATCTAGGTCTTGAATTTATTTTCAATGCTTAACTCATGGGTTTTAGCCTCAAGTCTCTGACCTGGAGTTTTATGGTTAACACAACAAGAGGTTCAAAAAATTAATTTAGCGTGTGATTCCTGTACTTAATCTTCAAATCTGCGTTTGGTATTCAAGTGCATGTTGACAATTGTGTATATATGTATCAGTGTGTATTTATATCGTTGATATATATATATATATATATATATATATATATATATATATATATATATATATATAGGTATATATATAACCAGTCCTGCTTCTATTATAACTGTGTTTTATGCACATGAGAATGCTTCAGAGCCTTATGTCCCTTTTTCACACTACTTTGATATACTCGACTATTGAGTAGGTTACTTGTAATGAATTCTATTCTATTCCATTCCTTTCCATTCTATTCATGCTATTCTATTCTATTCTATTTTATTCTATTCTATTCTAGTATTCTATTCTATTATTCTATTCTATTCCATTCCATTCAGTTTAATTCTATTCTGTTCTATTTATGATATTATAATGCTCCAACTATAAGCTGTTTATTTCCAAAGAGCTGACTTTTCTATTAGGTAGGTCGATAATGCAACTATTATTTTTGGCTGATTGATTCATAATGTGTCTAAATTGATAAGTTGATTAAATGGTGTCTTATTCCTTTTGCTTGATAGCTTGATTTTGTCTCAATAGTGCTCGTTATTGTCATTGATGACTGTAGCACTCTAATTGTTGTTATGTTAAATATTTACTTTTTGTTTATACCAATGGCAAAGGGCTAAGTATCCTGATTGAATTCCATTTCACTGCCATTGCCTATGCTGTGGAAGTGATAATGATCATATTAAAAGTTATATTATAACTTTTATACATTATAAATTATAAAATAATGAAAAAAAAGATAATAATAGGAAAATAATGATAAATTCTAAAAAGTAAATTATACTAAATACTAAATATGATTCACTTTAAAATCTGTTCTGATTACAACGATAAATAAACTGATTTAAACTGTTTGATTAGCTTTCTCCTTTTTTAAAGCGTATTTTGCATTTATCTTTGTTTTTACATTCTGTTTTGTTCATAGGGAATTACATTTAAGATGTCATTGAAAGGAGTTCATACTGTAGATACAATCAAAGCATATGTGAGTATAAAGTATATTATAAATTATTAGTAATGCTGTAAACAGTAATGTTAGTGACATGTTATGAAATGTTTTTATTATTTTCTTAGTTGCTTTTAATGTCTTTGATGTCTTCTTTAATGCCTTCCCTTGTAGAGTCTGCATCTCTGAAGAATAGACCAACCATAATTACTAGTGTCATAAGAGGCGACTAACCAAGAACGGGGTTAAAGAGAAACGTACTCTGAAGCTATATTTTTCCATATTTGTAGCAACATTAAATTGTGCATAAAGCATAACCTCTTGTGGAGGAATTAACGTGTTGATCGATAGAGTGCTCATTGGGAAGTGTGACAGCAGATTGTGATTAGGAATATGTACCCTGAACCTGCCGCTTAGCAGAACGGTAGCGAGAAAGAGTGAAAGAGATAGAGAGAGAGAGAGAGAGAGAGAGAGAGAGAGAGAGCTTGTTTAGGGTGTTCAAATACCCTAGAGTATAGATTATGGGATATTTTGGTCAAAGGGTAAAGCAACGGAAATTCTCAATACTGGTATACTGGCTTGCATAACTTTAGAATAGCTGTAACTTACTAAACTAATATTGTTTCGAACATGTGATTTTAAAAGTGATAGATATCATCGAAGTGATAGATATCATGGAGTAAGACAAGGTTGTAGCATTTCGCCGCTGCTGTTTAACATTTACGCTGAGGCAATGATGGAGGAAGCCATGGAAGACTTGGAAGAAGGAATAAAAGTAGGAGGGAATTTGTTACAAGATGTACGATTTGCAGATGACCACGGAATGGTAGCGGGCAGCGAGATTGGATTGCAGAAGATAATGGATAGGCTGAATGATACGGCCCTAAGATATGTCATGAAGATTAATATAAAAAGATCAAGGCTATGAGAGTGTCCAATAATAAAGGTGAAGATAATATCACAATAAATGGTACGAAATTGGAACAGGTAAGGAGTTTCAAATATTTGGGTCATACTATAACCGATGATGGGAAATGTGAGACAGAAATATGCAGTAGGATTGCACAAGCAAAAGCGGCCTTTGGTAGTAGAAAAGAACTATTGACAAAAAGTCTAGGGAAAGACACAAAGATAAAGATAGTGAAAACTTTGGTTTGGACCACGCTATTATATGGATGTGAAACATGGACCTTAAGAAAGGAAGATATTAGGAAACTTGAGGCATTGGAAATGTGGATTTGGAGAAGAATGGAGAGGATTAGCTGGACTCAAAAGGTTACAAATGAGGAAGTCCTGGAGAGAGTTGGCACAGATAGACAGTTGATAAATGTATTAAGAAATAGGAACAAGAGATGGATAGGACAGATTCTAAGGGGGGAAGGTCTATTAAAAGAGGTCATAGAAGGTAGAATGGAAGGAAAAAGAGGTAGGGGCAGGCCTAGATTAGGTATGTTAGATGATTTAAAGACCCACTCATATGTGGAAATGAAGAGGAAGGCGGAAGACAGAGAAGAGTGGAGGCGTTATGTATCATGGACCTGCCAGTAGGCAGTGCATTAGGAGAGAGAGAGAGAGATATCATCATGGAGCTTCATTTTTATATAGTGTGTGTTAAAGGCATTTAGAATTTCTTTATTAATGCAATATTGGCACTTAGCAGTTGAATTATATACATTGTTGCATTGATTATTTTGAACTCAGTCGGCTGCGGATCAGTGTCGTAGGCTGTATGAGGGAGATGAGGTCGTACAGGTCAACAGTAAGACTGTTGTACGTATTAAACTTCTCTCAGTCTCTCTCTCTCTCTTAGTACACTGCCTACTGGCAGGTCCATGGTATATAACACTTTCTCTCTTGTCTGTCTTCCGCTTTCCTTCTTTATTTCCAGATATAAATGGATCTATAAAACATCTAATATACCTAATATTGGCCTGCTTCTGGCTCTTTTTCCTTCCATTCTACCTTCAATGACCTCTCTTAATAGAGACTTAAATCACATCAATCATTCAAATCAAAGCTAAACATATGCATTGAATCCTGAGGCCATCAGAGAGGGCCCAAGGTTCTCTCTCTGTATCTATCTATTTGTAATGTATTTCATTGAAATCTGAAAGGAGTAAACAGTAACTTAATGTTTACACGAGAATATGTATATAAATATTTAGATACATATACTGTATATTTGGCATTCTGTGGCTTAACTTTTTATAATAATTATCACAAAATATTCTCATTTGGAACAAAGGGCTTATTTCAAATTCAGTTCACGACTAATGGCTAAGATAAATCTGTAACATCAACTTCTAAATCACAAATGAAATGAATAATTAGTAGTAGATTTCTTCCAGATTTAAATGTATAACATATTAAATGGCTCTGCAGGTTGGCTGGACAAGGGAACAATGTCTGGCTCTGTTGAAGGAAGATTCTAAGATGATTAATTTAACTCTTTGCAAGAATCCTCAGCACATGAGCCTATCAGGTGCAAACAGGGGTGGGGTAGGAGGCGCTTTGAAACAGCTCAAAGGTTTGAGAATCAGATCAATAATTGTATGGCTTGCAGTAACCAAAAAGATACTTGTTTTTTAATAATATTTGCTTCTTATTTATTTATAATATTTGGTTTTTTTGGTCTATTTGTATCCAGACCTTGGTTAAACTGGGATTCAAGGGATGATGATGATGATAATTTGTTGTTAATAATTATAATTGTAGAAACTACAAATTAATTCTTTGTAGAATCTGCAATTCTTGGAAATGACTTCAATTTAGATTAGAACAGTAAATGTTATTATCATCATTAACATGAATTTTAAAGCAACATCAGAAAGGGCATTCAGTTGTTAAGCGGCGCTTAGGCTTCAGAAGTTATTACAAAATTTTCTTAAAACGAATGGAAAAGTTTTTATGGGATTGACAGATGGTATGGTGCTGAACAGAGTGGAATGGAGAAGGTATATTCGTAACCTGATACTAATAATAATAACAACAATTAGAGTGCTACAGTCATCAATGACAACATCGAGCACTATTGAGGCAAAAACAAGCCTGCGAGCTAAAAAGAAGGTCCAAAAATGGTGCAAATTCCAAAAGCAAAACAGTCAAACTTGTGAGTCTCAGCCAAATCATGCAAAGCAATGATATGGTCTGAGTTAGAGAGGGATCGGATGTTAAGAGAGCAAAGAGAACTATTGCTTCGAAGAGAATTAACCGGAATTCTCGATCGAAACATGCTTACAAAACTGGCATATCAGTAATTGTAAACAATGCAGAAAGTACAATATAAATTACAATATAGTTATACACAAATTACAAATATGCAAATACAATGCAAATACAAATATGCAAATAAAATGCAAATTACAAATATGCAATAATTAACTAACGATCAAAACGTAAACACTATAACTTTAACAATTTAAACACTAAGAGCAATATAAAATAACGTCTAACGGATCAACTATAACGGTAAAATAACGGTCAAAACTGCAAATTGATTTTTCAACAAAATAACTATATAACAGATTAACAACTAAGTTAAAAGTACGCCAATGAACTTAATCAAGTCTAAAACTATTCACTCAAGACGCTAAATTTCATTAAAATTCTATTTATTTATTATAAATCAATTTAATTAATTTATTATAGATCCTAGTTATACTGTGATTCAAAGAAAGATGATGATGATGAATTATCTAAATTTTCAAGTTCTGAAGATATTTTTTTGTAATTTTGAAGGTGCTGGATTCCCATTGCAGAAGAGTCGAAAAGATGCACGAAGATCTAAGCACTCGCCTCTAGTTGATACGTTAGTTCTGCTATAAGTATAATTGTCATAATTATGTAAAAATTGTACAATAGTTAAAATTGCAGGAACCACAATCCTTAGAGTAGATTTTCGTTTTGACTGGTACAGTTATTAGCATATTAGCTTGAATTATCAAAATTTGAATATCATTTTTCCAGCAGTAAAGACTCAAGTGGAATTTAACTTCCTGTTGTCTTGTAGTTCTGTAGTTAATTGCTTGTATAGATTCTAATTCTTCTTGTTTTGCTTTATGCTGCTATAGATTCTACTTCTTATTGTTTTGCTATCGTCTGCTACAGATTCTACTTTTTCTTGTTTTGCTTTCTGCTGCTGTAGATTATATATCGCTTAATTAAAGCTTTTCGTTCTTATACTCGTTATGATTTCTTAAAATACGGGTTGAACGTCAAGGTCAGGAGCCGAAGGGCTTCTCTTCAAGACATTAGGCATAACTGTGTACCCTGAAAGATTAATATCTAACTAAAGAAGGCGATTAAAGCACTAAGATCCACACCGACGTCAAAAAGGACATTCGGTTGGTGAGCGCCTAGGCTCAAGAAATTGCTACTAAATATTTTAAAATCCGACCATAGTTGAACTGGGAAGAAGATGATGATGATGATTCTGATGAAGATGATGATGATGATATGACTACTGCAGCGAACCTGAGCCCATTCGCAACCTATCGGGAGGCAGTGCCACAGACTATGATGAAGATGGGGGCAGTGCTTCAGATGGTGACGTATTTCAAGATGGCGCTGCGAGCACCTCGAGATCACGTGACATGTGGCGCAGAATGAGCACAACCGAGATGAAGCAAAGGAGAGCAACAGTGAGCGGCTGCTCGCCCACTCTCACTCTGCGCAGTAGTGCCATGGGCGAGGACGAAACGGGCGATAAACAGGGGAAAGGAATTCAGACTACTCGACCTAAGTCTTATTTTCCTGGAGTTGTTAGCTCTGGAGGTCCTATAGAGAGAATGAGAGCCTCGCGTGAGACCGGTAGGTCTTTGTTACGAATTTGTTTGTTTTTTATTTATCAATAATCAATCAATAAGAATTTAACGTCCTTTCCTCGCCATAAGGCAACGTCAGGGACGTCTCTTGCAGACTCTACACCAACAGTCGCCATAGCCACCACACGATGACGACTGAGTACACAGAGACCACAAGAGAAATATTATAAATAAATAACAACGAAATCAAGAATTTCGCTAAAATGTTACCATTGCCTGTGACGTGGTTGTCTTATTTATTTGATTTATCGATTTTAACAGGCAATTTTTGCTTAACAATAGTAAAAGCGAAAGTTTCTGCTAAAATCAATAGATTAATGACCTCTATATTTTAGCTATTTTATTTTATTTATGTTTTTAATTTATTATACATTTTATTTTGATTTTGTATTTTAAAAGTTATTAATTGAAGGGACTTTTACATTTTAACAATTGCATTTTATTGTACAAATTAAAAATTTTAAGTTACATGACCTTTACATATGCAGAATGCAGCTCAATGGATGTAGACTAAAAGCTTGAAGTCTGTTATTCTGATATTCAAAAATATTTGACAATTTAATTTTTTTAAAATTGAAAACAATTTTACAGCATAGTTAATTTTTATTTAAGTTTTTTCTGTTATTTTGTCTCCTTAGAAGCTTATAGCTTTAAAACAACATTATACTACTGATTAGAATATTTAGTAGCAATTTCTGGAGCCTAGGCGCTCACCAACCGAATGCCCTTTCTGACGTTGGTTTGGATCTAATTTTTATGTCGCCTTCTACTACACGTGCATATTTACACGGTTGATCTATTCTTCAAGCAACCCGGACACAACACGGGTAGTAGAATTTTACTCACAATAAAACTATTTTAGATTCCAGAACCAGTGTCGAAGAGTCAGGCTCAGTTAGTTCTTCAGGGAAGCCATCCCTTGCTCTGAAGTACTCATCTGAAGACGACGATGTTTCGTCCATCAGTCGCCGTCGCTTTAAACCGGCGACTGTCGATAGGCCCTCGATACAGTTTCGTTTTGACTCCCATCCGTCGGAAACGGAAAGCGAGAAGGAAAGCGAAGGTCACGTTGAGCTACGGAGAAAGAAAACATTGTTGAGCGTCGAGTCGGACTCACAGCTGTGGGAAACTGTGGAAGAGAACAGGAATTCTGGAGCATCGCTAAACGAGAGATTAAGTGATCTGGAATCACCGTGGGTGTCAAGATTTTCGTCTAATTCTGAGCTAATCTCTTCCGGATTAAATGTTGAGGCCCCGGAACCTGGAGAAGGGAATCAGTCGACTGGATTTCTGCTGGATTGTCAGAGTCCTAAAGAGAGCGGGCCTAGATTCTCGCCGAGTCCTGTGCTTAAGGAAAGTGGAATGCTGTTATCAGTTCCACGTCATGCTGAATCATTTCCTGCTAAACGAAGCGAATTGTTACCTGAACACTGTGCAGTTGTGAATGAATTAAAGCCGATTAGATCTGCTCCAGGTCCTAATTCTGGTCATAATCCTGGTCCTAATCTTGGTCCTAATCCTGGTACTAAACCTGGTCCTATTTCTGGTCCTAATCCTGGTCCTAGTCCAGGTCCTAATCCTGGATCTAATCTAGGTCCTAATCCTGGTACTAATCCAGGTCCTAATCCTGGTCCTAATCCAAGTCCTAATCCTGGTACTAATCCAGGTTCTAATCCAGGTCCTAATCCTAGCCCTAATCGACGTAACTTGTACGTCGCTGATAATACAGGACAACAAGGGATGACTTTGCAGTCAAGATCACCCGGCGTGCGGCCAAAATCTCCAATAAATTTGAAATCAACTATAACAGTAAACCTTTCGCCTCAGAGTGTTGCAACCGTTAGTCCTCGACTTCAGCGAATTAATAAAACTGAAGCCACAATTGAGTCGAATGATTGCTGTAGTTTGCGTGAGGCTATTTCTACCAATAAATCTCCGATTGGAAAAAACATTGAAAATGCTCCGGCGTTTTTCTCTGGACCCAACATCAACTCAGCCGGCCATACTACTGTCAGCCTTACTCACTCTCCCTCTCGCGATGCTCCCCCTGCTCCTCGAGATGCTCCCCCTGCTCCTCGAGATGCTCACCTTGCTCCTCGAGATGCTCCCCCTGCTCCTCGCCTCTCTGCCACTCACCCTGCCGTAGCAGATGATAAATTGAACGAACAGAACAACAACGTTTTGAAATCAACAGTGACTTCACAGCTGGAAGAAATTTTGGGTCCGTCTCAGCTTGACTCGAATATTTCTGATAAATTCAACAGAAAGTCTCCATCTTTCTCCAGTGACTCGCTAGATGACTCTGGTTCACAGCATTCTAGAAATACGTCAAGTTCTGGTTCTTTTGATTTCGTTATTCCCAGTGCTAGTAATTCTTTCTCTTCTGGTTCAACACGTCCTAATGTAGCCACGCCATTATCACAACGTTCAAATGAAGCCACACCTTTATCACAGCGTTCAAATGAAGCCACGCCTTTATCACAGCGTTCAAATGAGGCCACGCCTTTATCACAGCGTTCAAATGAAGCCACGCCTTTATCACAGCGTTCAAATGAAGCCACGCCTTTAACACAGCGTTCTAATGAAACCACGCCTTTATCACAGCGTTCAAATGAAACCACACCTTTTGTGCAGCGTTTAAAAGTGATCACGCCCACAGTAAAAGAATCGACCAATCCACGACGGCCGTCAGACTACACTACCTGTCTGTCAAGGGAGGACGCAGGGTTCGAGCTAAATACAGTACCGAGAAGAACCAGCGAGTCAGCATATAAAGAAATTCAAACAGATTACGATTGGTCTTCACCGCGCCTGCTTGGTGTCTCGAGAATTGATTCCCGCAAGCGCGGAGAGATGGCGTTACAGGTTAGACGATTAAATCTTGTATGAAGGAGTCATGGGATTGATTCCCTGGTCCCTACAGGATATGATGTGTCGTTAGATACCTTCTCCTTGTGCTATTCGTATTCATTATGTAGTTCATTTAAATTGCAAGTTTATCTATTCATCATAGAATTGATTTTAATTTTTTGATTTGGCAGTAGTCTAATCTTGGAAAAAGTAAACAATATAAAGAAAATAATTCTGTTTCATTAGCTGCAGTCTTAAAGATATTAACATAAGCCAAAGGTACTAGCTTATTTACTGGTTATTTTTTTGTAGTTTTTAATGGCTTACTACGGTATTTGCATTTGCAGGTTCTTGTTGTATTTAATGCAGAAGGTCCAGTTATGGACCTTAAATAAGTAATATATTGGGAAACTGTAGGCATTTGAAATGTGGATATGGAAAGAATGGAAAGGTTAGCTGGACTCAAAAGGTTACAAATGAGGAGTTCTGGAGAGATACAGATAGACAGGTGATAAATGCTTTAAGAAATACGAAGAAGAGTTGGATAGAACATATACATGTACTAAGGGGGAAAGTCTATTAAAAGATTGCAGATTGGAAGGAAATAGAGGCAGAGGCTGGCCGAGATTAGGAAAGTTAGATGATTTAAATGTCAACTCATTTGTGGGCATAAAGTTAAAAGCGGAAGACAGAGAAGAGTTGAAGCGTTATATAATATGGACCTGCCAGTAGGCAGCTCACTAAGAGAGAAAGATTATGTTTACAATAACAAACATATGCAGAGAGACGATATTTTACGTTAAATGAAGTTCTATCTCCTGTCTCTTTATCCACGTTTGAGTCAGGGAATTGATAACTGTCACTACAAAGTGGGTGATTGCTGGTGAATGTTGCAATGCTAGTCACTGATCGACCTACAGAAGAGCAATTGCTATTCCTATTGTTATTGATATTGCTATTTATCTTGAAAACTAGATCATTTTTTATTGCAGGAAAAAATAAGAAGCCAGGCAGTAGCTCTCGCAGTCGGGTTTGTCATATTTAGTCATCAATAAAATTTTATTGGAAGAGAACCGTAATTAATATTCATTAATTAATAGAGTTATCAGGAATTAATAAGTAGTATGTCTATTATCACTTCGTACTCATTAAAAATATTTGTAAAGCGTTGTATTTGTAATTTGATTTAATTGATTTCAATATGGATTTTCATATATACTTATAAAAATGGTATATGAGATAAGGATGGGGGAGAGATAGATAGATAGACAGAGAGAGAGAGAGGCATAGAGATTAACGAAATATTTCTGTTTATAAATTCATACTTTGTTTAGTTAAACTGAGAGAAACATATGTTTATTTGTTCACATATCACACAGCACGACAGTCAACATATATCGAATAACATAAAGGTACAAGTAAAACGCAAAGACAGGCACACTAATAGATGCAAAACCAGGCCATCAATGAGGGAGCATAACACCCTATCGAGTTGACCACCCGGATATCAATCACCCCGCTAACAACCGTCCCACATGTCTAAATCAATCTTTAAATCAAAATAAAAGAGTTAAAGTGTCAAATCATAGAAAATTTAAATTACAACAAAGCAGAAGTTGGATGAGAAAGAAACAAAATAATTTTTCTTATTGTGACTAATTTTCTAACAAATACTGTTTAAATTCTCTAGAAAAGGTTGGTAGCAATTTTATGTTGCGTAATATTGGTGGAATTTTATTCCAGTCCGTACACGCCTCATTTACATAAGATTTATAGAATGTCGCATTGGATTTTTTAAACAGATAGTTGGAGTCAAGCAGTCTAGTTGAATAATTATGGTTAGAGTGGTTGAGATCAAACACATTAGCCAATACTGTAGACTTATAATATATATATATATATATATATATATATATATATATATATATATATATATATATATATATATATATAATAGGTAGATTACTGCTAATACATTTGTGAATCAACTTGGCCATACAGTATTTATGCAATAGATGAACTGGCAAAACATCATAAGAAACATAAAGATCTTTAACATTACAGTAACGATGTCTTCCCTGCAAGGTTCGCAGAACTCTGTTACAAGCAATATGTAGTGGTTGTAAAACATTCCAAGTGGTATAACCATAAATTTCAATGCAATATCTTACACGAGAATATATCATAGATAGATACAAGTTACTGCGACAGGACATTGGTATAAATTCTCTTCGATTAAAGAGTAATCCGTTAGCACTTTATCAGTTTTTGTAATTTTTTCGATATGATTTTTAAAACTTAAATGTTCGTCAATTTCTAGAGAGATAGATGTAGAGAGATAGATGTAGAGAGATAGATGTAGATATATGTAGAGAGATAGATGTAGAGAGATAGATATAGAGAGATAGATGTAGAGAGATAGATGTAGAGAGATATATGTAGAGAGATAGATGTAGAGAGATAGATGTAGAGAGATAGGTGCAGAGAGATAGATGTAGAGAGAGACCGACTAACTTTGTCCGCGAAGGGTAGTTTCATTACTACGGGTTCTACTCAAGATAATGTAGGCTGGCTAACAAGCGACTAACTCAAGTAGTAAATTACTAGAGAAGGAAAAACTAGCGGAATTCAACGATCATACAATACAGTCTTTCTATCGTACAAAATATTCTGGAAATAATATATTCTTAGTTACCGCTAAAATAAAATATGTTCGATACGAAACCTTACCTTTGAGTTGCCATACATAAGAAAATGGAAGCATTATAAAGAAAGAACACAGTCGGAGAAATAAAGAAATAGCAAAGTAAACTGAGACTGAAAGGAAAAGCAACAACAATCACAGTCACTGGAGAGGTCTCGTGGGGCTGGTTTGGCGGTCCGGTCTGATAAGTGGACCAAGCCTATGTAGTCCGCAGTACACACACACACACACACACATACACACACAAACGCACGCATACACGCACACCTACAAAAGGAGAGATAATCACACGTTGCTAATATAATTAGTTCATAGGGATCCTGCAATAAAGGTTAAATATGAGAAGCAATCAACTGGATTTAGAATTAAGCACACCCGTTAAGGGTCCTTTTTCGGTCCCCGTGAAAAAATTGTCAGTTTTTGTTTTATGTTTAAATAATCGTTATAAGGATTATTTAGACGTAATAATTATTCTAGATTGTTTTTGTAGGGGGTGGGGGTTCAATCCCCCTTGGTAGTTGTGCGACCCCTCTCTGCTTAAAATTTTAATGCCCCCGTTTTAAACCCCCCTGTGACAAATCCCTTATTATCGCCTGACAAATCTTCTACCCCCATACGGCCTTCTTTAGAAAATATTATCTAATCCAACCCTGTTGTTATTACATTAATTAGTAATTATTATTTAATTAATTATTATATACTAAACTATTTATGTTTGCAGTAGTGGAGTGGCAGATATTAGCGGGGCTCTAGGCCTGCCCGGTAAATTTAGCCGACAGACACGCCTCTCTTCTAGCACTGGGGGTGGGCAAAATAACGTGATTGACAGCTTGCCTGCAACTACTGTATCTAAATATGATTCTGACTCACTTTCGGCTGTTAGTATTTTGTACATATTTTGTCTTGGATGTAATAGTAATAATAACAACATAGGTTTAACGTTTGTTCCCTAATACAAGGATGATATCAGGGACGTCATGTGATGATGTGTGACGACATTGTGATTCATAGGCCTGCCTTTTTATTCTCTCAATTATTTGTATATTATTTTTAAGTCTCTCTTTATGTAGCGTATAAATTGAATTAATTTAGCAGAAACTAATAATATTTACTATTTAGTATTATTACAGATAATTAATTAATTAGGTCTTAGGCATTCTGTAGGTTTTCCTGATAACCTTCTAGCATAATTTATATGACTTGACTGTATTGTTCATTCTGATTGTTCGAAGAAGGTATCACTATTTATCAATCAATCTTTCTCTCTCTTATTGCACTGCCTACTGGCAGGCTCATGGTATATAACTCCTCCACTCTTCTCTGTGTTCCATGTCCCTTTTCATGTCCACATGCGAGTGGATCTTTAAATCATCTAACATTCCTAACCTCGGTCTGCCTCTGTTTTTATTTCCTTCCATTCTACCTTCTTCCATTTAGTAAACTATCTCCCCTTAGAATGTGTCATATCCAATTTTCCTCCTATTTCTTATAGCATTTATCAACTAACTATCTGTACCCACTCTCTCTTTTTAGTCCAGCTAATGTTTTCCATTCTCCATATCCACATCGCCAACGCTTCTAGTTTCCTGAAATCTTCCTTCCTTAATGTCCCTGTATTACAACCTTATTATAGCGTGGTCCATATCAAAGTTTTCACTATCATTATCTCTGCGGTTCAAGCAATCTATTTTTGAAGTTTTAACATTTTCTCAAATGCAAGGTCACGTAGGTCGTATTTATTATATTTTGATGATCTATCAAGTTACAGCTGCGTATTTCAACATAATAGATAATTATCATTCGCTATTTTGTTATATTTTAGTCATCTACAAGCATGTCAACGTTGCCTAAAATAAAGAATCCAATGAAGAAAATACTCGGTATGATATTCTATGTGCTACTTCTATTCGAAGTAACCTGAAAATTCAATTAAATAGATTCAAGATGCTTCTCTAAAACCCTTTTAACTCCAAAATTGAATGTAAAATATAAAGAAAGAGCTCGATATAATTATTGTTATTTGATTGTGCTCAATGTTGTCATGGATGACAGTAGCACTCTAATTCCGTTGTTGTTGATTGTCTCTCTGCACGTTTATCTATAGATACCGATATGTTAGAGTATGGAATGCATTGACTGGGACAACTCTCTTCACTGAGTCATTCTCCTCTTTTAGAAACTGCTTAATGTCTCAGAATTTATCTGAATTTCTTATTTTTAACTAGTTCGTATATAGTCATTTTTAATTCGTCATCATCATCATCATCTTCTCTTGAATCCCAATTTAAGTAGTGTCGGAAGATGAATAGTCCTCCGATCCTCTATGTCCCACACCATATAGGACATATGGCTCAACTAAATGCGCTGTTGTATGTGTTAGGTGTAAGTGTAGGCCTAAACAGAAAGATTTCATGCAAAGATTTGGGGGGTGGAGATTGTCGAGGCTGGCTGTGGAAGAAAAAGGAAGGAGCGGGACTTAGACCTGGACGATGGAATAAGTTCTGGTTCGTTCTGCATCACAAGAATCTCTTCTACTTTAGAGATCAAGAGGTTTGAACAAAGTCTTCTGTACATGTAAGTGCATCGTTGAGATGATGTGTTAATGATAATACTGTGTAATATACTGTATGTGTGTAGTGGGTTTTAAACAATCATTTAATGCTTCCTGGTCCTGTACTGTTATATGTGTATTGTGTTATATGCTGTTTATTGTATTCTGATTGGGATTTCAGGTCTCATTTTCTTCTTGGCATATACATGTGTATAAAATACAGATATTTAATTGTGAATTAAGTAAAATTGAATTTAATTTTGCGTGTCGGACCGCTCTCTTAAATGAATGATAATGAAAACCATGGCTGATATATGCTTCCTATACTCCTCCCTGGCATGGCCACTGTTGATTCTGTTACATCTATCTGCTTGACTCTATGACTATAAGCTCCTTAGCTTTTCCTGAACTTACACTAACTTTTTGAGATCGAAGCTGAGGAGCTAATTATGAATGTTTTTACACAACCAATCAGCGCTCTTGTATCATTAATTGTGCACGGGACAGTTGTATTTGATAAAAAGTAAGATTTCTTTATCAATCACGAGCAAGGACACTCATAGCGTACTTATTTGTTAAATTGTATATATTGGTTTATCTGATATATAATGGAATATTTTAGACAAGCCAGTTACGCTGGTTGTATAATGCAGACTCTTCTGTTTGACTTATGAAATTATTATATTTATGTGTGATTTGTTGTATGTACGATAGGATATGGAAGAAATCATTTTATTTATGTTTGATATGTTTTATGTACGATAGGATGTGGAGGAACAAGGTGTTCTACCTCTGCCAGGCTATACAGTCTCTCCTTTTTACGAAAGCCGCTCTAAGAGATAGTATGACACTTCCACTTGCATTAAACCACTTTGATTCTGCTTTTTTAATCAGGCTTTTATTAAATTAAATATACTGTTTATTTGCATTTCTTGGCACAAATTTACAGGTTATAGAAGCATATATCTAGCAATAAACTAATAAGTGCTATGAAAGTGGCAATCATAAAGCGTCTGAGGCGTTTGCGGCAACACAATTAATATTTGCTAGCAAAAGTCAGCTGAAGTCTGAATTATAAAAATTTTCTGTTACACTAGCCTGCTAAGTACCGTAAAACTTTCGGCCTATAAATAATAACCCTATTATTGACTATTTTCAAATTAAGAACCTAGTCCAATGGCCAAACACTAACGAGTGAAAACTAAAAAGTAAAACATCAATTTTTTAATAAATAAAAACACATAGTAGGCTTTGTCAATGTTTTCACCCACAAAGTACTAATGGAGTTTGATGTAGCTTAACTTCGATTATTGACGCGCAACTAAACCAAGTGCTAAATCCCGCCGTAGCTTGCTTGAACACGTATTTTATGGGATCATAGCATATTGTTTCTAACTTTCTATAGGCCTACTTGAAGCTGTCTGATTTCTATTTCCTTTCATCAGTTACTGTAATTCAAAGGAATGGACTTGAGATATTTTTCAGGGTACATCAAAATTGTATACATTTCTTTGTTTTCGTTAAGATATAAACAATTTGAAATAAATCTTTAACAATTTTAAATTTTGCTATTTTTTAAAATTGTCATTAATACAGTTTATTATGTACAATTATTTTGCTTGATTTTGTTTCTAGCACATTCAAAGCGTACAACTCTTCTACTACATACTATTTTGCTTCTGAAAGCCAGGAAGATATGGCAAAGTATGAATTTATGTTGCTAGCAATAGATTAAAAAATAATTGTCCCTTTATGGTGGTGCTTAAATTATGAATACTTCTAATAACTGTCGTATAGCCTTTTGTTACTGAAAACATATTGTAAAGGAAGTTTAACGTCGATAGTTTCATCATATGAAAGCATATCAGTGACTGGCGAGCTTTAATATCGAGGTGAGGATTTATAATGTCAAAGCGCTAGTTATCGTCACTAATTAATTGGTTTATTTAAAGCTTATGAATTTGATAAGCATAGAATAACAGCGACAACTTCAAAATACAGTGCTACTGTGGTACAGTGCTGATGTGGTAGAGTGCTACTGTGGTACAGTGCTGATGTGGTAGAGTGCTACTGTGGTACAGTGCTGATGTGGTAGAGTGCTACTGTGGTACAGTGCTGATGTGGTAGAGTGCTACTGTGGTACAGTGCTGATGTGGTAGTTAGGATAGCCTGTACATAACGTTTAAATGAAAATCACAACACTAAACTACTTCTACAATAAATTGCAGTCCACAATTCTATAGGATAGATGACGACACCACCAATCAGTCATATATGCTGATTATTTAATAATTAATTATTATGATTAATTATATAATTATTATGATCTATAGTATATTCTATTTCCAGGTGGATGAATAAAATGGGTGTGGCCTCTCTGGCAGACTTTGATATTGAAGCAGTTCAGGCTAGAACAACTGCTGGCTTTGAGCGACCTCTAATAGGTAAAAGTCTCGTCTACTTTCTTTAATGGTTTTGCCTAATTCTTGATAGGGCTTACAAACTCAGATGTGTGTTATATAATATGTGGTATGCCGCTTGGCCAAACATTAAAAAATGTTTATCTGTGTTATAAATTGTGACATTATTTAATATTCTTCGGATATTTTCTTCTTCTGATGAATTAAACGTTAAATATTGAAGGATTTGGTTTGGACTTGTTATTTTCATGTACTAAGTAATTAGGCATTTGCAGTAGGCCTAGATGGTTTAAATATGAATTTTTATTACATTTTACGGGTAATAATAACCTAAAATTGAAATATTGAAGCTTGGCTCTCCAGTTGATGGAAGTCGAGCCCACTGTTTTGACATCTGTTAACAGTTTTGTGTCATTTTATTTAAAAGCAGTAACTGTTTTCTGTTTGTCTTTAGCTTGATTATGTATATCTCTCTCTTAGTGCATTGGCTACTAGCAGGTCCATGGTATATAACGCCTCCACTCTTCTCTGTCTTCCGCTTTCCTCTTCATGTTCACGTATGAGTGGGTCTATGATTATGTATATAAGTGAATTATTCTAAAATAAGTATTGAATATTTACAAAAATTTTTTGCCTCTGAGATTTCTGCTTATGACTGGAATAAAATTGAACTTAGAACAAGTGCTGAAGGCTTCGGGTCTCCTGCGATGTTCTAGTTAGTGCAAATATTGCAGATAATTTTAAATTTAGTTTGGACCAAATAGTGTTGTGATTTATAATTTATATTTATTTCTAATTTAAAGAGCAACATTCTAGCAAAATTATTTTGACATCTTTAGCTCTGATTGACGGAAATAAAGCTTGATGTCACATTACTAGATAATATTGCTGTTGATTTTACGTTCTTTTGCCCTGCATTATTGCAATATTTTCTATTATAAAATTTTAATTGATCAACTTTCTATTGTATTTGTTAAATCGCTCAGGAGTTTTGGTAAGACTGAATTTCTTTAATTTGTATGTTTATGTATTTATTTAGTGAAAGATAGTTATAATTTGTTTAGCAACTTCTTATTGAATTAACTGAAGTTATAGTACATAATAGTTGTTTTATATTACCTGAGAACATTTAGAATAATTCGAATATATTTTCAGATTGACACTTGAAGTTACTATGCTCTGTTGTTTCTGTTAGCTTATCTAGTATTGTGCCAAGTGGCAGATCCATGATATATATTCAGAGTCTGTTTTCACTCTGCATAAAGAGCACTCCTTTGATCAACAACTTTATCCTTTCACTCAAGGATTTAACGTAGTAGGAATAATATTTAAAAATATGAATTGACATATATGGTGTTGGAAAAATGTCTTCTTAGGTAGTTTCACTTTGAAACTTTCTCAGCTTTTGCTTAGCCTTCTCTTACGACACGCGATGTTAGCGGATGGTCTATTCTTCCATGGCCCGTATACAACCATCAACCATGGTATATATCCCATGGTTATTCTATTTTAGTATACAATGTCATTAACTTTGCCTCACTACCGTATCCTCAGTGAACATTTGTGACACTTAATCTTGATGCTTCGTGATGCATCTATTTATAAGTTTGTAGTTTTCCCATTATTTAATTTATTTTGATATTTATTTATCTCTTTCTTTGCTTATTTAGGCAAACAAATGTAAGCATTATTATGAATATTTATTGAAATACCGATATACAATCCATTTTTGTCATGTTATTTACTAATAATTAATTTATATAGTAATTTTATATTCATTTATAATTTATTTATTTGTAATTTTATATTTATATTATATTTTATATTTATTTATTTATTTTCAGCTACACATCGTCATCATCAACGATCAGCATCATCGTCATCAAGTGCTCAGATGATGTCGTACCTCAGTGGGAGCGAGGATGAAGGTCCAGCAGAACAATCCAAGCCGGAAATGTCTGCCAGAAGTCCCGCTATCACTGCTTCTGACAGCAAAGATGGTCTGATTTTCGGAATATCATCACCGTATTTAAAAAGCTAGTAAAGCTAAGGTTAACGTCAGTTTCCTCACTCGAAAGCGATGTCAGTGGCGGGCGAGCCCAGGATTTGAACCCCGCACATACTTATCCGAGGTCCAATATCTTACCGACTTCGCTACAGCAGTAGCAGTAGCAGTTGTAACGAGTTATTTTTTCTGTACCAATTCTTTAATTCCATATCCTATTCTTGATTAGCACTTTATTGATTTAAATATCATCTGACTTCTGTTTGAGCTTTATTAATTGTTGAATATTTGACATTTTTGTAGACTTAACGAAGATGTATCACCACATCCGTATGGCAGATCTTGATCTGTCCGGTTCTAACGTGAAGGCGAGAAGATTGAGTCATTTGGCCGGGATATCTTTTCATGTAAAGCCATCAAAGATTGGAGGAGTGGATAGAGAACTCTACAGCAAACTCTTCAGTCTCAGAAGAACATTGAAGGTTTATGATGCAGAAGTTTAGCTAATGTGCATGCAATGTGTGCTAAGTGTTAACATTGACTAATTAAACTATGTGTGCTAATTAGGGGTGTACCGGATTCCGGTTCCGTTTTTACTGGATTCCGGCCAAAATTCCTTTTTGCTAATCCGGTTCCGACAAATTTTGCCAAATCCGGCCGGATTTTTTAATCATATGCTTCCCAGGAACAGATGCATATAACAGGGAATCATGTTATCAAACTTCAGTTTGATTGATTGTATCTTTCAGTTTGATTGATTGTATCTTTTAAAATATAATTATTGTTTAGGACAAGGAGAATCAGTTGAGTTCTGTTGATCAGCTGTTGAGCTCTCAACCAATCACAAGAGAGTTGCTGTTGGAGTTTCGGGAGGAACATTCGAGCATACTTACAGAGACATTTGATAGGAGAGACGAGAGTAGAAGTTCTGCTAGTGCCAGCAGGTAGTCTGCTTCGAGATGTTGTTGTTGCTTTTAGTCCTAGAACATTCTATAATGCAGTCATTCTCAGCACACAGTGGTTTGCTAATAGTCCTCGATTATATTTTTAAAAGCTGGTTAAGCTACGTTTAACGTCAGTTTCCTCGAAAGCGATGTCAGTGACGGACGAGCCCAGGATTTGAACCCTGCACATACTATATTATATTATATATTATATTATTTATTACAAATTATATTGTATCGAGTGCTCGTCAAATACAACTTGAAGATTCTTTTAAAATATTATAATTTATATTCATTTTATTAATTTAAATAATTGAATTAAATGTTAGATTTATAGCATATACTCATTGTTCTAGCCAAGTTCTATTCCAAAGAAATAAAATTACGCTTAGAAAATAAAAATTAAGAGGGGCACTCAAATCTTCTTAAAAGCGACAAATCATCTTCTCACAGCACTTGATTACTTTGCTAGAAGACGTCATACATATTCAGTGACGTCACACATATTTAGTGACGTCACACATCCAGCCACGTCACTCATATCCAGTGACGTCACCAATATTCAGCGACGTCACTCATATCTAGTAAAGTTACCAGTACCCAGTGAAGTCACTTAAATGCAGTGACGTCACCAGTATCTAGTGACGTCATCCATATCCAGTAACATCAATCATATCCAGTGACGTCAACAGTATCTAGTGACGTCATCCATATTCAGTAAAAACAATTATATCCAGTGGCGTCACTCGTATCCAGGACGAATGCTGACGGTTACAAAATTGACGACATTGAACATGGTAGTTTTTTATGCTTTCTTCAAACATGTAGTTAAACATTGTAGATTAAGAACGCTTTGCTTAATTAGCTTGTAATAATTAGAAAACGTTAACTTAATAATAAATAATTTCATGCAGAGTGACGTAAAGGTGTATAGAGCATGATGTTTTTTATCTCTTTATTATTTCTTTTTATGACTTTTTACTTTTACTTTACTTTTTAAGATACTTTTTATTCTACTATTTATTTGCACAGTGACTGATTGAACGAGATAGAAGAACTGATGCTAGTAAAGTCATATTCTACTTAGTAACATTGAAGTCTCTATTGAAATATTATTTAATCGCTAATATTATCAATTCCAGTGGTTTTCTTTACATTTCATATTGCTTGAATCCCATACTGCTGTATTTGTGTATTGCATTTTATGTCATGGCATTTCGACGTTCGTAATTTGCTCTAAACAATTTAATTTTAAATAACTAAAATAGTTTAAAAATTCGAGGTATTAGCACTTCAGATAATAATGCTTAATGCTTAATTAAATTGCAACCCGTTGCACAAGAATTTGTTTTTTTTTTGTAAATGTCAAAAGAGGAATGGATTGATGAAAGCTGGTATAATTAAGAAGACAAGGGAAAAGGCTTAGAGAAAGACTGAGATAATTGATCATATAAGTTTTTTGATGATATATTTAATCATGAATCAAATAGTTAATTAATTAATAATTGATAATTTAATATACATGTAGTCTGTCGAAGTGAAATGAATTCGGGATGAGTTGAATTAATTGAAGGAATATGTTATGGACAGGCTCTAGGCAGTACATTGAGAAATATAGAGAGGGATTTTTACGCAATCCCTATACTATACTAAACTTATTAGTGCCTCTGAAATTAACAGTTTTTCTGACAACTGCATCTTTTCTCGGCAATCTCTTTTATAATGTCGGAAATTCTTTGGTAGTGATAATTTTTTTATTTAATCTATTTATAAATTCCCGTGTTGTGTCAAGGACACTGAAGAATAGACCAACTGTTAACTTTACGTGTAATTAAAATCGACTAAGAAGGAACTTAGGAAATGACAGAAGGAAACTTCCCCAGAAGCCACATTTCCCAACTCTAGCCTACATTATAGTGTAGATAAATCCTTTTGTGATGGGATTAACTTGTTATTCCATGGAGTGCTCTTTATGTAGCGTGAAAGAAAACGCTCAGTAGGAACATGTATCTTGGAACTGCCTCTTATCAGAACGCTAGAGAGACGTCTGGATTTAACGCATTTAGTTCCACTTATTTCTTGTTCTGAATTCTACTGATTAAATTAATCCTTAATCGCTTACGTCGATTTTTGTATTTTATATTGGTCTAATTTATCTTTATTCTAGCGTTATCGCCAGAAATATTCCGTATCATATTTTATTTACACTTCGAAGATTTTTGTACTTCAAGTTTTTACCCACTTGTATTGAGTTATGTTGATTTTACAGTATCACTTCATATTTATCGGCGTATGGAACTTAGATTTGAGCTTAGATTTGAGCTTAGATTTGAGCTTAGATTTGAACTGATTAGAATATCCCAATATTTAAATATGTAGGGCGTCAGATAATTTCATTAATTTTAACGTATCGATCCCGTGGTGCCTCGAACTCTCTTGGATTCTAATCCCGCACGAGCATCAGGGAGGTAATAGCGGACACTCGTTGGAACCTGTAATTGAAAATAAACAAAACAGCCTTTAAGCGAACTAAGCATATGATATTAAAAGTAATAAATATAATATTTTCACTATAATATTTAATTATTCGTAAATTCGATGCCGTTGCTTTCATTGCAGATTGATGTTCAACTTTTCACTGCTGATTTTTTGATATATATATATATATATATATATATATATATATATGTGTGTGTGTGTGTGTGTGTGTGTGTGTGTGTGTGTTTATTTCAGCATCAACACCAAATTACTGACAAATGCAAACAGAAATAAACATTTAAATGAAATAAAATTTAACAAAAATTCCAGGAACACTTTTTGAATTTGAATAAATAACGAGAATTAGTATGTATTAATATGTATGTAATAGGTTTGCTAAATTATATTCAAAATAATAAGAATTTGTGGACAAGAATTTGCTTAATTTCATTCTTTTATCAATCATTCCATGAATCATAAATTATTTGTGAAACTAATGTGTCATCTATATTTTCTCGAAATGATTTAAATCGTGAGACATATTTTCTTTAAAACAAATCTCTGAAAACATTGTTTAATTATAGCTTCAAATATTCCTACCACAGGATGTTGCTGTGGTAGGAATATTTTATTATCTGTGTTTCAGCAATACAATTATAATACTTGTACTTTTCTGTTTTGCTATGCGACACTTGCATCTTTTTGACTAAACTTCACTTTGATCATGATTTTGATCGGATTTGCAATTTTTTAATCAAGATTTAGTGATATTTTTGAACAAATGCTCTCTGTTGATTGTGAAAGTGTATTTTTATAGAGTATTACTTTATGTCCAGTTTTTGGTTGAGATTCGTTGCAAAGTAGTGATTAAAGTGGTTTTAATTATTGCTATAGGTCTACAGATATATACAGGGTGCGCATTAAAAAAATATCCTCCTAGCACAATTATGATAGCTTAGCCAATTATTGATATTTCGCCTTGAAATTTTAAGGTTCTCTTGTGGAGGAGTTTAGCCACAAGCTGACCAAATTTTGTAAAAATATTTTTAAGGGAACCGGAGTTATCCAAGTTTTGCGAAAAAATTGATTTTTTCATTTAACATGTAACGTAAAACGTCAATTAGAATCAATTCCTTTTTGAAAATGTGCTGACCATGAAAAAGGCCGTTAGATGATGACGACTCTGATATTGTGCTGCAATGTGTATTAATGCAATGTGTGCTCAAAGAACGCCCTGGGCTTTAGCGCCGGCCAAAAGTCTTCTCTTACAGATAAAATTGCGCTGTCACTGGACTGCTGTGGTAGGTCTTTCCAGATCTCTTGAAGAACAGCCTTTAATTCCATTGTGTTCCTGGGTTTGGGCTTGAAAGCACGATACTTTTCCAACATGTGTCCCCAGACAAAGAATCAGGTGGATTAAAATCTGGAGAATTAGGAGGCCAATCATCCATTTTTATGAAATCTGGCCTGTATTGTACAAGAAAGTATTGCGCAAGACGTGAAGTGTGAGCCGGCGCGCCGTCCTGTTGAAAAATTAAATCATTTGACTTTAACTTGTTGCAGTCTTCAATCAGTTTCGGCAGAATAGTGTTAGTGTAATACATTGTAGCACAATATCAGAGTCGTCATCATCTAACGGCCTTTTTCAGGGTCAGCACATTTTCAAAAAGGAATTGATTCTAATTGGCGTTTTACGTTGCGTGTTAAATGAAAAAAATCAATTTTTTCGCAAAACTTCGATAACTCAGGTTCCCTTAAAAAATATTTTTACAAAATTTGGTCAGCTTGTGGCTAAATTCCTCGACAAGAGAACTTTAAAATTTCAAGGCGAAATATTAAGAATTGACTAGGCTATCGTAATTGTGCTAGGAGGATATTTTTTAATGCGCACCCTGTATATAAATATATATATATATATATATATATATATATATATATATATATACATATATACATATATACATGTATGTATATATATATAGTGAAGTATATATATATACATGTATATATATATATATATATATATATATATATATATATATATATATATATATAATTATATATATAATTATATATATATATAATATTATATGCACTGTGTTTTTTATAACTGATACCCCAAATTGTTTTAACAATAAAGTCGTAAGAAGTTGACCGATGTTCTTGAAATTTACAGTACTTGACCAGCAGCCAATTCTACAAAATATACAGAAATTTCGTTTGAATATCTTTAATAACGTGAAAGTTATAGTTTCGCGAATATGAGTGGGGTCAGATAAGAAATTTCCAATACAGGATTACGGGCGTGTTACTTTTAGCGTAGATTATCTCTATAAAAATACTAGCTAACACGCAATATAAAATTTCTGCTAATGCTATTTTGAAGAGCAATCATTTCTTTTCGAAACGACGTAAAATACGTGCTGATATGTTCTTAATTGACAAAGTTATTGAACTTTTAATGCATGCAGAGCATGTCTGGGTACAACTGCTATCACCGCAGCCACTGCAGCGGCGTCCTCTTCTTCGTTTATTCTCTTCATGCAATGCATGCATAAAAAGTTCAAAAACTTTGTCATTTAAGAACATATCAGCACGTATTTTGCGTTGTTTTGAAAAGAAATGATTGTTCTTCAAAATAGCTTTAGCAGAAATTTTATATTGCGTGTTAGCTGGTATTTTTATAGAGATAATGTACGCTAAAAGTAACTCGCCCCTAATCCTGTATTGGAAATTTCTTATCTGACCTCACTCATATTAGCGAACCTATAACTTTCACGCTATTAAAGATATTCAAACAAAATTTTTCTATGTTTTGTAGAATTGGCTGCTGGTCAAGTGTTGCAAATTTCAAGAACATCGGTCAACTTCTTACGACTTTATTGTTAAAACAATTTGGGGTATCAGTTATAAAAAACACAGTGTATATATATATATATACATTATATATATATATATATATATATATATATATATATATATACATATACGTATACATATATATACATATTATATATATATTTGTATGTATATGTGTGTGTGTATATATTTATCGCTTCAATGTCAATATTTACGATTTGTATGTATTATACATTTTCAATTAATCTTTGTATACTGTGCTGTTCTGATTTTATATTCGCTTGTTCTAAAGTTAATAATTTCATATTTTATCGTGTAATTTCATATCTGTTAACAATATCTACTCATGATTTGTCCGGGTTGCTTGCTGAAGAATAGACCGACCGTGAACTGCACGTGTCGTAAAATGTGACAAAGCACCAAGCTCCAAATCAATGTCAAGAAGGGCATTCGGTTGGTCTCCAGAAATTGCTACAGAATTTCTAGAACGAATGGAAAAGAAGGTCTATTCGTAGCCTGACCTTAGTTGAACTGTGATTCAAGGTGATGATAATGTTAACAATATCATCATCATCTATTTCTTTTGTTCTGAAGAGAATATAGGTTAGTAACATTCCTCCATTCATTTAAATCATTAGCAATTGTCCTAGCTTCTTACCATGAGATATGCTATGTTGAGATGTTTTTTATAGATATTCTTTGTTTCTAAGTCAATATTGGTTTTGCGCTGATCCAAGTAATCCTAGGTCTTCCTCTCTTCCGTTTTCCTTGCCGTGGGTCCCTGATGATTGCGTTCTTTACATTGACCCTATTTATCTTCAGACATTCTAAAGAAGTGTCTCTAGAATCTCAACCTTCTCTCGTAAACTATTTCAGCTAATTTTCTTTGTTCATACCTTTCCAGCGCTGTTTCGTTTGTAATGTAACTCTAATATCGAATATTTACGATTCTTCTAAGACCGTTTGTTTAATACAATTTAATTTGTGTTTCATTTTGTTGGTACTCTCTCAGTTTTCACAAGCCTGCATTAAGGCGGGCTGTACTGGTGTTTATTTTCATCAATATATTTTAGTGCCAACATCGAGTATGTGGACTATATTGCTTTATTTTTAGCAATATAGTCAATATGACTAAATTCTATCGATTATTTGTTTGATTTTAATGTATGAATTGGCACATTTTTATAATTCAAGGAGACCTTCTCAAACTAGCTGAAATCTAACTGATTAATCAAGCTTGTTATTAATCTAACCGTCGGAAATTTATATTTGTGTATAGATACATATATTTCGGTGATTTTAGTTTAAATGTCATTTATTCTGAATAAATTTACTAGAAAATGAATTAGGATGAATATGGTCCTTCACTTTGCTATCCGTGGTTGTTATGGATATTTTCTAAATGTTTTTACCTTATCCTAGTTTTGAACTCGCAACATATTGTTCCTGAAGCGGACTCTTTGAATACATGCTAAATGTTTGTTATATTTGTATTGCGGAGATATTATCTACTTGATATTATTTGTGAGTGTTGTATAATTATTTAATTTTGCTGTGTTTTGTTTTCATATGTAGGCTATCAATCGATTACTCAGTCTGACTGCTCATTGTATTTTATAAAAAAATTTGGTACTTCTTTGAAAAGATCACATCATTGGCATTTCATTGATAACAATTTCTTTACCTATTGATGGGCTATGCCCGTTTCTCTAACCAATATTTCAAGGAAATAAAATATAATTTGAATGAATATTGAGAAAGCTAATAAACATTCTACCCGTATGATTGAAAGTTCAATCTTTCAATGAAATGACTAAATGACAGCTGCCCAGCCCCCGACGCGGAGCAGCCCCCGACGCGGGGCAGCCTCCGACGAGGGGAAACCCCCGACCGGTTACACGTTTGTAGACCCGATTAATTTAATGGTAATGTATTTTTATGTTAATTTACCTGTTAAGTAAAGTAGTTATGTTAATTTACCGATTTAGTAAACTGGTTACGTCTCATTAGATTAAACCGCCTTTCAGATTTAACATATTAATGTTTGTTTGATTTTAACTTACAATTATAGAATATACTGAAAAATGTAGAATTACACAGGCAAAAGAGGCTTTCGGAAATAGTAAAGAAGAATAGTATTGATGCAAGCTAAACGCTCTAATAGGGTTGGTTAAAACATAAATTATTACATTCTTGACTTAACCAGCGCGTTGGTTGATGAACGGGGTGTGTCTCTTTAAAGAGCACATAACGCAAAGTACTAGTCGAAATATGTATCTTAGAACCGCTACGTGTGCAATAATCAGAGAGAGAGAGAGAGAGAGAGAGATAGAGAGAGAGAGAGAGAGATTGATTGAGAGAGAGAGGTGCATAGGGGGAGAGAAAGATAGATAGATTGATAGATAGATAGCTCTAATTGTGCTTTAATTTTATATATTGTTTTTAAGTTTATGCGATAATGTTGCGGAACCAACTTGACGCTGGCTCCAAAATGTACTAGAGAGAAAGAGAGAGAGAAATATGTTTATTAGATCCAAACACAGCATATATCATACAAATTATACCGCATAAGAAGTTTCGGAGCCATCTTGACGGAGCGCAAGTTTTACCATCCGCTCTCTGTTCAGTCGCCTGAACGCAGAGCAAGTGAGCGAGCCCTCTTAATGGAGGCCCGTTACTCTGTCTTAGTCTCTTGCTTGTCTTTGAATGTTCATATAGATTAGGTATTGAGAGGCTGAAGTTTCATAATATATACAGCTAACAACATTTAGGCTTTTGTGGATTTAAGAAATTTTCATTCGCATTCCGAAGCTTTAAACATTTCCCTAGTTCCGTTCTACGTTACCGCTCCTTGTGAATGTTTAAAAGCTGTTCCTATTTAGTAACTTTTCTGCGTTAAATTAGCATCCAATGTTATAAGAGCTTTGACGTAATAAATAACTGAACTTGCTAAAGAACTGAGACTTACTTTAACGTCTATTTCCTGTCTCGAAATCGTATCAGTGACGAAATGCCCGGAACTGGATTTGAATCCTGCACCTACAAATCCGTAGTCAGAAACTTAGCCCATCATGCTACCGGCGCAACTTTTCGTGGATGAACTATTTTAAGAAATTTGGAATCGTATTCTAATTAACTTCTCTTCTATACTGGCTGGAGCCAGTGGCGATATCGGTAAGATATTCGACCGCGGATCATAGGCCTATGTGTTGGGTTCAAATCCTGGGCTCGCAGGTCACTGACATCGCTTTCGAGTGAGGAAAATGACGTTAAAATTAGCTTTTTTAGCTTTTACCGCAGAAATACTTGCAAGACTAGTCGCCTGAATTTGAAATTCGCGGGTGTTTTGCCTGTTGTTATTTCTGCGTGCTACAGCTGCAGCCAGACGCGCTGCACTTAATATGGCATCCCGTTATTTGCTTCAAATGAAGCCCTGTGTTCAGAGAGCATTGGTGCATAGGCCTACCTATTACACTAGTATACATGTATACTGCAACAAAGTAAAAATAATGAATACAATATTACGCATATATAAGGTGTAGCCCTTTGGAAGTAACTGTAGTAATATCTCATGGCCTGAATAGTTATGTGAATGAACCATTCCAGCGACCCCATGTCCGTTCAGTTAACGATTCTCTTAACCAATGCGCAATTAGAGCATTTTATGCACGCTCCCTTTCTCTCTCTCGCGCGCTCTCTCTCTCTCTCTCTTTTCTCTCTCTCTCTGTTTTCGTCTCTATTGTCTGTCTGTCTTTCGCTCTCTCTCTCTCTCTCTCTCTCTCTCTCTCTCTCTCTCTGCGCTATCTTCATGTTATCAGCTTCAGCTTATGCTATCATTAATTACATGAGTCCTACACGTGTAGACATTCGTATTATGAATGATTCTTATCTTTTTGAATACCGAAAATTTAACAGAAGAACTCTCAGAATCTATAGATAGACTGTTATTATATTATTATATTTACTCAGAATCACGAAGGAATAACTACAACAAAATAAGAGTTTAAACATGGATTATCCTGTGGATTAGTCAAACGACTGCATAACAGGAATATGCCTTCTGTTAGACGTTGCAGAAGTGCTGTTGTAAAACTGTTTTCTATAATTTCAATTTGTCTCGTGAAAGCGGATTGTCTGCAAAAGGTACCAGAGGATCATGCTACGAAAAGTCCAGATCCGGTAAAATATTTCGATGAACGGAGTCAGCAGATCACTTCACATTCAGACACATCCGTGTCTATTGATGTTCCATCAAATCACAAAAGAAACTCTGAATTAATTTCCGATCAAAATCAATCAAACAATGACAATCAGTTGAATCCTAATTATCTTGTTGTAAAGAAAGAGGAAGTAGAAGATAAAAACTCACAGGCAAAGTTTGATAGCGAACATAATTCAAAAGCAGAAAATAATCGTGACAGCCGTTTACATAAAGCAGGAGAGAAATGGTCTAGAAATAATTTGGAAGCCAGTCGTAAACCTAAGCGTCCCATCAACAGTGCTCTTGTGTGGACAGGTCAAGAACACCACCAGGACTCTGTGAATGACTGGTGGGGTGCCGGTGGAAGAACAAGACACCGGCGTGCTAAGGATGACGGTACTTGTGAACTGGAAATCAAATGTAAGGGGGAGGTGGACCAGAAGAGAACTGGGGGAGCCACTCCGGGCTCTGGAGGGGCTCTGACCGTGAAGTTGCCCATCAGGGGGCAGAGGGGGTCCTCTGGGGATAAGGGCGAGAAGGGCGAGCCCGGTAGACCTGGTGTGGCCTTTGTCGGTATATATAGGCCTCTCTATAACCTATCTCTATTTAGGCCTTCTTGATTCATCTCTTGGCAGTGTCTTTTATCAATTTTTAAATTAATAAAAATAATGATTGTAGACCTCTATGCCTTTGGTGTGCTTTTCATATTAAATCTTCTAATGATAATAAATATGGAACAATTTGAAAATTAATTGAGGCTTCATTGATCGTTTGTTTGAGCTATGAACTTCTTGTTCTTAGTTACATGCAGATAATGTTTAATGAACTATAAATTAAACGAACTCTGTGGTATTAGTTACATTTAGATATAATGCATAATAAGCTAGAACTTAATGAGTACATTCTGTACAAGATATGTAATTAAATTTATCTTAGTGTAAATATTAATGTTCTAGATATGTTAAATTTAAATTCTTTTCCATTTTTATCATTTCAATATTTCATTCTTTTCAATTGTTATCATATTTCATAATACATTTTACGCTCTCTCTTCTCTCTTCACATACCTATTCGTCTAATTCTAGAAGCCATTGACTGGGAGACATTGACAGGTGTAATACCAGACCAGTGATGAATTGTTCCCATAGGGAAGTCCTGGTCACAGTTTGTTACAGTATGGCATAATGCTCTCTAATCTCCATTCAGTGCGCCATGTAATGCTGTGCATAAATCCCTTCAGATGTGGAGCATGCGACCTGAATAGCTTATTTTAAAATTTAATGACTTTATTCACAGATGATACTGCATACCTGACTACAACGTGTTTCCTACGGTTCAGCTAAAACCAAAGTTTCATGCATTTCAGCATCACTAACCCGTAAAATCCGAACATTTCTAACATGTTAAATAAGACAAATAATGTTGCTAAATTTTGCCTTAGGCTAAGATCCTTAATTTCTTCAAGCTTCTATATTTTTCACTTTGTGAATGTTTACATTTTTGAATTAGTAAAGAGTATTTAACGCCTAGGCTCCAGAAATTCTTACAAAAAATTAAACCAATGGAAAAGTCTCAAATAGGTGATTGACTGATGATATCATGTAGGACAGAGAGGATTTGAGACAGTCTATTCGTATCCCGACCCTAGTTATACTGGGATTCAAGGGAAGAAGATGATGAAGATGATATGAGTAAAGAGTATTTGGCCATCTGGGGAATTTATTATTGATGAACATGTAAATATGTTAATTCAGTTCTATTTCGATTTAAGAATTAAATTTAGTTACTTTATGTAATAAAGGCTAAAATTAGAAATGGGAAGGTGTATCTTTAGTCATATAGAATAATGATTGATAACAACTATGGTTACAATAGCTGATAAATCGCGATCTCTTAATGTAATTCAGCTTAAGTTAAATTGATTCATACACGGGTTTACTTTTAGTTTTAAGTTAAATTTATTAGTATGGGGCTATTGAAGTTCTTTGAAGTGCTTAAAATATGATATTAAGAATTAAAACTTAGAAGTTTATATCTTCTTAACGTTTTGAAAATAATCTAATTGTGAACCCATTGGTATGACTGCACAGTTTTGATTTTATTAAAGCAAGAACAGAAACATATTTCAGGATAATGTAACATTTAGTATGCAATTTTTATATAATTGTATACAAATGATAAAACTTTATATAATGACCAGTTTACTGATACGATTGTTGCTCATATATAAAAAGAATTATATAAAGAATTATAAATATATAGATTTGTGCCATTTTATTACTCTTATGATCTTCTATTTTACGGAGCACTTGAAATAAATTAAATGAAATAAATAGATGAAGTCTATTTCGTCCTTATTAGCAATGCATGCATGCTCTGGTTAGATGGATACCGACAGTAACTGAATCTGAACATAGGCTAAAACCGCTTACAATACTAATAACTCATTCGGGTAAGAAAACGGAAGTTAAGTCCTCATTACTTCGATTGTAAATGGACTCTTTTGCCTCAGACGGAATATAGAAGCTGAGACAGCTGGATCATTAGGACTCTGAGATTCCATCAAAGGTCATCAGAAGACTGGGATAAAGTTCAATCAACGACGTTATTATTGACGAAGATTTTCTTGTTGAGATCATCTCCATGGATCAACGTTTTCATCTATCAACCCGCTTAACTCTGAGCGGAGCGGCTTTTGTCCATAAATTACGTCGCAGTTTAATTAAAGCCATTAGTTTCAGTGGCAAGAACATGATTGGAGACTTTTTGTTTCAAAGCGATGTGTAAACCGACAATGATGCAAAGTCTTAACTCATGTTGCTGTTGTTGACCCAGAATATTAGTAGTGTTGCCAACATCTTCCTTGGAGGACTTGCGCATGCCCTTGAGTTACGAATTTTTTAATTGTAGTCGGATAGTTAGGTTAACTAGTAAAGTTTATAATATAAAGCTTTCACAAATTTAAAATGTATACCAATAACTATTTACAATTGAAAGCAAATTTCTAACTCCCTCAGATATGTAGTTTTTTATACATGTAGGTTACTTCAATTATGTGTTTAAAGTATTTTATTATTACAAAGGAACTGTATGCTAAGTCTTATCTCGGTTGTTCAGTTAGTAACTTTGTGGACATTAAAGCAAAGTGTCCTGAGTTCGTATCCCGGAGGAGTCATTCGTAGGTTTTCCTGTTAAACCGGCGACGTCGGAAAAATTGCGGAAATCTACAAATAATCCAAACATAGTACGTACTACGAGAGTAGGACTATTGAGGGATGTCAGTAAACTAAAGGATAAGAATAAAGCTTGCTTAATTAATTACTAACTGGTCAACCTATTTAATTACCGTGGTTTTACAGTTAAGCGTCACAGCAGTGGAATACTTGCAATTCTGCTTGAATATTTCAATACTCCGTCTCTAATGCTTCTTTAAAGTAACAGCCAAAATTACATTAGCTTTGACATAGATAGCAGATTGAGTCTTCTACATGTAAATAGCGTCCAAGCTTCAAATTAGAATCATTTTTCTTCATACTGGACGGTATATTTCACAGTAAGGTCTCTGACTTTATGTAGTGGCACGCTGAGGGATAAGGAGCTTCGGAAGACATTAGTAGCATAAGAGTGACACAGAGAGATAGAGAAACATACGGCGACAGACAGAAAGAAAGACAGACAAACTGAAAGAAGAAAAAGGAATAAAAGAAACAAACAAACAAAAAACAAAAACAGACAAAAAACAAACAAAAACAAACCAAAAACAAAAACAAAGGGCGGATAGGGAAAACCACTGAAATTTATTTTGCATACAGATGAGTTAAATATTTAAAGAGAACCGCTGATAAACAGAAAGACACAAAGAGCTAGACGAGCAGTGGCATGGAGTGCCTGGAAACAAAAGCGACGTAATGAATGTAGATTGCTGTACGGAACTTAAGAGCATCAGGGCGCCAATGAGGACAATTTTCCATCGCTGTAACTAATTAGATTAGCTGAAGAGGTGAAGTGTCGAACCAGAAGTCTACTTTTAGCGCTTTCGCACTTTTCTTCAATTATCGAATCCATTAGTTTTGTTCAGTCCCGGTCGTGATGAACTAATGCAGCCTGAGAGGCGAATGTGGACTAGTTCACAGCAGTCTGAACTGTGCATGTAACGTGTCAGCATTATCAAGTGTTTCAGTAGGCGCAGGGTTCAAATTCAATGCTGGTCCTTTCACTGATAAGATTTCGAGACAAAATAAAAACCAATCTTCTCAAAGATTATTGCCTTTGGCTTGGTAAGATGCTCTGTAAATAGCTATTTTACAAAACTACACGCTTACACACGCTAATTCTATTGTCGGACAACTTTACTAGATGCGGGATGGTGTGGTTTCCCGTGTTGTGACACTGAAGAATATACCAACGATAAAACCCATGTGCAGTAAGAGGCGATTGAACAGGAACTGAGGAAGGAAACGGGAAGCCACATTAGAAGCCATATTATTCCCAACCTAGAGACTACAAAGGTGCGAATAAGGTTAAGCCTTTTGTGACGGGATTAATTTGTTGATTGATGGAGTGCTCATTATATGAAGGGTGAAAAGCAATGTCAATAGTAATATCTACCTTGGACCTTCTACGTGGCAGAACATTAGAGAGAGAGAGAGAGAGAGAGAGAGATAGGAGAGAGAGAGAGAGCGAGAGAGAGGTACGAGGGTTGGTATGGCAGTACACCGAAATGTTACCCACCTGTGTACCTGTGTTGCTACATTAAGAGCCTTGACTGTCTCAGATGAATTTGAAGAGAGATTAAAGTATTATAAAAGGTAAAAACAGAAAGAGAGCGAACAATATTACATGTGTAAAGTTCCAGTATGTAATAAGCTCAATACCAAGTTTACTGGGATAACCATTGCAATAGCGTATAAATGTATACCTCCTTCAGTGTGACTTATTTGAACTCAAGAATCCACACTGGGCTCTTTGAATTATAGACATGTTGTTAAAATTTAATCTCTTTCCGTCCTACCACTAAGCGAACGTTAAGCATCTGCGCTGAATGCCACAGTACACAGTATGCTTCTCAGTTTCAAATGTTTGATTTATATTCCGAGACTTGCTTCTGTAGAAAGTCTTTTTAAAAATTCTGCAAATATCAAAAGAATGCTAGGCCTAATTATTTAACTGCTTCCAATTATGATGTGCAACTCTGATGTTGATCAAAGTTTTCACATCAATGTTTGCATATCAGCAGTGAGATAATTGGTATCAATGTTATATGCATGATTGACTCCTCATAGGCTCCAGAAGTATTCATTAGTTGTTGACTGACATGGGTTTTTTAATCAGGTCACTTGCTTTCGATGCAAACAATATGACAAATCCCCTCCCTCGAAATACATCTTACAATCTTACACTTATATAAATACTGTCCAAGTAAAACTTACAGACTTATTGCATCTTAACATTAGAATTACTGTATAGCGAACAATCTTACTTATTTCAGCTAAAGGAGATAACAATATTCAGAGAGAGGCTCGACCTAAGATTGCCTTCTTTGTTGGTCTGTCCAAGAACTTGGGACCTCTTACAAGGAACAGTGACGTCATATTCGATCGAGTGGTCACAAATGTTGGAGGCGGATATGAGGAAGCTACTGGAATCTTCGTCGCTCCGGTAGATGGAACATACCAATTCAACGTCGTTCTCTCAGCTCAGGGAAAACAAAAGGTAAAATAAGCAAAAGCGAAATTTGTGGCTAATTTACATTAATAAAGTACACGAAAAAAGAATTTATATTAATTAAATTGAATTAAATTTGTAGTTGAAGACGACGAGGTTATATAGTAGGCCTACAAGCAGTAACATTTTGAAAATTGGGAATTGTTCTGTCCCTGATATTAGCAGCTCAATACCTAACTAAAATTTCCGTTCCATTGTGTATTATCTTACAATTTAACTTTTGTATATTCATTTGCTATAATTTAAAATTATTTTTGATACAATTTATCTTACAGTTTTCTAATATTTTGTACTAGTTAGCTAATATTCTGCCCTGTACAGATTTATTATTGTGCATTTCTCACTGATTTTTCACGCAATTTTAAACTTATTTTCTATTGATATTTCATCAATTCTTGTAGTCTAATAGTGCAGGTAGTCAGCTAGATAGAGTATTTCCTTGTGTTTTCCCTGACAGCCGTTTTATTTTTTGTAGTCTGCTTTTATCTATATACTTAGCATGTATTTTTGTGCTGATGAAAAAATAAAAGTAACACGGTTCTCTCTCTCATTCTCTCTCTCTCTCTTTCTCTCTCGTTCTCTCTCTCTCTCTCTCTCTCTTTCTCTCTCGTTCTCTCTCTCTCTCTCTTTCTCTCTCGTTCTCTCTCTCTCTATCTCCCTCTGATATGTAATACTGTTTAATTTGCGTGTCAAATGTTCTACAGAACATATTAACTAATTAAAATACTAAGCGATAAAGCAGTAGAATGTGTAATAGAAAGATGATAGAACGTGTAGATGTAAGATGGTAGAACTGTAGAGCGGCAGAACATGCCGATGGCAAAACGATAGAATGGTGAGGTGGTAAGAGTGGTTGAACTCGTATAGAAGGGTGAGATAAGAATGGTTGATATCGTAATTCATTTACTCGTTATCTATTTTAATGTTTTCATGGATGCTTCTTACTGCTTCAATTGCATGCTCACATTTGTAATTACACGCGTGCAATCTTATAGTTATCTTTGACTTTACTAGCGGAGACATTAGCGATATAGCGGTAAGATATTCGAATGCGGATAAATATGAACGGGATTCCAATCCTGGTATTCCCATCACTGATATCATTTTGGAAAGATGCACATAGCGTTAACATACGCTTCAGCCTTTCGTGCCCTACTTACAGCGATCTCAATTACTAACTAAGTGATCTCCATTACTGTTTAAATTATCTCCATTACTGTTTAAATTATCTCCATTACTGTTTAATTTATCTCCATTACTGATTAATTGATCTCCATTTCTGATTAATTGATCTCAATTACTGTTAAATTGATCTCAATTACTGATTAACCTATTTATTGATTGATTGACAGGCTGCAGTAATGATACTTCAGAACGGTAAGATGGTGAGCACGGTGTGGGCTGAGAGCGTACCCTCCTGGTCCACCTCGAGCAGTACTCTAATTCTCAGCCTTAAGGCAAACGATAAAGTTAACCTATTGGCCCTGCAGCAAGCTTCCTACCTACACGGCTACATGTACACTTCCTTCTCTGGTCACCTGCTTTTTGAAGATTAAAGAACTCTAGTTTTGAACTAGGTTACCTGGTCTGCCCCGGAAACTTTTATGATTTTGGATTTGTAATAAATAATTGTTTTAAGATATATTTCGTTCCATGGGTTCTATATTCAATATGTATGTCTGGACCGGTCCGGTGGATTGCAAGTTAGTTGTTCGACAGCAGATCAGTAGCTGCAGGATTCCAATCCAATGCTCTCTCAGTCATTGACACGCTATTCGATAAGAAACAGACGCTGAACTTGAACTAAGCCTTTATCTCCAATAAATTTATATAACCCTATATTTTTATGAAGTATGCAATAATTTGTTTCAAATAGTACAGAAATGAGTAAATACACGATTAATCTAACTTTAAAAGTAAAAATATTAAAGCATTTATTGCTGTTCATGTATTAGAAATATTGAGCTCATTTATAACCATATAAATATACAATCGACAAAATCAATATATAATATTACAGCTATAATTTCTATTAACTGTTTTTTTCTGAAATAGCAAAAAGCGATATCAATGAACTATTGATAGTATTAATAATTAGTAATATGTAATAATAAAACATATAGTTATTTTGATAACATAATTGACACTATCGCGTACTGTTTATTAAATATTATACTCGTATACTTGACTGACACTTCAGTTAAGATATCAGGCAGAAACTGTCATTGCACAGTAGATAAACACAGTGAAAATTTTGTTCATACGACGTGCTCGCCTCAAAAGTAAAGTACGAGAAACACTCGAATACATGTACATGTATATGTGGATAAAACAGCACGCCGATCAATCTGCAAAATCATTAGCAAACTTATCCGGTGCGGATTGGTGTCTGAACAGGTATTCGTTTCTCTGCACTGGCTAAATTTCGCATTATTGAAATACAACAGTGCATCTGAAGACAAAGTGAGCAGAAAAAAACAGACAGAAAAAGATTTAACTTCGGAAAATGTTAATTAGGTGAAGTTAATCAAATAATTCTTATACAGATGGCCTAATTTATGCTAATATAATCTTTTTACTGTAAAACTGTCAATCTTTGCATTGAGAGCTCTGATATATTTCTCTTTGTTCGCAATATTATCAAATTCAAATTTAGAAGTATACGCATATAGCATTCTTATTGCGCATATAGAATTCTCTTAACAAACGAACATTTAACTCTACTTATAGGCCCTATTATTTACATTTATCTACCAACAACGAAATAAACGGGTGCAACAAAGTCACCGGAAACATAAAGCAAAGTCGAGGTCAAGGCTTTAATATGCCTATTCATTTAGCTAATCATATACAGGCGAGCTTTGAGGCTAAAATAAATATATAAATTCGCCCTTTTAATCACAACCGTTATTCTATATCATCGTTAATGCATTGATCGATGAATTGACTGGACCAGAGAGGATCAGTTAAGCCGTCGAGGGCGTTCCTGACATCATCATCATCATCAAATCATGAAACAGACATTAAGCCACGCCATTTATGAAAACAATTTTCATATTTATTCATTTATCTCAATCATCTTCTTATCCGAATTGTTTGTCGAAAAACTGTTAAGCACTCTTCCGTCGACTGACGATATCGGCGAAAAACGTTGACCTTGAAATGTATCCTGGCTTACGATAGAGGGCGGGGGTATGCATAAATTATTTTTCTACAATGGAACACTATAAAAGTCCTTTCGAACGATTCCTTTGCAGGCATAGTCGTGCGATTGAATTTTCTTGCAGTTAAGATTTTCAAACCTGTAGCGTTACTGTGAAGTAGAAGACTGCCTGTCATTGGACTATTTGTCTACGGGCTAAAATTCATGTCTTTATGGACCTTTCAAAAATCAGCTACAACTTCATAGATTTCAAAACATACTCTGATACTGAATTTTAACTATCTCTTTCGTAGAGAGTCTATCATCGACGATCTCATCAGGTTTTTACAATCCTTTCATTAAACGCAATTTAATGACGATTTATGGAGGACAATATCACGACGCTCATCTCATTTTCTTTGTTTTTATTTTGATCGTTATCTCATTAGCCTGAATTCGGTTACTTAACAAATTAATTAATTAATTAATTAACAGGGATATCTCTGATCTCTGAACTCTTGCCATACGTCATAATTAATTATCTCATCATAACTAGGCACCTCCTCAACAAACTCAAAAAATTCCACCCACAATTCATCCGGTTCCACTTCAAAGAACTTGGAATGTTTAGCGATGATCTTTATGATGTCTATGCTATCCACTAAGCACTCGTATTCGTTTAATTCAACCATCAACCATTCCTCATTCCTATCCAGAAAGGGCTTTTGTCGATGATATTCGTAGATGGTTTCGGGTGTGGCAGGGAAAGAGAGAGGTTTACTCGTATCAACCTTCACTCCGCCTCCTGCTCCAACTCCTGAACTTTTATTGGCTTTCTTTCGTCTCAAAGCCTTGGCGGCAATTGCCTTCTTCGGTTTGATGGGACGCTGAAATTCTTCGGGTCCTTCCGCTGGCCCACTTACAGAAGTGGGCGAAGATTTTTGAGGTTGCTCATCCGAATCACGACGTTGGGTTTGTAACGAACCCTTACGTGTACTAGAAATCTTGGGTTTTGATGCCCTTCTGGCTTTGTTAGGCGAGGATGATGACTTATGTTCATTCTCCTTTATCGGTGTGGCAAGTAGCGGCTGGTCTTCGTCGAAAACCGGTGGACTGGCACCGGAGGAGGTTGGACTTTTTGTTGAAGATTTTGTTGGACTACCTACTGGAGTTGAAGTTGATTCTTTTCCAGACGATTTTCTGGAAGATGATGAAGATTTCGTCGGGGACGTAGGATCCTTGCTTGAAGACGAGGAGTTTGAGCTTCGGCTCAGAGCTGCACCAGCACTTTTTCTTCTTGTCAAATTAGCATCAACTCTGGTTTCCTTACCATTTGTCTTGATGGATGATTTTGACTGTCTACTGCTCGAATCTGGATTTACTTCTGACTTAGTGGTAGAACCAGACTGCTGGCTCTTCGATTTATGGCAGACTTTCTGCGAGGCTTCATCTTCAGTTCCGTGAGCTCTTGGAGAAGTTGCAGTAACAGCTTTTTGAGCAGCTGAAGCGTTTGAAGTCTTCTTTGATCCAGCCGATGATGGACGCCTGTTCTTTCCATCATCAGATGTTTGGGGCTCTTTGGTACATTCCGGGTTCTTGAATTCAGTGCTGTAAACGTCTTCCTTGTCTCTGAACGTTGTCGCGTCTACCGAGAAAAGTCTGTTTAAACGTTTTGCTTTAGAAGCTTCCGCCTCTTGTGACGTCCCAGTATCTGACGTCACATCTGAAATTGTTTTTTGTTTTCTTGCACCAAAGAGGCGACTTATTAAACCGGGTTTCTTTTCCGCCATTAAAATATGTGTAACGTTAGTTTGCAAGTAGGTTTCAGAGAAGATAGATTTGTTTTGATTTATTTATTTAGCATATGAGTTGCTCCAGGTTATTGGTTATGCTAAAAGATTTGGACGGAATTGAAATGGATGCATAATCAGATATTAACGACGTACTGCTATAAACATTTTCTTATCGCAGCAGTTCAGCATTCGCTATTCGTGTAGATAATAACTCACTCTCAGTATGCTGTATCACTGTATCAGCTCTCTTATAATACCTACTACTCTTTACATCAGCTGCAGTAGTATTCTGTGTAAGATATTTAAGTTGAGTTGATTTGAAATCATGTCCATTTTTCATCACTTTAGAGAAATCCTGAAATTTTCTGGTAGTGTTAATCTAAACAAAATCACAAATATTATCATCATCATCATCTTCCTTTGAATCCCAGTTTAACTAGAGACGGGATACGAATAGACTGTCTCAAATTCTCTCTGTCTTACTTCATATCATCAGTCAATCCTCTATTTGAGACTTTTCCTTTCGTTTTAATTCTTTTAGCAATTTCTGAGCCTAGGCGCTCAACAACCGAATGCCCTTTCTGACGTTGGTTTGGACAATAGTGATTTAGTCGCCTTCTACGTCACGTGCAGTCACCGGTTGGTCAATTCTTCAAACAACCCGGACACAACACGGGTATAATAAGGCATATATGCAGGAAAACATCAAATTATAACTTATTTTAGAACTCTTCAACTGTTGACATATGTAGACAAATTATATATAGGATAATATCACGAATATTGTCCTATATATATATAATTTTTCTACATAAGTTTCATCATATTTCATCAGTTGAAGAGTTCTAAAATAAGTAATAATTTGATGCTTCCTTCATATATGCCTTATTATACCATCGCGCGTGATCCTTTGTATCGGATTTAGCTTAGTTTGCAAAGCCCGATAATGTGTGTTTAATATGGATTAATGTATAATGATAATAATGAGTAGAAGTTTCATATAAATTCTATACATTATAAAGACGCGACATAATATTTAGGCCTAGTTAATGTTAATCACAATTTAGAAAATTGTTTCTTTAATTAAATTAAAATTCAACAGGATTAAACGTTAGTAGAATTGTCATTTAAATTTTTCTAATTATAAAGTTGCCATTTAATACTTAATGTTCATTCCATTAAATATTGAACAGTAGTTGTGGTGTGAATACAAAATACATGTATAAGTTTATAAACTTTATTACGTATTACAATTTTAATTATTTAGCGTATGCATTAATCCAGACAGTTGCTTCACTTGGAAGTCAACTTAGCCTGTTTACGTATTACAATCAATCCATGGCTTCAAATTAAAATGTAGACCAGAGCTGCAAACAACGACAATCACCTTAAGGCTCTCTTATTAAACTCTTGTAATTTCTAATTATAGAAGCATCAAATCTGAACTTGAATAATTTTATTCATGGTCTTTAGGCCTATATGATTTATTTAAAATGAAATCAATTTACGAATGCAGGTTCCATTCTAAACTGTTTTTTTAATTTTTGTACATATTTTACAATTTATTATATTTGTTATACCTTTCAATATCATATCAGATTTATATTAGTTTACTGTCATGCAGAAGGTGTATGGCATACAATTCTAGTTTATTATCACTTCTGATTGCTCTTCATGTCTACATTGAAATGCGGAATAAAGATAAAGCATCATATTCGATATTATATAATTAATTAGCAAAACATCTATGATCCCTAGTCTTGGGTTTTCTGTATTTTTATTCTTTCTTCAATTCTTTATTTATTGGAATTTTAAACATGTTCATTCCTTTAGAGCGCTCTCTATCAAAACTTCTTTTCAATACCTTTTCGTCTTACTTGTGAATGCTGAAAACTATATTACATATCACACGATATTCGAACGTAGCTTTTGATTTGAGAAATCTTCTGAACATCGAGCAATTCATTTTATACGTAGTCTGGCTTTCTGGTAGTACTGGCTTTCTCGTTCTTCAAGAATTGATTAAAAATTTAATCCACCATCTACCAATCAATGTAGGCCTGTGTTTCCGATCATTCTTTCTCATTCTTCGAAGCGTATGCCGGTACAAGAGGTCAGATTTCTGAAGCTGATTAAAGATTCTGGAACAGACAGGTGTGTATCTCTCAAAACTTGTACCGCATCACTCCTCAGAACATCTACAACCATCAGCTTTCTTTTTCTCGGCAAGAATTAAGCGCAAGTCTGCTCAAATGAAACGCTACATCGAGTAAAGTAATTACATAGCTTTGATGTGAAGACGTACGTCAAACTAAAGGCAAAATATTCAACGAACGCATAACCATGTGCTGTTTGAGGAATTTTTCGGAGTTTGGATGCTTGAGTCACGTTATATGCCGATTTATTCTTCAATCACGTTATATTCCGATTTATTCTTCAATCACGTTATATTCCGATTTATTCTTCAATCACGTTATATACTGATTTATTCTTCAATCACGTTATATTCCGATTTATTCTTCAATCACGTTATATACTGATTTATTCTTCAATCACGTTATATTCCGATTTATTCTTCAATCACGTTATATTCCGATTTATTCTTCAATCACGTTATATTCCGATTTATTCTTCAATCACGTTATATTCCGATTTATTCTTGAATCCCAGCTTAGCTAGGGTCAGGATAGAGATAGACCTTCACTTTTTCTTTCGTTTTAGCAAATATTGTAACAATTTCTAGAACCGAAACTCTCACCAACCGAATGCATTTTTGGCGTTGATTGGATCTTTGGGCTTTGTCGCCGTTTATGACACGTGCAGTCTACGGTTTACAGTGCAGTTTACGGTTTACACGTGCAGTTTCTAGTTTACAGTCTACGGTTGGTCTATTCTTCAACAACCTGGTCAAAAAGCGGGTAACGATATTAAGCTGTCACAATAAAAATTCTCTATCTCTAAAGAAGTATTTACTAATCCGCTCACATTATAGAATGCAAGGAGAAACACGACGTAAACCGATGTGAATGAGTAGTCTGGTAAGTTTCTACGCATTTGCGTGGAGTAAATAAAGTAGATTTACTATGAGCGCTAATAGCTTCTGCACAACTAACTTCAAAACTTTCGCTAGTAAATAACATGCTTCCTATTTCTTCATCTTTACATCTCGCTTTAGCATTACCATTTTGTTAGAGTTCTGGGTTACATTATAATGCAATGAAAACTAGTTTTGCTAATTCCACTACTTGCTAATTATCAGAGAAACGCACCAAGAACATCGACTAAAAACTAGACGGAAAATCTTTGCCAGCTATATTCAAAGTAGTATTACAACATTAGATTATACATTTTATCATTGATTAGTTTCAGTACAATTAAACAACGAAGCTGACCACGTTGGCTCTAATCCGATATCTGACTCAATCAGTTCTTACAAATCAAGAACAGCTTTTGGTTGATATATTTTCAAGTTGCTCTGATCCTACAACGATCCAGCGCTGCATTAAGAAATCAGGGCATCCTTGTTTAGAGTTAGAAAGTTGTTTGACAACATAAAAGCTTTTAATAGAAAAACACAGAAGTTCTCTTACTTTGCATAAACAGCAACCAAACATGTTGCCAATGAAGTTAGAGATACGTCACATATATATACATGTATATATATATAGTTAAATAAGCCTCACGGCGCATCGGTTGAGCTTCTAGACTGAGGATCCTTGAAAAAATATGATTCGAAATATTGATCTAGTTCTTCATTAATAAAATTGTTTCTATAATTTAAAAAATGGCTATAAAATCTTTAATCTGCTATGAATGTTTCTCAAATTAATTTAATTTTCAAATGTAATTTCTATATAACTTACCATACCACTAATTTTGTGAGTTCATATTGTGCACAAACTATACCGCAAGCGTTATATTGTTTTCTTGTTTAGTTACTATTTCTCTTGATTTCGCTATTTCCTCGTCTCTCTATGACTATTAGTATTCGTTATCTTTAAAAGAACAGTTTTTGCAGCTAGCGCGAATTTAAGGATATGCTTCCAAAACTCTGTGACTTTTATTCAACATGGTTAGCAATTGGTTTTGCAAAGTTTTATAATACATGTGTGTTAATCATGCAATAACATACAAAAATATAAAGAAAGAGGCACCATAGAACTTTCCTTGAACTGAATTATACAAGATATTAGCATGAGATTCACCATGCAAATGACCTAGAAAACGTACCACTAAGAAATAAGGCTCACCAAGGTTGAGAGTCTTTTAAACTGATCTCTTCTAGACGAAATGTTATTGTGCTCTTTTCTAAAATAGCATTAATATCAAGTTTCCACGTCGACATATTAACTGTTTGATGAATTATATTTAGAACATCCGCGGTATAAAACCTGCCAAACACAGTAGAGTAACTGATTTTAAATCACAGGTGCTGCAACCACAGAATTCAATAAATCTCGACACTTTCTCTTATAACATTTTCTAATGCTCTCATTTATACCCCTTATTATGTTAAAATGCAGCTAGCCTTGTGCTAATGGATATAGCTGTTATGATGTTTAGTGTTAAGGATACTGTTAGCAATATTTGGGGCTGGGGAAGTTTATGAAGTTGTCTAGATAGATCTACGTGTATATAGTGTAGCACTTATGTAGAGTATTTTTAAGTAAGTCAGAACAGCGGGGAGATTGCCTTAACATTTACCTTTCTTTTGACACAATTCTGAGATTAATTTTAGTTACGGTGCAAGGTGAGAATAAGATGGTTGTAGAAGAAAAATATAAGTATTAGTGCAGTAAGTGCAAAGATTATTTGTTGATCATTTAATATAAAATAAATGAAATAAAAGCTAAAAATAAATGACGATATATTTCATTATATATCTATTTTACATTTACTAATAGTTAATGCACTGTCATAATATTATTTGCAAAACAACAACGAGGACAGAGGTGAAAGGAATTTATGTTGTGAACCTGCCGTTAGGAAGCAAATATTTGTAAATAAAAGATTGACAGATGGTATTAGTATTACTAGTTTCTCATAGTTTGAGATATGGAGATATATTTGGACAATATTTTGAGCTAATATTAATAAAAAATCGTCGAATCATGTGAATTTCGTCATATTAAAATGAGTTCAACTATTGTTTAGCATCGATATATTAGAGACAAGGAGTTTTATTCAAGAATGACAGAATACAATACATAAACTAGAAGATTATTACTGTAAACTTACACTTGTCTACTATTGTAATTGAAGACTGAAGATATAAAGTGATAAAGTGTTTTTGAATTTTGCGTTTCTCTGCGCACAGAATTAATATATATATATATCAATATCAACTTCTTTATTCGTCGACACTTGACAGGTAGAATAGTAACAGAACATCATAAACATAAAAAGTAGGATAAAAAATTAAACCATCACCAAAACGTAAACACGCATTATAGTGAATAATCAACTATGTTGATATCTATCACTTTTAAAATCACATGTTTAAACCGTTAGGAAATTTAGACCATTTTCCGAATAACCAGTCCAGTGAATGTCCGAGATTTTACTCTCAGATCAGCGCAGCCGGGATTCGAACCTACGAGGGTTCAATTCACCTCAGGATTTGTCATTTCAAACTTCAAGGCATTAACCCTGTTCTATTAAGAGATTCATAATTACATTCATAATTACACCAATTACACAGATTTACAGTTAGCCTAATTGGATCAAAATACTCACTTCATACATTCTATTATTGAACGTAGGCCTACATCTACTTCCTTATCCGTCATCATCGGATAGGAGGAAAATAGAAAACAAACAAAACAAAAATCAAATAATACTAATAGTAAAACAAAAGTCAACATTGCACATAATAGTAGGCAAATCAACATGTACATGTAATTGAAAAATTTAGCCACACCGACTTGAAAAAGACTTATATAAGAAGTGCATAGTTTGACAGTAGGATATATTGTTTGATAACATAGTAGAGTAACTAAAAGGCAAATTAAATGTCTTGCACAGATTGTCAAAGTTAGCGATAATATACCTAATTGTAATGTTTTAAAACACCATTACTGCGAACTCTAACGGCTTCATTCCAATACTTATATTGAATTTTGTGTAAGCATCTAAGCTGATAATTCAATGAAAAGTACACAATTGAATGCATAATATACAGCATACACTATTTATGTTCGTATTATATAAATTTTCATAAGTTGGCAGATAGAGTTAGTAACAAATAAAAGATTCTTGGTAAGCAAGAGGCAGACATTTCTAATTTCAGTCGGACCTTCACTAACGATATCCGTTGTGAGCGAGAGACACACTTTTATTACTTGGCTTCATAGCTTTTATATAATATTTATGCTGCATTTTCTCTCATTTATCTTCTATAAAATATCTCTCAAGATCGAGCAGCAAACGCTAGTATACCATATGTACAATTGTACATACTAGTTACCTACTACTATACATAATTTCATACCTATGCATATGAAACAGTCTATTACTGTTAGCTTTTCTACAAGTTAATGTACTTATTTATCTAGATTCCAACCAAAGGGCTTTTCATGGAGTTAAATTTTCCAATCTAACCGTTTAGTTAAATGAATCATCAAAAGAATTTGCTGGCGAGTACAAATGACGTGAGTAATAATACTAAACATCCTAGGTGGGAAATTCGACTATAAATATAACATTTTATTAATATGTTAAATTAATATTTTATGTAAGATCAAAGTCCTAGTAACAATCCTACCAAAATGTTTAGACTTACCTAATATCAATATCTCAGATCCAGTCAAAAAGTAACTTTAATAGGTTCTCACATAATATAACTCTATATCCCATTCGCTTCCCTGTACATTACAAGTCTAGCTGAATGCCTGGCTCTTGTATTTATACATATAGAATCAATCAATGTCGCTCCACAACTGATATCAAAAATCGCTATAGAATTTATTTGTGGACGGAGGTGCCAAGAAAAATTGCTTATGTAAAAGCACAAAATTTGATTTGTCAGCATCTTTTAACTGCGTCTTCTTAATCAGTCCAGCAGAATGAGTGCTAAATTTGGAATTTGGTAGGCCTATGTATCAATCAAGTGAATTCGAAGATTTCTTATGAATGGAAAAAACTTTAAGCTGTACTTTAAATTTCTTATAATATGTCAACATCATCAACTTCCTTTGTATCCCAGTTTAACTAGAGTCGGGATTTGAAAACGGTGTAGCAATTGCTGGAGCCTAGTCGCTTACTAACCGAATGCTCTTTCTGACATTGGTTTGGATCTTGGTGCTTTGACACCTTTTACAATACGTGCATTCCATGGTTAGTCTATTCTTAAAGCAACCTGGACACAATAAGGGTAAACTTAAACTTACTTCTTATAAGATATACGTTTAACTTTTTCCTTGGTTTTTAATTTTTATTTTAGTTAAATATTCTTTGAAGAAATATTATCCGCTAAATGAAATAATTAAGAAATAGCGAAATCGACATTATATTCATTTTTCATTCATAAGCTTTTGTTGATATTAAAATCAGATTTGAAATCTATTAATTAATTGAATTGTACGGAATTATAAAATAGTGAGACTTTTATTGGCGTTAATGCTATACTCTGACGGTAAATGACTAAATTAAAATAATTCATATTAATTTGTCTGGCGAGAATGAAAAAGAATTCGATCACCCTAGCAGTGATACGCCAAAAATATCAAATTGATTGCTGATTTAGTCCCAGGAGCGCTCTCAGGTTTCCTATGCCATTTCTGGGTCCTCATTTTTCGTCCCAATCGTTGCCTGAGGGCCTAAGAATACTATCTACCATTCGGACTCCTGTGAACTCGCTCTTTATTTGTGTCCTAAATACTAAAAATGATTAAAGCTCAAGAGAGCTTTAAAACTGAAATTGATATAAATATTACCCGTTTTAATTTGGCTGAACTATTTATTATGGTATTTAGGCAATAGATCAAATAAAAGTCCGAAATTAGCATTAAGTTAGAGCAAATTCCTAGCTAACTGGGAAAGTATATTAGCCATTCTGGCAATCATTTGTGAAATGACGTTTCAATTTAGCCGAAAAGGGAGGTAGGGTGGGGGAGGGGGTGCAGGCAGCGCTGGATATAAAGCACTGGAAACTGCACAGGAAGTGGGGGGAGTGTTTGGTACCTGTTGATGGTGATAGCAGATAATAAACTTTCCAGGCTGCCACCTTAGTCTATGAAGTCCATAGTCTAGTTCTAGATGGAGAGCATGCACAATATGCACGCTACCTATTGTGCACTAAGCGAGCTTCCACGTCAATTATTCATGTAGACATACTTGTACAGTATGTGCACACTGGTGAGAAATGCTGTGTAGTACATCTCAATTGTACATTTCAAGCACTTTTACTATTGTGCACTGTGCTAACTAGAACGATTGTACATCCGTGCAGAGTTTCCTTATATTTATCCAATGTTTTGTGCTGATACAGTATTAGCACTTCAAGCACTCTCACGAATAAAATAGCAAGTAAAATTAAATATGCAAATAGATAGTACAAAATTGTTGAAGAATAATAATGGCATATGAACCCACATGAAACCTCGTTGTCTTAATTTATTATACTGAGTTTAAAACTAAAATTAAACTTCTATAATGTAGTTAAGATAAAAGCGTCAATTTAATGATGATGAAAAACTATTTTGAGATGTTGAACTCGTTGAATTGATCTTATAATGTACCCTCCTAATTGCCAAGCAACATAAGATATTGTGTGTGAGTGAGAATGAGCTGTCAGGTTATATGAGAAAAATGCACCAGCCTTTTCATCGAGAAACATCGGCGCATGAAACATCGAAATAAAATACGGAGTGGATGCTTGTGAAAGGCGCTTGTTTGTAATACCTACACGTGAACGCACGCGTGCTCATATATAGCTGCAACAGTGTGATGATGCCTGATTTCAGGGTGTATTTGTGAGGAGTGTAAAACTACACGTATGTTAGGGGTGCGAGTGACGGGTGTTGAGGATATATTTGTTGTGGTAGCATGAACATGTTGATATACAAAATTCATGTGTGGGTGTATGCGAATTTGTGTGTGTAAAGCATTTGCTCACTCTCTAGCGTTCAGCCAAGAGGCGGATCCAAGGTACATATTCATACTCAGAGTCTGAATTCAAGAGCCATAAACAGCACTACTTAGATTAACAAGTTAATCCCTCCACGAAGGCTATGGCCTATCTGTATCTTATGTGGCCAATAGCCTGGGAATAAATATAGCTTCTTGTGTGGTTTTTGTTCAGTAGCCTCTAACGTCACGTGCGGTTACGATTGAGCATATGCATACCAGGATAATACGGGTCATTCTGAAAGTGCACTATTGCTGAGCGTATGATTTCGGATGGGCGTATATGAATATAGTTGCATACAAAGCCTAGTAGGACAGCATTGTCCTACTAGGCTTTGTCCTACAATGCGTTAGGGCGCATTGTACGCGATTTCTAGAATTCTAATTCTAAATAGCTTGCTTGCTCTCAATAATTTCAGATTAATGTTCAATATAAAAGCAACGCCTTTAACTTAGAAGTTTCAGATATTGAATAACTTAAAAGTCATCCGTCCCTGGTAAACTTAATAAGCCATAATAATAAAGGTTTAACGTCCTTTTCTCATACAAGATTGATGTGAGTGAAGTCCCCCCATCACATGTCGCTACAAATCGATTCACCCCAAACGATCTGGAAAAACATGTGCTGAAGAGAGAGAAAAAGATTCTAAACATTGCCGGTCCGGTGATAAAAAACAGTCAGGCAAGACGAAAAAAGTCTATGGTGCGAAGAGATGTGGCATCAACCTACAACAGTAAGTGGAAGTAGTAGAACATGAGCGAAGGTCAGGAGGCAGAGAGTTCCACACAGTAGGAGCGGAGAAAGAAAATGAACGTCTACCTATCGAAGTGAGAATATTAGGAATTTTGAGCAGTTTGGCATTGGAAGAACTAAGCTTCCGAGAAGATTGATATTGGATTAGGAGATCAGAAAGGTAAGAAGGTTTACCAAAGAGAAATGTTTTGAAAGTCAATTTTATACGTAATTCTTTGAATCACAGGAGGCCAATGAAGATTATTAAGCAAGGAACTAGAGGTGGCCTGAAGCCTTGAGGACCGACAGACAACACGTGCTAGGGAATTCTGAACGCACTGCAGTCGCTTGAGAGAAGAAGAAGGTAAACAATGAAATTAATGAATATAATTAATAGTAACTTCATAGACATAGACGAATAATTTCGAGAAAATTGCCCGAGTATCTTCGAGAAAATCGAGTATTGAACCTACCGACAACTGCACATGTTCGTAAGAGACGACTGACGCAGATATGACAGTGAAGCGACTTCTAGCCACACGGTGATAATTTCTGTGTCTTAGATCAACTGGTCGCTCATACTCCAGATTTTGCGGAGTTCTTGTCGCTACGCCGATTATGGCATTACACCGCCAGGTTACTTGACCTTCACTCTCCATTCAGTGCTAATGTTGCATTTAGCATAGAACGACGCTTTATAAATATACTTATAATAATAATAATAATAATAATAATAGTAATAATAAAAATAACAATAATAATAATAATAATAATAACCGGTGATAAGCGAGAGACATCTTTTCTTTGGCAAAGGCTTTCCATGACTTTGCAAAGATTTAATGCAGTCTGCTTCAACAATTCTTTTAAGCCGATTGATGACCTCGAGTAGCCGGGCGGCGATTCAGCGCGTATTGCTTGAATCGTTTTTATCAAACCCCAGGTTCTATACACCGGATAAAAAAAATAATAATAATGACAATAATAATAATAATAGCAATAACTATAATTAATATTATTATTATTATTGTTATTATGATTTTTATACTTATAATAATAATATATTATTCTGAATTGCATTGAAATGCAACATTAGGCTGGAGCCAGTGGCGAAGTCGGTAAGACACTCGACCGCGGATCAGTATGTGCTGGGTTCAAATCCTGTGCTCGCCCGTCACTGACATCGCTTTCGAGTGAGGAAACTGACGTTAACCTTAGCTTTAGCTTTTTTATTATTAGTATTTATGTTTTATTATTATTATTATTATTAGTATTATTATTATTGTTATTATAGACTGAATTCTGTCGATGACTATTGAGTCCGCTGGCACTTTTCCATTCGCCACAGGCACGACATGTACTTGATACCAATTTCTTTAATAATTTGATCGAACCACTTCTATGTTGTCGAATAAAATGAGTAAAATATCTATGGTTTCCCTAATCCCTAGTTCGAGCGAATTGACAAATAGCAGGTTCAAAGTGCTTATCTCTCATAGTCTGATATTTTGATCGGTGTGTTCAGGCGCACTGAATTATCATTGCAAAAGTTTTACTAGGTAAATCCTTTAATGGCCTTTTTGTCTGAAAAAATTTGTATCAGGATTGATTTTTCATTGACTTCCTTAACTCCTTATTAATCGCATCATGTATCATAAGCAGCGTTTGTTTCTTCTATTGTTCACTAGCTCAACTTTAGTAAGAGATTTCCCAAACAGCTCGAAAAATCTGCCTCAATGCAATCCATCCTACAATAAATTGCCTGACAGCGTCACAAGGTATTAATACAAGTACAGAATTTTCCTAATACAAGTACAGAATTTTCCTAGTTATTAAAACATTGCATTAGGACCCTAATGCATTAGTGAGTTTGTTTAGAATCTCACAGCCGCCAGGTCCATTTCAAATGCAATAGTACCTCTCTGTTTTCTTAGAGTGTGAAAATGATTATCTAGATGAAGGTGTAATCATATCAGAGCCGCCAATTCGGTATTTTCGGTATTTTCAGGGGCAACTTTTATGAACCAAATACATCACTGACATATTACGTGAATATCTCGATGGGGAAAACCAAGTAAACGTTTATAGAACAACATCGCTGCTAATACTATGACTATGAATGTGCAAATTTATGTTAAACTCCTTGTAGCAATATTTCCCCAGATGAATAAATTTAATTAGAAAATTACTAGAGCGAAAAAGTTTCCATGTTTCTAGTCGTCTCAGTTTAGAATATTGCTAATGTCTATACAATAAATAAATAGCTTATGACAATAATGTAACAAATCGAAATATACATTACAGTTTAAAACAAAACATCAGATGAAAATTGATATCACCGCCTAACTGGTTGTGTGTATAACTAGTTTATAGTCTACCAAAGGTGAAACTCACTAAAAAGTCAAAGAAAAATCATCTCAACACCAACCCTCAAATTCAAAATCACTTCAAAGGTATATACATGTATGATCGAATATTACTTGTGGAGATGATCAGTATCTATCTTATTAGCAATGTTGACAAATTATAAAATAGCCTTCGATGACGGCACTGTATTCTGCTTTTGCTAAATACTTCTGAATACTTCTAAAGCATTAAAAATATTTTCAAATTTTTTAATAATTTTGTTAAATGCTTTTGACCTATGGCTGATATATTTGATAAAGCAGTTGGATAGGTAGATTGAAACACCAATATTGTGTCCTATTAAAAAATGAGTAGAAATCAGCAATTTCTTTATCCTCGTCTCCAATTTTAACAAGATTTCTCAGCATAACAACAACACCAACAATCACAGCAAAAATACTATTAGGGTGCTACTGTTGTCCATGACAACATCGAGCACTGTGTCATCAAATTAAAACCGATGAACAGAATGAGAGGTTCATAAACAGTGCGAGCCAAAATTCCGGGTAATCTGTCCAAGGAAGGTACTAGGGTAATGGACGTTTACGTGATGGTCTCAGTTCGTGAACGTTTGGTGGATAGGAAAGGTTAAAGAGATAAGCTTTCAACCTCTAATGAAACTGTTCGTAAAGCAGGATAGGCTTTTCAGGAGTAGATGATGGGGTTCGAAGAGTGGAAGGAAAAGAATTCCTAATCTGTTGGGCAGCATGCTGGAAGGAGTGCCTGGACATTTTATTATATAGAAGACGCTTTCAGAAAGAATTCTTTTTAACGTCCTCAGATTTATTATAGCCATAGACCTTTTATAAAAGGTGTTTACTCTGAAAAATCGCCTTATATATTATTTCATTCGTTGCAGTGGCGCCACTGCACAATCAAAAAATTGATTGTTTTGCGGAGGCAACTGCGATGTAATTTATCCTTAAAATGTAATATGTCCTCTCTAGATATTCTATCTAGACATATATTAACAGTAAATTAAGACATATGTTTATCATCAATTGACAAGAAATTGAAATAAATTTTTTTTGTAAATAATTAAAATACTATTATGTTAATAAATGATGAAGTACATAATAAATATATACGAATATATAGAATATTGCCAGCCGTCAATAGAAGCACACACCCCTCTCCACTCTCCCACTGGGCTTTGTTTATTATGTGAACAGAGTTACCGCTACATTTATAAAAGGTCTATACAAAAACATAGTATAACAGAACAAACTTGATATGCTAGGATAAGAGCTTGAAAAAGAAAACGTATAACATAGCCGATGCTTATAATAATAATAATAATAATAATAATAATAAAGGTTTAACATCTGTTTCCTCATCCAAGGATGATGTCAGGGACGTCCCCAACAGCACACCTCACTAAAGATCAATTCACCCAGACCAATATGCAAATGAAATGTGCTGAGGAGAAGTAAGGTCCTAAACGAAAGCCAGTCCGGTGATCAAAAAATGGTCAGGGTAGATTGATTATGTCTATGGTGGGAAAAGGTAAGTCTTAAGCTTGCTAGAGAATGTTGAAAGAGAAAAACAAGAGCGAAGATTAGCAGGTAAAGAGTTCCAGATTGTGGGTGCTGCGTGAGAAAAAGAACGTCTGCCCAATGATGTGAGAATATTTGAAACAGTGAGAAGATTGGCATCGGTGGAACGAAGTGAACGTGAGGGACGAAAGGGAAGAAGAATTTCAGATAAGTAAGAAGGCTTGCCAAATCGCAGAGTTTTGAAAGTTAAAAGAGCTATTTTATATTTTATGCGTTGATTAAAAGGTAGCCAGTGAAGACTGCGAAGAAGAGAAAGAGAGAGAAATTGAAGTCGAGAGGACTTGCAAACAACACGTGCAAGAGAATTTTGGACGTTCTGCAAATGATTGAGAGAAGAAGTAGGCAATCCATGTAATAATGAATTACAGTAGTCGAGCTTTGAATGAACTATAGAATTAGCAAGGATAGTGGCTGAATATCTAGTAAGGGATGGACGTATTTACATAATCTGACGAATCTGAAAGAAAGAAGCGCGACAAACAGAAGAGATCTGGGATTTAAAGTCAAGGTTTTCATCAAATATGGCTCCAAGGATTTTGGCGGATCGAGAAGGTGAAAGAGCAAGATTCTGAAAATTAACAGAATTATTAGTGAGTTTATTTCTTTGCAAAGGAGTGCCAATTAAAAGGTATTCAGTTTTGGAGGGATTGACAACAAGACGGTTAGCACAAAACCAGGAATAAACCTTGTCTAGAATGGATGAGAGATGGGCCAGTTTCTGATCGGAATCATGATCAGAAAATGAAATATACAGTTGAGTGTCGTCTGCATAGAAATGAAAATTTATGGAAGACTGAGAAAGCAGGTAGCTAAGAGGAGTGATATATAAAGAGAAGAGCAATGGACCTAAAACTGAACCTTGAGGAACACCGCGTAGGAGGGGTAGTTCAGAAGTGCGATTTTGACCAATAACATAATAATCATGATAATAATAATAATAATCATGATAATAATAATAATAATCATGATAATAATAATAATAATCATGATAATAATAATAATAATCATGATAATAATAATAATAATCATGATAATAATAATAATAGTCATGATAATAATAATAATAATCATGATAATAATAATAATAATCATGATAATAATAATAATAATCATGATAATAATAATAATAATCATGATAATAATAATAATAATCATGATAATAATAATAATAATCATGATAATAATAATAATAATCATGATAATAATAATAATAATCATGATAATAATAATAATAATCATGATAATAATAATAATAATCATGATAATAATAATAATAATCATGTGTGCGACATGAGAGATATGATGTGAGAAGGGAAAAATCAGAATCATAAATGCCACAACAAGATTTAAGCCTATTTATTAGAATGCCATGGTCAATTGTATCATAAATACAAATAAGTATAGCAATCGAAAATGTTGCCACTGTAAATAGTTAAATATGTGTAGGATTACACAGGATCAGACAAAATATGGCATAGTAATTTACAAATATAACTATGAAATCTATAACAACAATGAACTAATAGAACGAAGAAAACATTGTTGACAATTGATAACGACATTTGATATTATGATTAAAAGATACTAGCTTGTACGAAACTGAAAATAATAACAATAACATAATAACAACAATTAGAGTGCTACAGTCATCAATGACAACATCGAGCACTATTGAGACAAAATCAAGCCCGAGAGCAAAAAAAGAAGGTCCAAAAACGATTCAAATTCCAAAATCCAGAAATTCAGTCCAAAGTAAACTTAACAAAGTAAGAAAACAAACTTAACAGGTAATAAATAGCATGAATGAACTGCAAAGACTTCAAAAGTGGTAACAAATAGAATATCAGCATGAATCAGACGAAATTAACTAGCTAATCACAAGAAGTTGAAGAAGCAATAGAGAATTTAATGAAACAATAACTAGTATTTCCAAATAGTAGTAGCTCACAATTGTTTTCTATGGTAAATATCTCAACATAACTAACAGAACTAAAACAAACTAAACCTTCTCACTGTACCAAACATTAAATCTGCCATGGACAGACGCTCCTTCACGTTTTCTGCTCCGACAATATGGAACTCTCTGCAACAAGATCTTCGATCTTGTAACTGTATTACTACTTTCCTTGGCAAGCTAAAAACCCATCTCTTTCCGCCATAAGTCTAAATTGCGACCCGCTTGCCTTGGATCTTGAACTTGCACTGTTTTGATCTCGCTTTCTCTTGTGGTCTCTGTGTATTCAGTCGTCATCGTGTGGTGCTTTGGCGTCTATTTGTGTAGAGCCTGCAAGAGACTTCCCTGACATTGCCTTATGTCGAGGAACCGGACATTAAATCCTTATTGATTGAATGATTGATCAACAGGCTTTACTTCACTCACAATGGAGTACCAAGTCTTTTCCTATAGAAATATGCACATCGGCCTAGTTTTGAGATTGGTGCAGCAATTCTAAGAACAACAAATGAAGCACGCATAGTCTGAAGGGTTGTTTATAGACGTGTGTTGCTTCTCCAGGATTATTTATGCAATCTTTAGATCTTCCGCACTGCTTTAGACAGCACTTTACAACAGCTAATTATTCTCCCTGTGGTACCATCTTTCTTCCTCCATCGATCCATCAATCGTTTCCAACTATATGTACTAGCTATTTGCGCGATTTCCACGTAAGAATTTACCTTATCCAAGTTTCAGGAGTAAAATACGCCATACAATAATAACAACTTAATTGCATTGAAGCCGTCGTCCTTATTACCATCGAGCATCTTATTCTTATATCTCTATAGTATTTTATTCTGCATTTTTAACTGTCAAGTAGTTCTATTCCTATTTCATCCGAATGTTAAATTCTAACCAAAAATTATTGAATTTGATAAAACTATTAGAATTTAATATATTTAAAAAGTTATATCCAGTTATCACCATCTTAAATAATAAAATATTAGAAAAATAAAGGATGAGAAGTGAACGACATAACATAGCACTAAATGCTGGGCCAGGAAGCACATGTGCTTGTTTAAAAAAAGCTGGTAAAGCTAAGGTTAACGTCAGTTTCCTCACTCGAAAGCGATGTCAGTGACGGGCGAGCCCAGGATTTGAACCCGCACTATCAGATCCGCGGTCGAGTATCTTACCGACTTCGCCACTGGCTCCAGCTACAAAAACCCACAATAACTTAGCTAACACAAATAAATGTGAATTAATTAATCACCATAATCACATTCTACCAAAGCTATTTACATAAGCATAGCATTAAACAATTAAACAGAAAAATATCATTAACTTGACTTAATTATACTTAATTAGCATATCATAACAAATTAAATTCTTTTATTAAAACATACAGCAGAATCTGGCCTACACATTTCTAAACCATAAAAACACATCTCATAAATTTTAAGGTAGTTTCTTATAACCGTCTCTTTTAAGCATATTTCATACTTGTATTAAAATATCTATAAAAAGTATATATATATATATATATATATATATATATATATATTAAATTGAAAGTAGAATGCAAAATTGCTCGTATTGCTAAGGATAAACCAATAAATATGTGGATGAAAAATTAAATCTGCTAATGAATTATTCTACAATACAGCAAAATTACGTTTTTATTACCTTCGAACTACAGCTCTATTACATTATTATTACACCTCCTTTTATCTGTATCATTACCGTATAAAACTTGAGCGGACACTTCTTTATTACCCCCGCATCGCATCTACACATTGCATTTGTAGTACACCTATTTTATATCCCTGTTACACCAACCGTGCACCTACATTAGGTGTATTAGGCCTACCTGTTTTTGTCTTGTATATTAGGTGTACAGCCTGCATGATGTGTACTAAAGTAAACAAAATACACATAATTACATTTGAAAATGTTCTGCATTTCTGTCTGCTTCAGATAAGTTGAGTAACCTGATAAAAGTTTGGATGTTCAAAGGTCTGCTTTTGACCACTGGACCTAAATGACCGTTATGAAGCAGGCAGACTGTGACACTCATGTAGCGAAGTGATTGAATTTAACAGTGTTTCATTGCAACTAGTTTGCATTAGTCAGAAATTAATCTGGTAGAATCTGGTAGAACAAATCTAGATTGGCTTCAAATTTTATTGTTACTTGTTGAAGCTCTTGTTGATTCTAAACTTGATGCTAGTCTATTATATACTCTCTATGTACATGTATACTCAGAGTAACTCAGTAAAGCATTTTGTAGAATTAAATACAACTCTGCTCAACAGATGTCTTGATTGTTGAATGAGGGTTGAATCGTATTAGCTCAGGAATACAGATCTAACTTATAATAGAGCTGTACTTGTTCATTTGAGGAGCCTAAAACAGATGTTTCAGCCAAAAGAGATTTATTGATTAATAATTATATATAAGTTATGTTTATACCGCACAGATTTCGGTTTTTACATTTTAGGATATCCAGTAGCCATAATGTATAAATTTCTGATCTAAATTATTCTCCATTATCTCATTTGCTGTAGGCTACATAAGGTCTGGATAAGGTATGGACTTTGTGAAGGGATTAACTTGTTGATCTAAGGAGTGCGTTTATGGATCGAGAAAGCAGACTTTGAGTATGAATATGTACCTTGAACCTGTCATTTGGCAGTGCACTGAAGATGAGGATATCTTTTAGCTTTAGTATTACTCACTTGTCGATTGCGAGACTTGATATGAAATATTCATTAATTGATTGATTAATTAAATGATTGATTGGATGATAGATTGAATGGCTGATTAGTTTTTCAGAACTTAAAAATAACATAGTCAAGAATATAAAAATGGCATTGTCAAGACATGAACAAAAATTCCGACAAAGAACGTTTGCTGATTTATTAAGAAATGTTTTTAAAGTCTAGCTTTATTAATATAGATTTAAACTATCTGAAATGAAATTAGATACAAATTGAAACCCTGTTTAAGTCGTGAAACGCAAAGTTATAAATTAAGGCTAAGTTTAGATCGAACTTTCAAATCCATAAAAATTTAACTGCTGTTCATTCTTTAATCTAATTGCGACCTTTGACTCCTGAAGTGTGTGTAAACAGGGATGGCGTTGATCACGAAGCACATGTATTTAAAGTTTAGCTAAGTAAACCAGTAAACATTCTCCATTGAATTGCGTATACGTATTCATACACACAGAAATATAAACCTATAGTTGATTTGTAAACTATCGTATGTAATTATAAAGCCATATGTCATAAATATTCTATAAATAGGTCTATTCATAGATGTTGCTTAAATATACCAGTTAGATAAATAAATATATTTGAATACATATCCTACGTTGGTTGAAAGGTATTCTTCAACGCAGCATAATACTTAATAGTGAAAAGTAGGTGTACTTTTAAGTATTTTTTATTTTAAGTATAATAGATTCAATAAAATCTATCCATTTTAAATTTTAAATTATTATTTTTTAATCTTTGAACTTAAATTTCTAAACAAATTAAATTTATTAGTAATCAACATTCATAGGTGAGCATCATAGGAGTTACAAACGCAAAACTTTACTAATGATATGTATGAAATTTTACAGTATAATCAGTATTAATTAGTAATTTAATTCTTACGCCAATATCTGAGGCTCAGCTATTTTCTTAAAATTTGATTTTGAAACTTGAAGCTCGATTTAATCATGGACGCGGGAATTGCGGCACAAAAGCAGACTTATAATAACGGCACAGCGAATGATGCTGACGAGGTAAATCAGCTTAGAAATATTTTACACAGATATCGTTAAAATTTTATACTTTTGACTTAAACCACCTGCCTTCGTGGGCTAGAAATTAAGTTATTATCTATGCTACTTTTTTGAATGAATTCTCTCTCTTCCATAGGTAATACAAATGGATTGAATGCAATCAGAGCCTTCTGAATAGAAATATATGTACATGTATGTTATCCAGCTTCTCAATGACTGCTTCTTCTGGAAATTAAGAGAGATTTAGCAGAGTAGACTTTTCCCAATAGTACTGGGACTCTCTTTAGAATAATGGAAATTTTTGACTTTGATGTTACTTTCTGTGGAGATTTTTGGCGTCTATATCAAACTATTCTAGCAAAACTTTAGTAGAATCGATGTGGTCTAGGATTCTTCAAACCAAAGTAAGATTAAATTCAAAACAATATATGTGAGAAGAGTTAATTACGCAAAGTTACATTCACCCTGCATTCATTAGAGTAGTTGAAGCAAATATCTTACGATTGATTAACTGTGATTGATCGATCTATTGATGCAGAGAACGTGGACAACTCATACCAGCCTAGTGTTCAGTGATTGTTTGAATGATTGATTGATTGAGTGATTGATTGATTGATTGATTGATTGATTGATGTAGCAGAAGAATGCGTACAGGAAGGAGAGTGTTGATAATAGAGCTCACACCAGTCTGGTGTTCAGTATGAAGGAAGAAGTCGGAGCACTCGCCAAGGCGCTGCTCATTTTTGATGTAAGCCAGTCATTGTTTATATTTATCATGTTATCAGGCTAGAGCAATTACATTGATAGGTTAGATGCCACACTGCGGAGAAGTACGTCCAAGGTTCAAATTCACGTTCTCATCCCGTGACTACTTTCGGATCAGAAAACTGACTCTAAGCTCAGGTTAAATTTGTAAACCCGAGCTAGTTTTATAAAGTTATTTTTTAGGTTTCTAAAAAAATAGCTTAAAAGTATATTTTATATCGAATTTGAAAAACAAAACCTAATGCAGAAAGAAAGCATTGAAACAGTCAAAATACCAGCATAGGCCACAACACTGTGGGATTTGTCATTGTCCAAATTATTTTATCCCCAATTATATTAAATTATTCTTATGCTTTGAATTTTATGAAGGAGATTATTGTCATTCATTATAATATCTGACACAGTGAAGCTAAAGCAAAACTGTTAGCAGTCTAGAATGGTTTATTATTAAAATATGATAATACTAAATTTAGAAGTAGAGCCCGGGAGTTGAAATTATATAAGAGAGTGGTAGGAATAGTAGGAAAGCTGTCAGTACCAACCAGTAAGACCAATAAAACCAATAAAAAGTGATTTTGTTGAATCACATATACTGAAAGTAACAAAACATAGTGAAGATAACATTATTAAAGTCTATGCTATCTCAATGTTGGATATTTCGAAAGATTTGATGTACGATTTTCATTACAATGTTATCAAGAAAAATATATTGTTTTAAAATGATTGATAAATTCGTGATCAATTAAGAATTTTGAGAGTAGAAGGAATAGTAAGAAAAGTCTTCTCTCGCCGACTATGCGACTATATTCATCAATCAAACAATCAATAATAATTTTAACGTTCGGTTCCTCGTCATAAGGCAATGACAGGGATGTCTCTTGCAGATACCGTACAAACAGAAGGCGAAACGCCATACTATGAAGACTTAAAGTGGCCATACACGATCAAATTTATCTGAACAGATATCTGTTCAGATAAATTTGATGGTTTTCCCATCAGTTTTGAAATCTGACACTCGTCAGTTTTCCCATCAGTTTTTGCCCACACACGGTCAGTTTTACCGTCAAACTAAATCTCTTCAGATAAGTTTGATCAATTAAATTTTACCGCGTGTGGAGAAACTAGGTCATCAGTTCTCTCGTCAGGTTTCAAAACTGACAAGCCCATACATGATCAAATTTATCTGTTCAGACATCTGAACAGATATCTGAACAGATAAGTTTGACGGCAAATCTGACCGTGTGTGGCCACTGTTAGTCTGCTATCTCGTTACAGAAGCATCACGTCAATTTGCTGCACATCGAGTCGAGACCCTCGAAGCAGAGCAGTGGTGACTACGACTTCTTCGTTGACTGCGAGAACGGGAATGGCTTGAGTCACGTGATTAGTGATCTCAAAGAGGTCACCAAGTACCTGACTATTCTGTCCAGGAACGTCGTCGTCAAATCCGTGGACTCTAAGGATGTGGGTAAGCGGCTGATAACCAAAATTGTGTTAAACTTGCTTAATAATTAGAAAACTGAACAATGAAATAATGAATTATAATATTTCTTTCATTTCATTAACAATTTTAATGGCGCGTGTTTAATTAGTTTAGGGCCTTCTGACGTTTAGTCAATTATCCACTTATTGATCCTTGATTTTTCCATATAATTGTGACTTCTGATGGGATTTTTCAGATTTAAACCCGCTGGACTCCTACATGTGCATGCATGTACCTCAAGGCCACTTAATATAGAATCGATGGTTCCTTCAATATAAAATTGCTTATGAAGCCTTTATAATGATTGTTTAAAACAAAATCATATTAATTTTGTAATATAATCTGATTTTTACAACCAATATTAATGACTAGTTTAAATTATTCGGTTCAAGGTAATTTCTTTTTGTTGTTGCTTTTATTGCATTTTTGATTATTAGTTGTGAAATGCCTTATTCGGCCTGTTATGAAATTACAAGTCCGTTTAGAGGGGCAATTTATGAAATTCATATTATTACTATTAAGATTATTAACATTTTTACTTTTCAATCATGCAGCTTTATAAAATCAAATGAAAATCTTTTAAAGTGAAATTAAAAATAGCTTTACGTAATTCTACTTCCAGGCTATCTGTTTTATTATTTTAAATTTAAAATATTTTTGCTTTTTTAGTTCCCTGGTTTCCAAGAAGAATTAGTGACTTGGACCGCTTCGCTAATCAAATCCTCAGCTACGGATCAGAGTTGGACGCTGATCATCCAGTAAGTAAATTTTAATTCGCTTTAAATATAACTTAAATATATTTATTGCGAAAATATCAATATCATTCTAAGCATTTCTTTTAATAAAGTGCATATTTAAGTTGTGTTATATTTATCGTTAAAAGCATAATGCACTTCCGAAGGATTTGTTTGTGTACAATCTATATGCTGAGTGTGACTAATTCAGCAGATTTAATTTATTAAATCAATCAATAAGCAATTATTTGATAGTATACCTTAAATCAAAACACTCCTGGTAGTTCTCTACAAGCGTGCTTGCTATAAAGGGAGAGATTGATGAGCCTATCTAAAATTATCACAACTTACAGTATTTGCTCGCATACATGTATAGTCCATAGTTATACATGTTTATGTAAAAATATGGACTATATTCATACATGTATTGTCCATATTTGCAAGTATTTCTTTTGTCCGTATTTAGCCCAGCTTATAGATGAATTAGATGCACTGCTTTGTTTTGAAAGATTAGACTGAACACCAAAGAAGGAAGATAGTGGAAAGCTATCTTCGAAGCGCTCTTTTCCAATGTCATCTATCAGTGTTTTGTGGACGCTTAGCACAAGAGAGTGAATGGGAAAAATACTTGGCAGCTGCCCTTTGACAGAAAACTATGGAGTGAAATATGAATGTATTAGGCTAACGTGTATTTAGTTATTTTAGACGCGTTGCACTTAACTTACATATTCTAATTTGATTCCGGAAAGCGCAGAATAAAAGCTATAAAACTGTTTCCTAGAGCAGACAGAGTCGCTACTGAAGCCGGAAGAGAAAAATAAAATTTTGTAAATGAGTAGTAGGCCTATAGAAGATAGTCAACAACCTAGATAGAGTTGAAATATAAATTGCGCTCATTGATTTTGCTGTTTTTATATTTTAATCTTTAGATTATTATTTTTTCTATTTTAGGATTGAAATAGAAATAACATAAAATTTAATAAACGATGTTATTTACCTGGCAATACGCCCGGTCAAAGGTTAAAACTTAGCTGCTTTGTTTTCTGTCAAATCTGCACTTACGCGCATTACATGTGACTCCTGCTAGACTTAAAAATAGCACAATCAATTTGTCGCAATGAAGTCAGGGACAATATATTGCGACATATGTTTATAATGGTTTATCTCAGTATACAGTAACAGTAAGAAATTGTATTTAAGTGAGGTGACTTTTATTAGATCAAGAAGGACGATTTTATATTTCTATTGTTCGTCTATATAAATTTTCCCCGCGTTGTGTCCGGGTCGTTTGAAGAATTTGTCCAACCGGTGACTGCACGTGTCGTAGAAGGCGACTAACGCACTAAGATCCATACCAACGTCAGAAAGGGCATTCGGTTAGTTAGCGCCTAGGCTCCAGTAATTGCCACAAAACTTAAACGAATGGATAAAAAAGGTCTATTCGTATCCCGACCCTGATTAAACTGGGATTCAAGGGAAGATGATGATGATGATGATGTCTATATAAATTAAGACTGTCAAAAAACATAATTACATTTTCTACAAGCAGTAAAAGCGTAATACTCGGTTTCGTGTTTTGGCTAATTGTCTAGATTTTTAATTACATTTTATAATAGTAATAATAATTTGTTGCAATAATAATTTTAGTCATAATTTTAATTTTACTTAATAGATTCTAACTACCATAGATTAGATTGAATAACTATGTTGATTACCGTTCCTATTCTCTAAGTATAAAGTAATATCATCTAGATTTAGTCATTAATTCATTGCTTGATTAAGTAACCTTGAGTAAAGCAACTTTGCAATATGTAAGTGCCTTGGCAGGGTCTCTATTCTCGTTCATATGCTTATGTTCCTATATTATTTTACATTTATATCTCGTAGGTAATGCTTCTAATAAATGTATAAATTTTGGGGACGTCCCTGACATAATCCTTGGATGAGGAAACGGTCGTTAAACCTTTATTATTATTAATCTTATTATTTTTATTTTTATAAATAAAGATAGATAAATTTAACCAAACCTATGCATTATTCGTGCATTACTGAGCAAATGGTTCTCACTGCCTTCAAAGCAGTTGCATGCATTAATTAATTGATTTGCAAAATGGTACCGTTCGATTTACTGAATAAGTAAGGGTACTTTTAAAATAAAAATTAGATATCCAGATAATTGAAACTAGGTACCTGTGTATTTAATTAAGTCAGTCAATCTACTATCATTTTTGGAAAGTAAACCTCTAAATCTTAATATTTAAAAGTGGCTTATAGTTAAATTTGATTCCTGTAACTCACATAAGTAATCAAAAAATGTAATTCACTGTCATTTTTGTAGTTGTAGTCATGTTTACTAATTTTCTTTTGTTTTTGCCTTGTTTCAAGATAATACACCTTATGTGCTAATTGTAAATAAAATGTCACAACGTACTACATAAGATACCAGTGATGTTTGACATGTGTGTTGTCATTACGTTTTGTTTGTATTTATAAAGTTATTTAAATGTTAATTCTGTTCAGTGACTATTGCTTATTCTACTTAATTGAATTGCCAAATAAAAGTTATACTTCGTCAAATTTCCTATAATATTAATACAAGTAGTCTGTGTTCTTTTTTTATTTTAAGAATTGTTGAATAAAATACTTTTATTAAATAAATTAAGGTTGTTGCAGATGAATGTGAACGCTGAAAGAAATCGAGTGATCTACTATGTGAATCGTTTTATCTAAAACAATTGAAAGACGTTTACGGCGACATATGAACAGTTTGAATTATATCAAGCTTTATAGTTGTGTCCTAATTTTAAGTGCCTCAGATTCATCAGTGACTTTGGAACCATAATAATTTTTGCAGCGTTACTTGTTGATTCTATACATGCTTCTGTTACTCTTTTACCTAAAGTTGCTAGTGTATAAAAAGTCTGTAGGTACGACGCAAATAGTATGAAAACAGGAACTTGACTGTCATCAATTACTCCTTACATATCTTTGTTATTTAATAATTTAGCTTTTTTATCTCTGCTTTGCTATACGGTGATATTTTTGGGGTCTTTGCTTAGCATGTATCTCTCAATGACAAATGTTATACGACCAAAATAATTATGGGCATTCATGAATCTACGAGAATAAAAGGTTTCGTCTTTAATTCAACATCAATATCGGGATAGGAGTAGGATGAGTGAATGAATATGTTTATTGTTAGCCAGGGAACATGTTAGAGCTGCCCTGAACATGTGGTAGGCCTAGATTGGAAAGCTGTCCGACAGCTGGTCATTAGGTGAATGGTTCAAAGCCAATGTTCTCTACGTCACCAACATGCTACCTAACAGGACACTGAAGTTAAGCTTGGTTTTAGCTTTTAGATAGATATTAATATTCACATTAACGAATTGCTAGTATTCTTCGTAAGGCGATTCTAGTGTAGAAAATTGGTAGCGTAACAAACTTTGATGCATGACTTGCTGGTGTCGAGTCTCACAGGTCCCATCGATTAATTAAATATCAATAAATTGTAATAATTGTCATTTTACAATCCACATGTTATGACTCTAACTACAATTGCTTCACTACAAATCATCTTATATGATATAGTTTTATAGAGTAGTATGATATACATGTATATGTTGTCTATAATAGAGAATATAAATATAGAGATATTCAGATTTCATAAAAATATTCTAATTGCCTACAGGGATTCACAGATCCCGTGTACAGAGCGAGACGTAAGGAGTTCGCAGATATCGCCTTCAATTACAAATAGTGAGTGCCTCTTATTTCAATATTTATCACTACACCCCTAATGAAATTTTTAAAAACACTATTCAAAGTAACACGCAATCGATTGCCATTATCTAAATCAATTTTCGTTTTTGATTGAGAAAACTTAAAAATGCAGACACTGAAAAGCGAAAGCTAAAAAATATTATGAAGAAGACAACGAAATGTTACCTCAGAATCGATTTTCCTAGAAATCATAATAAGCAATTAGTTGTTTTTTTAGAGAGATTCATAAGTATTTTTTAATTAACTATGTTTCGTATACAAATAATCATTTGATTTTAGTATATGACATACATTATTGTCAATTACTACATAAACATTTTAAATGGTTGTGTTATGTCTAAAATGGCGCTTAAACATCATTTAGCTAAATTACATTTCATGACACTTTACAATTCCTGTTTTCTCTCCCGGTTTTGATGGTTCGATCAAACGTTAATATTGCACTTTTGGTAAATTACTTCTATGCAATAAATAACTGAAAAAGACAAATAAAAGCCACTCTAAATGCCATTTTAATCAAGTTATATGTTACATTAATATGTGAAGATGGCATATCATTTTATAAAGTTCATATATTGTTCCTTGCTCTTTATGGAGCATGCAAAATGATAAGACTAGTAGTGTGCATCTTGTCTCTGCTACATGGCAGAGCACTAGAAAAATAGAGCGATTATAGAGAAAGTATATCTTAAATATTTTATATTTTAACAGTGGACAACCTATTCCAAGGGTTCAATATACACCTGAAGAAATCGCAACTTGGTAAAGTACTATCTTTCTTTCAACAATTGTCTAACTTTGAAACTGAATTCCATACATTGTCTTTCATTTGCACTATAAATCTTAAGTGAGTAAATGCTAAAGAAGACAATTTTTTTAAAATAATACCACATAACATGCTTGTATGATGAGTCAGATTTAAATAATTCTGATAATATTTATATTTGTATTCCGACCCTAGTTAAACTGGGATTCAAGGGAGGTAGATGATAATGATGATGATACTTAAACATTTACTGATAAATTCTACTTTTCTAATTTCAGGGGGACCATATACAAGGAATTGACCCGTCTCTACCCCACCCACGCTTGTAAGGAATATAATCACGTTCTTCCACTGCTTCAGGATAACTGTGGCTTCAGGGTGGACACAATCCCACAGCTACAAGATGTGTCCAATTTCTTGAAGGGTAATGTATATTTTAGCTTTTACTTTCTACATTAGTTCCCGTAATAACTACCACTGCACATTGCAGAAATATAAACCAAAGTTATATTTTATAGAGAGGCTCTAAATCAAATGCGTAAGTTCATTCCACAATTTGGGACCTACAACAAGAAAACACTTGTTACCGACAAGACAGCCAAGACAAGACAAGACTTTTCACCGACATCTCCACTGGCTGGAGGCAGTGACGATATCGGTAAGATATTCGACCGTGGATCAGTATGTTCGGGGTTCAAATCCTGGGCTCGTCCGTCACTGACATCGCTTTCGAGTGAGGAAACTGACGTTAACATTAGCTTTACCAGCTTTTACCATATGAAACTTTTCGACATTTAGGAACAGCAAATTTGCCTGTTTCAGCAGATCCCGGGTCTTTCTTTAATGAAAAAACACTTAATATTAATGGTAGTCAGTAAGATATGACGGGGCTGAGCTGGTCAGGCATTTGAACGTTGTAAGGCAGGATTTGAATTCGATGCCTTCTGGAATTTTAAGCCATTGAAGTTGCTGTATCAAAGGTGAGGCAGAATCAGAGCGCTTAGCACGAAGAAGTAATTTTTGCTATGATGAATTTCTACGCTATACCTACTGCAAATGCTACCTGAAGGTTGAAGTTACAGATCAACACAGTTTAAGATACATATACTGTGTTACTTAATTCATCAGTCGTTGAATTGCAAGCAAAGTATCTATTTGAAATTCCGTTTCCACAGTTAAACTCACATTCTACAATTCAATCTAAAAGATAATTAAGAAGAATTTCTACTCATTTCAACTAATTCACTAAAGAACTAGAACAGTAAGAACTAAGACAGGGAATGAAGATACGGAACTACAAGTGTCTTGCAGCTAAAGAGAAAAACCCGAAGAAGACATAAGTAGTAAGAGGAACAGAGAGACCTGGAGCTCGAGAACTTGTAGAGCTAGAATTTCTACAATTCAATCTAAAAGATAACTAAGAAGAACTTCTACGTCCTCGATGTTGAGCAAAATTCATTCCTCTCGCTACCAAACTGTACAATGTCATTATGTGCTTGAACAGATTGCACAGGATTCACGCTCAGACCTGTCGCCGGACTTCTCTCTTCCAGGGACTTCCTGGCTGGACTCGCTTTCCGTGTCTTCCACTCCACCCAGTACATCCGTCATCCGTCCAAACCCATGTACACTCCGGAGCCGTTAGTTAACATTTCTCTGTCAGAGCATAATTAAACGTAGCTAGCATAAAATAATTATAATTATTTAAGTATAATTAATTTAAGTAATTATTTCTGTTTTAATAATAACAGAAATAATACTAATTATAATAATAAAAATTAATTATTAAAATAATTATTAAAAATAATTATAATTGTTTTAATACTTAATTATTATTATTATTATTATTATTATTATTATTGTTATTATTATTAGTAGTATTATTTTTGTTATTTTTATTTTTATTTCTTTTTAAATTTACCCCGGTGTAAAGAACCTGGGGTTTGATAAAAACGATTCAAGCAATACGTGCTGAATCGCCGCCCGGCTACTCTAGGTCATCAATCGGCTTAAAAGAATTGTTGAAGCAGACTGCATTAAATCTTTGCAAAAGTCATGGAAAGCCTTTGCCAAAGAAAAGATGTCTCTCGCTTATCGCCGGTTTGCTCTGCAATAAGTCTGCCTATGCCATTGATAAAGTCAACTCCTTCGGGATTCATCGGACCCATGGTTTCAATGGCCACAGGAACAACTTCATATCCTAAGGACAGATCACGGTATTTATTCAACTTCCTAGAAGCGGCATGGTCTGGACAACCCACTTGGTTCCTTAGAGGAAGGGATGCCTGCTCTTGAAAGTGCTCGCCATGTCATTTAATAAGTCATTTAAATTGTGATGGCGAGACATTCTACCTGAGCTTCGTTTGCAGGAGAGGCCGTGGAGACCTAAAGCGTCGACTTCGTGACTGCAGGGGCACATGTGAGGCTCGGAAGTTTTCGCCACTAAACGGAAACTAACGGCTACTCGAATCGCCTCATTGTCTAAAAAAAACCCACAAGAAGCAACAGGGAGAGCGTGAAGCCAGTCGCTGCTACAGCTGATACAGCTAGGAGTTGTGCTCTGTCTACTGCATTGGACTGGGATTCTAACAGACTGTTATTATTATAACAAAAATAACTACGTGTTTAAGTCTTAACGTTAGTAGTGTAGAAAGGCCGTTACTGAAACGGCCAGCTACGGTTTAGCCTATTAGTCTATAGCCCTGCAGCTGCTGCAGCTGCTGCGGGCGGCGGGCGGGCAGCGGGCGGGCAGCGAGCGGGCAGCGGGCGGGCAGCGGGCGGGCAGCGGGCGGGCAGCGGGCGGGCAGCGGGCGGGCAGCGGGCGGGCAGCGGGCGGGCAGCGGGCGGGCGGCAGGCTGACAGCTTCTGTGACCTAAGCCTAGGTGTGATAGCCTAAGGCACAGAGCCTATACTGCGCAATAACAGCTGCTGCGGGTCGTCGCGTTGTTGCGAGCGCGTTGCAGTAAGCGGCGGCGCTGCTGTGGGGGAGGATGACGCGGTGAGGGGTGATGACGCACTACTCTGCAGCGGCTTGTCTAGACAAGTCTGCGATCACAACGGTTCCACTTGATGAAAAACAGATGTGACATGAAGCCACCTTGACGCGGTTAGAGAATGTTCTAGAATTTCAAAACAAACCTATTACGTAGTCGCACACGTATAGTCAAGTCTGCAATTACACATTGTGGCGAAACCGTTGATTCTTAATTATCTGTCCTACATATTGCGCAGCGTTTAGAAATATGCAATAGATACGTGTGCTGCCTGTATGCACCGCAACTGTTGTTATGATGTATGCAAATTGTAAACACTTTTTCAGTTAGATGTCTCTAAGTGTTAACATTAAGTGTTTATAAACAGTAAGCACTTTTCCAACAAGGCATCTTTATCAACTTTAAATTTACCAACACGTGTTTCTATCAAGATTAACTTTACCAAGTCATGTTTTTATCAACTTTAACATTAACAAGTTATGTTTTTATAAAATTTATTATCATGAAGACATGCTTTTATCAACTTTAAATATACCAAGGCACCTTTTTTACCAACTTTAACTTTAACAAGTTAAGTTTTTATCAATTTTAAATTTATGAAATCTTATTTTTATCAAATTTAAATTTAGCAAGTTAATTTGTTATCAAATTTATATTTATCATGTCATCTTTTTACTAACTTTAACTATAACAAGTTAAGTTTTTATCAATTTGAAATTTATCAGATGACCTGCGCAATAACAGCTGCGGTGTTCAGCCTAAAAGCTAGTGATGACGCACTATCAGATGACCCAAGCAACCTAAGGAGGGACACACTGACCTATACTGCGCAATAACAGCTGCTGCATGCGGCTGCGGGCAGCGGCAGGCAGCGACGAGCTTCTGCGGTAGACAGCTTCTGCGGTAGACACCTTCTGCGGTAGACAGCTTCTGCGGCGGCGAGCTTCTGCGGCGGCGAGTTTCTGCGGCGGCGCGCTGCTGCGCTCAGCCTAGAATGATGACTCATTCTCACGCGCACAACTGTTATTTTGACCTAGTAAGCTCGACGTAAACACGATGACTCATTCTCACATGCACAATTGTTATATTGATCTACTAAATTCAACGCATCTTTTTTATTAACATTAACTGTATCAAGGAGTTTTACATCAACATTAACTTTATCAAAGCTTATTTTTATCAACTTTACATTTATCAAGTTAAGTTTTATCAATGTTACATGTATCAAGACATCTTATTATCAAGTTTAAGTTTAACAACTTATGTTTTTAGAAAATTTATTATCATGAAGACGTGTTTTTATCAACTTTAAATATACCAAGACATCTTTTTATTAACTTTAACTTTATCAACTTAAGTTTTTTATTAATTTTACATTTACTCAGTCATTCTTTTTTATCAACTTTAACTTTAACAAGTTAAGTTTTATCAATTTTACATTTATTAAGGTGTGTTTTTATCAACTTTAACTTTAAAAAGTTAAGTTTTTATCAATTTCAAATTTATGAAGTAGTCTTTTTTATCAAGTTTAACTTTAACAAGTTAAGTTTTTATCAATTTTACATTTATCAAGTCGTCCTTTTTATCAACTTTAACTTTACCAAGTTATGTTTTTACCAACTTTAACTTTACAAAAGTATTTTTTTTAAATTTAAATTTAGCAAGTTATGTTTTTGTAAAATTTATTATCATGAAGGCCTGTTTTTATCAACTTTAAATAAACCAAAGGCATCTTTTTATAAACTTTAACATTATCAACTTAAGTTTTTATCAATCTTACATTTATCCTGTTATCTTTTTTATCAACTTTAACTTTAACAAGTTAAGTTTTATCAATTTTACATTTTTCAACTCGTCTTTTTTATCAACTTTAACTTTTACAAGGTGTGATTTTATCAATTTCAAATTTAACAAGTTATCTTTTCTATTATCTTTAACTTTACCAAGTCATCTTTTTGTCAACTTTAACTTTAACAAGTTTAGTTTTTATCAATTTTAAATTTTTCAAATCATCTTTTTATAAATATTAACCTTAACAAGATAAGTTTTTTTTATCGACATTAACTTTATTAAGGTGTGATTTTATCAACTTTAATTTTAGCAGGTTAAGTTTTTATCAAATTTATTAGTTTGAAGGTGTGTTTCTATCAACACTAACTTTACCAAGTCATGTCTTCATCAACTTTAACTTTAGTAAGTCGTGTTTTTTTTGTCAACCGTAAATTTATCAAGGTGTGATTTTATCAACTTTAATTTTACCACGTCATCTTTTTTATCAACTTTAACCTTACCAAGTCATCACATTATCAACTTTACCTTTGGCAAGTTAAGTTTTTGTCACTTTTAAATTTAGCAAGTTAAATTTTTGTCAAGTGTAACTTTATTACGCCATATTTTTATCATCTCGAACTTTAGCAAGATAAGTTTTTATCAAGGTGTGATTTTATCACAAGGCGAATCCGAGGCAACACAAGGCGAGTCAGGACCACTGCGCGGACCTCGATCAAAAACAAACAAAAATCGGGATCCGAGTAGTGGTCCTGATTCGCTCTGTGTTGCCTCGGTTTCGCCTTGCGATAAAATCATCACCCCTCACCGCGTCATCCTCCCCCACAGCATCGCCGCCGCTTACAGCAACGCGCTCGCAACAACGCGACGACCCGCAGCAGCTGTTATTGCGCAGTATAGGCTCTCCGCCTTAGGCTATCCAACCTAGGCTTAGGTCACAGAAGCTGTTAGCCTGCCGCCCGCCCGCTGCCCGCCCGCCGCCCGCTCGCCGCCCGCAGCAGCTGCAGCAGCTGCTGGGCTATAGGCAGCTAGTAGGCTACAGCCTAGCAGCTACTAGGCTATAGGCTAATAGGCTAAACCGTAGCTGGGCCGTTTCTGTAACGGCCTTTCTACACTACTAGCGTTGAAGAATGTTTTAATACGGATGTTATTATGTAGAAATAGTTGGTAAATAATCTACCATGATAGACTCTAATTACTCTAATTGTTGTTATTATTGTTGTTATTCTAAAAATATATGATTAATTTAATTAAGATTAATATATATCTAAAAGTTGAATTGTTCTTATCTTGCACATGACACTCGCCCCCTGGTGTTCTGTAGAGACATTTGTCACGAGCTACTCGGTCACGTGCCGCTGTTCGCTGACCCAACCTTTGCTCAGTTCTCCCAGGAGATCGGACTGGCCAGCCTTGGGGCTCCAGAAGAGTACATAGCACAGCTAGCAACGGTATTACTGCGCTGTTAACTATTTATTGATTTGTTTACTGTTATTGTTACGTTTTAGGGGATGGTTTGGTAAAAGAGATAATAAAAGGAAGAATGAAAGGGAAAAGAGTTGGAGGAAGACCGAAACATGGGATGCTAGATGGTCTGATAAAAAATTCATATAAAGAGATGAAAAGGAAGGCTCAGGATAGAATTGGTTGGAAGAGTTAAATGCCATAGACATACCGTTAGGCAATGCACTAGAAGAAGAATTGTTATTTATTTGTCTATTTCTTTATGTTGCTTTTTATTTTTCAGCGGCTTCTTTAATAATTTGATTTTTTATATATCTGCTTCTAATAAAGTTTTCTCTGTTCATTGAGTTAATCTGATGCTAGTATTATTTGTGAATCTGGAGTCTTATTTGGCGCTGATTTCTCCACACGAACAATATCAGTAGTAATGGAGACATATAAAGGTCATTGGCTTGGCAATGCTGATGAATATTTGACATATATTCTTGATTATCTGTCTACTACAGATCGTTTACCTCTTTTCCTCTTATTCACTATTATTGAGTCCATCCTCTGCTCGAAAATGTTCCAAGTAATTTCAATGCCTACGGTACTATTCACTGTAATGAATGAGTAGGAATAGGAATTGACCTTCTCCAGTCCTCTTTGTCCCATATCATATCATCAGTCATTCACCTATTATCCCTTCTATTCTACACAATTAACTAAGTTGTATATTTACCTAAAAACAATAAATAGTTCTGTCTCTCTCTCTCTTAGTGCACTGCCTACTGGCAGGTCCATGGTATATATTGCCTCCACGCTTCTCCGTCTTCCGCTTTTATCTTCATGTCCACATTTGAGTGGGTCTCTAAATCATCTAACGTACCTAATCTCGGCCTACCTGTGCCTCTATTTCCTTGCATTCAACCTTCTATGACCTCTTTTAAGAGACTCCCCCCCTCCCTTAGAATGTGTCCTATCCAACTCTTCTTCCTATTTCTTAATACATTTATCAACTGTCTATCTGTGCCAACTCTCTCCAGAATTTCCTCATTTGTAACCTTTTGAGTCCAGCTGATCCTCTCCATAGTTCTCCAAATCCACATTTTCAATGCCTCTACTTTCCTAATATATTCCTTCCTTAAGGTCCATGTTTCACATCAATACAATAGCGTGGTCCAAACCAAGGTCTAATAAATAGTTGACTAGTTCTATTTATCTAAATACAATAAATAGTTTAATAGTTCTATTTATCTTAAAGCAATAAATAGAACTAATAATTATTTCTCTCATAACAAAATCTGATAAGAGCAGTTTGAGCCAAACTCTAATCATATTGCTTCATGTCCAGTGCTACTGGTTCACTGTGGAGTACGGGATGTGCAGACAAAACGGAGTCCCGAAGGCTTACGGTGCAGGATTGCTGTCCTCTTTCGGTGAATTAGAGGTGAGCATTTATTATCATAATAAAATAAGGCACAGGCTCAATACCTATTCTATTATATTTTAGACTCTAATGAATTGTCTAAATAGAATATATGGAGTTTAGAAATTGCTTACTATCAGCCTAAATGGCATTGACTTAACTTAGCGTCTGACCAAGCCATGCTTTAGAACTGATAAAAATAACCTATTTAGTTATAGCAAAATAAATTCTTCAATCCGTAGAATAAATTCTAAATCTGTTTAACTTCAGATTGAGAGAGAGAGAGAGAAATATGTTTTATTATTACACGAAGTTTCACAAAATTCACAGAGTAATCACATCAGTGAACGGTTGACAAAAAAAATTAAATAAGCGTTATCAGAACCTTAATCATAGGTGCAATACATCCTGTAAGTGCAAAATAAAACAACAACAAAAATATTTGCATAAGAAATAAGTAAAAAACTAGGCCATCAAAGAGGACGCAATGCGTCCTATCCGGTTGAACACCCAGTTTTCACTCCAGTATAGTTTTTCGGCAAAGAACTCTGAGAGAGCCCAAATCATTTACAAGTAATTATACATAACCATTTTTATAGATTAATAAAATTTAAAATATCTAGATTAAGCTATCAAAATCATCATAAAATGTTCAAGAGTGTGGATGGAAATGGAAGATTACCAGTTATTAAGTAAGTAATGTTTGTATTTATGACAGAATGTAGACAGAGAGTTGATGTTTCTAATAGAGGTTGGAATTTCGTTCCAGTTTGTGCAGGCATCATTGACATATGATTTATAAAAAGTGGCAGAAGACTTCTTGTAAAGATAGCTAGATCCGTATAGTCTTGTGGGGTAGTTAGCATGATTGAGATCAAAAATGTTTGCCAATACTGTGGATGAGGATGATCTGTTATATAGACACTTATGAATAAGTTTCGCTGAGCAAAATTTATGTAATAAATGGATAGGCAGGATATTAAAAAAAATGTATAAATTTTTGACATTACTAAAGCGGTGCATTCCTTGCAACGTTCTTAGTACTCTATTGCAAACAATGTGCAGTGGCTGCAAGATGTTCCAGGAGGCGTGTCCATACACTTCAATGCAGTAGCTAATGCAAGAGTGGATCATTGAAAAATATAAATTCCTACGGCAGGGCATAGGAATAATGTCTCTACGATTGAATAATAAACAGTTAGCACATTTTATCTTCTTCACAACAGTATCAACATGGTTTTTAAATGACAATTGCTCGTCAATTTCTATTCCAAGAAATTTGATATTTTTTACTCTTGAAATTGAACTATTATCAAGCATTATCTCAAGTTTTTCATCTTTTATATACTGCTCATCCTCTTTGTTAGGGAAGAAAACAATGTAAGCAGATTTTTTAGAGTTTGTCGTTAAGCGATTCATTTGAAACCAATGATTTAATCTTGAACTGGTGTGGTTAGCTAGTGAGAATAGATCAGTCAGGTTGCTACTGTTAATAAAAGCATTTGAATCATCAGCAAAAAGTTTGAGTGAGATTTCAGGACAAGCATTTTGGATGTCATTGAAATATATTAAGAATAGCAAAGGCCCTAAAATAGATCCCTGTGGGACACCAACAGTAACTGGTTTGATGGTAGAAATGGTTTGTCCTATTTCAGCATATTGAAGTCTATTTGACAAGTAAGATTTGAGCCATTGAAGCGATAAATCTCTTATGCCATAGTGTTGTAGTTTATGTAATAGAATACCGTGATCCACCGTGTCGAAGGCTTTGCTAAGGTCAAGGAATAGCCCGATTGAGTGCATGCTTTTCCCTTTGTTTGAACGAATCATATTTAGACTGCTAAATATAGCGTCGATCGTTGAATGTCCTTTCCTAAATCCAAATTGGTTATCACAAATCAAATTAAATTTACCTAGGAATACTGTAATGCGGTTATACATTAATTTTTCAAATATTTTGCTTACGTTATTTAAAAGTGAGATTGGCCTATAATTTTGCACATCATCGCTCTTGCCTGATTTATAGATTGGGATAACTTTAGCCGTCTTAAAACTAGAAGGGAAAACTCCTGAACTAAAACTACTCTTAATTATATAGGATAGAGGGTCAGCAATAAAGTGAGCAGAAAGTTTAAGAATTTGATTTGGTATTTCATCTGGTCCTGTAGAATTCGTTTTTTTAAGTGCCATTAATGCATTTAAAACTTCACTAGGGGTGGAGGGTTTTAGAAAAAGGGTTTTTTTGTTTGAAAATGATAAATATTGTTCAAAATTATTTTCTCTTGAAAGGGAGGAATTAAATTTAGAGGATAATTTTAAACCAGTATCTGAAAAATATTCATTAAAAATGTTGGCCATTTCAAATTGATCATGAATTTTAACATTATTATGAGTTATATATCCAATTGAGGAATTTCCTTGTTTCTTTTTAAAGCTGCATATATTATTAAGATTTTTCCATATTTTTTTTATAGAATTATTACGTGAATTGAGGATATTATTATAATATTGAGATCGTTTTTCTTTGAGTATTTTGTCCAAATCTTTTCTATAGGATTTGTAGTTAAGCATGTCATTGATTTTGCCTGATCTTTTAGCTTTAAAATACATGGCATTTTTAATCCTAATTTTCGTTTTTAATTCTTTGTTGATTCAGCATTTATCTCTAAATTTGGATCTTGAAATGCGTGTAAGAGGCAGGTGAGCGTTCGAATATTTGCTTATAGTATTAGATAAAAATGCTACCTTTTCGTCCACGGAATTCGTAGCATATAAATAAGACCAATTGACGTTAGATAGAGAGGACTGAAAGGATTCAATGTTATTTGCATTATAAATCCTCCTATACGGGCGAACATCATAATCAAGCATTTTATCTTTAGAGGTCACAATTATTAAGTTTGCATAATGGTCAGAAATATCACAAATAATAGTTAAACATTTGATTAGACTGTTACCGTCACCGCTTAAACCAAAGTTTGCGAAGACATGATCTTTGACAGTTGCATAATCCTTATCACAATGAGTTGGTAAAATTGAAAAACAATTAAATTTTAAACTATCTAATATATCGACATAGTTTCTAACGTGGACATTGGTCAAGTAGTTATTGAGATTGATATTTAAATCACCAATTACAAAACTTTTTCTAAATGGTCTAACAAGCTTCATGAACTTAGCAATTAAAACATTAAATTCAGAAATTAACGTAGTAGGATGTCGGTAGAACAGATAGAAACGAAAAATGATGCTCTTAACTGTGATGTTAATCACTAAGTGTTCTGCGAGTGAACCAAAGAAATCGTTGTCCATAGATGAGTGAGTAATGTTGTAGCACAGGTGCTTCTTAATTAGGAATCCGACTCCTCCCACTCGGCCGATTTTAGGAGAGCTATAAATAGAATTGTAGTCCGTGAAGACAGAATTGAAGTAGCAAATATTAGTCACCCATATCTCTGACAGAGCTATGACATCAAATTTGTTATTGAAGGTTTCCAGCATTTCTTTTAATTTTTCATGATTTGCGTTGGGACTGCGTATATTAATATGGAAGACAGAAATATTAGATGTTTTCTCTGCCGATTTAAGATATTTGTAGGAATCCTCATAATTATAGTATCCAATTCTAGAGCTATTTATAAGATGATTGTCTAGTAAGCTATTAGGACTGATATTGTTTAAGTAGTCTATTTCAGGAAAGATATTTAGATTCTCCATAATCGGTGATCTAAGAGATTGCAGGAGTTAGGCCTATTGGAAGAGCTGTGCGAGTGGCCGCTGCTGTGGTGGAGTTAGCAGAGGAGTTTTGACTGGTTGCTTCTTTGGGTTTGAAGGTCCACTGTTTAATTATGATTCCATTGGACCATAGTAGTTTAGAGTTGATGAGATTTTCGAATATGTTTTCATTGATGCAGACACGGAATGCATTCGAATTAGTGTCTCTTGATTTGAGTTGGAAGCAAGAGATTGGAGGACTGCCACATGCTGATGTAATGGATGACCCTAACGATTCAACGGTTTCGGAGAGGTCGACGTTGTAAATCCCGAGAACCCTTTTCTTAATATAGGGCTTTGCTGATTTTATTATGGCGTTTGTTGGCTGGCTGACGTCAGAAGGCTGTAAGTTCTTTCCTATTATCTTAATCAGTTTTTTCTTAAGAGGCGGTTGCTTTCTTGGAGGAGAATTAGCAACACGATCGCTCCAAAGCATGCTGCTCTCAGGAGCGTCAGATTCGCGTCCTTATCGAAAGCGTAACGGCGACGGGCGAGTATTTAACCTTAATCCTACACCTATTCATTGCATTCGAAAACCTATCCTATCATTTCTATAATGGTCAATGGAGAAAGTTATGGCTCTTTCAAAAAAGATAATGTTGGTGGTTTATTTAATTAGCTAGTGGTGTTAGTGTTAAAAGTTAATGGTCTCCATGTCGGGTCTTATTTGTGAATAAATAATGTAAGCTTTATGTACGCTATTATTTAGCAAGTGATTTATTGCTATTATTTTTGCAGTACTGTTTGTCTGACAAACCTACACTGTTGCCATTCGATCCACCGAAGACCGCACAGCAGAGCTACATAGTCACTGAATACCAGCCGATCTACTTTGTGGCAGAGAGCTTCGACGATGCCAAGGAAAAAATGAGGTTAGATTTTTGCGTTATAGGTTGATGCAGCTATGTATATGCACTATTTCATTAATGCCAAGAGAGAGAGAGATAGATAGAGAGAGAGAGAGATTATTATTATATTCGTTTATTACATGACATACCGTTGAACGTACATACACACAAATGGCAATATAGAAAGTAATAAACATAAGCAGACATTGTTTAAAATAAACTTAATAAGAGTCTTTATATAGCATACTAATTATTAAGTTCTTATCTATCAAAGGTGTGCGCTTAAAGAGAAAGGGTGAGCCCTCTCCCTGAGCTTAAAGTTAAAATTATCTTTAAGCGGCGGAAGAAGCCGGTGCAGGGCATGCTGTTTGTTACTGATAAACAATTTCTCATCTGCATCGGCAGCGATGTCCGCAAAAGATCGTACTCCATCATAGAAGTTACATCTTGTAGCCTTCCTGAGGAAGGCTTCAAGGCGTTAACTCTCGGAGGAACCAACATAACCCCACCAAAATTGTGATGCATATGTTAACTAGGAGAGTACAATAGATTTAAAGACAGTGACAATTAGGTCAGAATTAAGACCTTTTGATTTTAGAGTGCGAATTGCAAAAAGATTAGAAGAGCAACTGCTAATTGTATCATCCACGTGGACCGAAAAAGAAAAGTTGGATTGCAGTGTACCACCTAAGCACTTCAAGGTGTTGACTCCGACAATTCCGTCTAGGAGCGGTGGCACAGAACTTGCTAGAAATCTAGATCGCGGAGAATGGAAAAGAAGTTCACGAGATTTCGACTTATTCAACTGTAGATTGTTCTTACTGGACCACAAGTCAATGTTAGCAAGTTCATTGTCAGTGGTATAAAGATACTGAGATGGGATAATGAGGTATGTATCATCAGCGAACTTAATAATGTCATTATGAGAGTGGATAGGTCTTAAATCCGAAGCAGTAATGGAATATGAAGCGGGACCAATAGCTGAACCTTGTTCAACACTAGCTGAAATATTTGCAGTAGAGGATACATTGCCATCAAATTTAGTACAATGTTGACGGCCAGTAAAGAAACTAACAAGCCAATTATGGATGCTAAATGGTATGTTCAGATCTGCAAACTTTTCAATAACAGTTGAATGTCTGATCCGATCAAAAGCTTTGCTAAAATCTAGAACAATGACTCTGACAAAGGGACTACTTGACAACATTTGTGAGATACTCTGATAGAGTGCTAGCAGGGCACCTGTGGTAGATCCGGTTGTCCTGAACTGGTCATATAAACAAAGTGTAGCAGGAGGACTTAATAGAGCAGGATAAATGTAAGTTGAAATGATGACTCTCGATAAAGAGAGAGAGAGAGTGAGAGAGAGAGAGAGAGAGAGAGATAAAGAAAGAAAGAGAGAGAAAGAGAGAGAGAGAGAGAGAAAGAGAGAAAGAGATAGTAAGAGAGAGAGAGAGAGGGAGCGTGAACTATGTTCGGTGAACGAATGTATGAAAGAACTATGAGAGAGAACCATGAGAGAGAACTATGAGAGAGAACTATGAGAGAGAACCATGAGAGAGAACTATGTTAAATTTTAACGACGACAACATTTGTATGCACGGACAGAACGAAAGCTGAACAGAACTGAAAATAAACACATAAAATGAAACACTTTCAAACGAAACGCAGAGAGAATGAAAAACAATCACGTAAATGACGAATAAAATCGACGCGCAGCTGACCAAAAACTGTTTAAAATAGAAAACGTAGGCACGATGTGGTGGGCAAATTTTTTTCCTGTGACTGGCATTTAAATGAAGTTAATGTATAAAGCAGTGATATTATCTTATAGGTAGTGTCCATAATTTGATCTTGCTTTATCTTTTACGTTCACTGACTACTCAAAAGCATATCGTACTCAAAATGTTTGTAGAGAAATTTAAATACGTGTGCATGAATCTTATCAATTTTATATTTTAGATCCTATGCTGCCACTATTCCACGTAAGTTCGGCGTCCGTTACAACCCCTACACGTTGTCAGTGGAGGTACTTGACAATACTCGACAGATGGCAGGCTACGTGACAGAAATCAAAGGTAACAATTGGTTTAACATATGGCACACTGGGTCAGGAAGCAACAAATGCTGTTTTTGTATAGTCTGTTCTAGTAGTTTGATCTTAAAAGCACAAAATAATCGCTTTCAAAGTGTTTCTCTCTTAGAAGATAGGAAATGGTAAAATGCTTTGTAGCCGTATGTAATCATCAGCTTCTACGGGGTGAATACCAATCTAAATGTCAGTTTAAGGAACATTTTATAATTTTTCCTGTATTTATCATTGTGTTTAAAACATTGTTTATCAACAAACGACTGTCAGATGTAGCGTCGTGATACGTAATGACTTTTATGCCAAATTAGTGATCCTTGCCTTTTGATGGCGCATCAATTTCAGCGGGCGCAGATTTAATAATAACCTTCCAACACCATGGGATTTTTTCCTTCAAAGCTGCCAACATTCGGTCTTCCAATGTGGTCACACACAAAGTACTAACCGAGGCCGATGAAGTTTAACTTCGATTAGTGACGCGCAACAAAACCAAGTGCGCCAAATCACGCTGTATAGGCATAATAATACAATGATTAGGACTAATATAATTGCAAAAGAGTACGGTATTTCTAAAGCATTAGTGCTCTGTAGTACAATTTTAAATAGAACATTTCAAAGATTTTCTAACACATTGCGAAAAGTAATTCACTTAGGAATGCCCTAGCCTCACATGTGTATTTTTCCTGAGTGTTTCTACATATACATGTATATTTTGTGAATTATATATATGTGTGTGTAGCTGAAATCGGAAGACTTGAGGATGGTTTGAAGAAGTATACCATGACAATGGCGGTCTAAGTCTATGCAAGGTCAATTCAAGGTCAATCCAAGGTCATCCCAGCCATCTCGTCTTGATCTTAAACAAAAACTAAAAATCAATTGCCTTTCGTATGCGACTTCTCAAATGTTCTACTCCTAAATAAAAACTTATATTGCTTTCCAAATAGTTACCTTGATATCAAAACAAGCAAACAATCCTGCAAGAAGATTCTGTTATGTCAAAAGCATTGATATATTCAGCAACTTAATGTATCCATTTATATACATATTAATTGCCCTTCCACAGAGCATGCCTAAAACTAAAAGTTTCATACTGTCCATATATATGTGAAATGTATTATAGAGGAATGGACATTGTAATGTTCTTCTAAACAACTTTTTCCTCTAATAAGTTACTTCTACATGTATACTTCTTCAGCACACGTATAAATGTGAATATATTGTTCATCCGTGTAGAAGTTCAAATATTAAAAAGTCGTATAATACATTTGTAGTTTATTTAGTCTCACACTTTATTTAGCGCATGAACCAGCGATCAATCCAGGAAGTTAATTCAATCAAACTGGAGACAACATATCCCGGCAAAACATGATGCCTTCTTTCAAATATGGTAACTTCTAACTCAGTTTTCGTTCCCTTTTCGCTAGTTTTTAGTATCCAAAACTTTGGATACTAAATTACTTTTGGACCACAAGTAATAATAATAATAATAATAATAATAATAAAAATAATAATAAGGTTTAGCGTCCGTTTCCTCATACAAGGATGATGTCAGTGACGTTCCCCATCACATGTCACTACAATCGATTCGCCCCAAACGATCTGGAAAAGCATGTGCTGAAGAGAAAGAAAACCATCCTAAAATGTGCAGGCCCGTTGATTAAAAAACAGTCAGGCAAGAACAAAAGTCTATGTAATATAGCCTACTTCTGCATCAGTTACACAGCCCGAAGGCACTGTCTTGCTGCTGAGGTTGCCAGATTATATGCCAAATACTTCTGTGTTTATACTATTATTGTCAAAGTTGCTTAAAGCTAGCACCTGTTTAAAATAACACTTGTGTAAGAAATTGCCTGGAGTGGTTTACAATTCTGAATTTCACTAAGCCAGAATTTAAACCTTAATAAGGTTGCACAATATTATATTATTACTAATTTTAATTACTAATATTACTCGAGTTCTTTGAATTTATTGATATAATCGTACAGGACATCCTAAGAGTTGGAGAGTTCAAATGCTAATAAGTACATCATTACATAAGCAATAAATATATTTAATTGTGTAAGACTTAGACACGTATTGACTGAGACATTTTCATTTAGGCTTATATTTTAAGTCCTGTTGCCAGACTTGTGTCCTATTGTAGGCTTGTAGCTAAGCACGTATTTAAATCCTACAGAAATTTATTAAACATTTCGCAAAAAACTTATTGCAACTTATCACAAGCAACTTATCACAAGCAACTTATCACAACTTTTCACATGAAATTTGGATGGCCACTAGGCAAAATAGTGGAGAACAATATAGAAGCAGCTCTTTCAATATTACTTTATATGAAATAATGCGCTGAAAATATTTATAAATTACATGATGATAAGATTGTAGCGTGTTGTGTCCGTGTTGCTGAAGAATAGACCAACCGTGAACTATAAGTGTCGTAATTTAAAAATGACGACAAAGCACTAAGATCCGAAACAACTTCAGAAAGGGCATTCGGATGATTCCCAGAAATTTCTACTAACCTTTCAAAAATGCATGGAAAAGTTTCATAACTCAACCCTTGTTAAACTGGGATTCAAGGGGAGATGGTAATGACGATTAAGATAAGATTGTCATAAAGGACATTGTGAACGCATACAATTAATACTTTCTTTCTTGTTATTATGTCAAGTCTAACTTTCAAGTGTTGCTGGAATATTGTAAAATATTTTCGACCTGATGCTATTTTTTGGATTAATCAGTTAATCAGTAAATCAATAAGACATTAAACCATTAAATCAAAATATAAATCTGTCATTATGTCATTAAATCAATCAGACAATCAATAAATTAAGCGATAATATAATAATCAACACATGTATTTACAATTTTAGATAATTTAGCCCCAGTGTAGTCTTGCTACATGCTTCACTTTCATGCATAGTCTTCTGATTTTGAAGCTGCACGCAGTTGTTGCTCTTCAGACTCTAGACTTCCACTTTTCTACATAAGTACCGTCACATGCAAAATTCCCATGCCTTTGTGTATAAGGAATGACATTCCAATGACAATGAAATGCATCATTTTGAAAACGTGCATTAATTAAGTGAAACTATATCAAATTATGATTATCAATTTAAGAGATAGAGAGAAGGAAAGAGGGAGAGAGAGAGAGATAGAGAAGAGAGAGAGAGAGAGCTAAGCGCCTTGAGAAGAAGCAAAATGAAATTATGTTGTGAATTTCAAATGAATTTGTCATAATTTTTGAAGGGATTAGCAGTTCTTTCCTATTACCAAAGGCCTCTTGCTTGTGCAATCCTACTGCATATTTCAGTCTCACATTTCCCATCGTCGGTTATAGTACTCCTTACCTGTTCCAATTTAGTACTGTTTATTGTGATATTAACTTCCGCTTTATTTTGGAACAATCTCATCACTTTGGTCTTTTTGAGGTTAATCTTCATGCCATATTTCAATGCCATACCATTCAGCCTACCCATTATCTTCTGCAGTCCAATCTCGCTACCATTCCTTGTTCATCTGCAAATCCTACATCTAGTAACAATTTTCCTCCTACTTTTATTCCTCCTTCCATGTCTTCCATGGCTTCCTCCATCATTGCCTCAGCGTAAGTGTTAAACAGCAGCGGCAAAATGCCATAACCCTGTCCCACTCCACGTCCTATTCCACTCCTATACCTCCTCCGAGTATTTCCGTTGGACTCTGACCTCTGCTCCCCGACCCACGCGCAAACTAAAAATCCCTCCAGCCAACTCCCACTCCCCAAGACACCCACCATCGCCATCCAAACAACCCCGCCAAAAAAGCCCTTTCAAAGTCCACAAATCACACAAAAATGCCACTCCCACATTGTAGCCTCTTCCAAAAAGGACCCGCATCATCCCACCGCCCCCTCCTGCTCCGCATCTTTTCCTAAAACTAAACTGTGCCCAGCCCAGCATCACATCAGAACTTGACCGAATGCTACCATCTCTCACCCCAACAAGATCCTCAACGCATGAGGCATCGAACCGACTGCTCCGCAATCCGAACACTCCACAGCATTGGCTTTTTTGGAAATTGGGACAATCACTGACTTGGTAAAGCCGTCTGGCCAAACACCTGCACTGTACACCTCCACACACCTCCACATACTCTCTGACTGTTTCTACTCCCAACAGTTTCAAGAATTCTGCTGGAACATCATCCATTCCGGATGCTCTCGGCTTCCTCATGCTGTTAACATATTAATAACATACATGTATAAACATTAATAGCATAAATAGTTATGATCAATTAAGTAGTACCATCACGGTGCCACATTCGTATCATCTACAATATTGTAATATACGGCTGTCTGATGATAAGCGGTAGATGAATATTCAAGATGTCCAGTTGTGTAACCAGTCAAAATTAGGCCTCATGATGATTTAGAATAATCATTTAGAAAATTTATTGGCAAGACAAGGGTAAGTTTGGATAGAGGTAGGGCATTGTGTGTAGTTGAGAAGTTGAGAACTGGCAACATGGCACGTGGGGGGAGGGGGGGGTTGAAGATGCAGTGTAAAACTGTGCAGCATTTGATGATATAAACAGCCAGCGTTAAGAAAAGTTCATTTGATATCAATAAGAGCTTAGTCAGCTTATAAAAGATGTTTTTTCATGTGATGTCATGAACTAACTTCCAAGGGCTGATTTTTCACTGTAAAAAGTCCGCTCTCCGCGCCCTTCGAATTTAGTGCTAAAATAATTGTCAAGATCAATATTAGGCATGATATATTTTCTTAATATTTGTGGCACTGAAGTTTTTTTATGCTGCATAGGCGTAATAATTGTAAAAAGCACATTATATTTGAGAGGAACTAATCTCGGAATTTGTTTCTATAATGTTCTCCTTCTTAAAGGTAATGAATGACGGATGAAAACGAAGGAATGAAATACACGAAGTCGTAATAAATGTAAATTGATTTATTAACAGTATAAATTTCATTAGCAGGGTAGAGTAACGCTATTATGAATATCATAAGTAAATCTGCCACGATGAGTAGGTATCAAATCTCAGCCTATGTATCCGCGTGCCTCTTTCGAACACTGACCATTATATCTAGCCACTTTCTAAAAGTTAGTCAAACAAATACGCTAATCTGGCACATCCTAAACATCTCTTTATACCTCTAATTATCCAAATGATATAGCTATATAGGCTACTGATAATTAAAAGAGAATAATAATTCATGCTTTAAAGTAATCAGCGAGTATTTAGCAGAGCTATTGTCGATATTTAGCTAGTTTTCGTAGAGCGCTATTCACTGGCCCGTCCCACTGCAGTCATAAACACGCTCAGATAACGTTGGGTATCCAGTGTCGAAAGTTGTACAAGTTATTACATGCATGTTAACTTTAAATCGATAATTTTAACGGTTAGATTATTAGATATTGATTATTTATATGAATATTATAATAGATTTGAATTCATTAGTTTACACAATACATGTAGAAGGTACGTAGTTAACTTCGCCATTATTGTAATACTAATCGTAGCGAAATTCATTTTAGAAATTATTTCTGAGACAAATTGTTTGTGTATAATTTAGCAATTAAATTTGGAATATCTTATATATCGTTTCATTATGCCTTTAAGCTCTTGCTTTCATGTACTAAATGAAACTATTTTGACTAATGTTCAATACTAGTTCATTTATACAGCGTGAAGCTTTCAATCTCATTGCCAATTGAATGCCAAGTTTAACTCCGTCTTAGCTTCCAGGTTCTAGTATCTAGAAGCAATAACGGCGAAACTGATCTGCGCGCCACAGTCGATATCTTAAAAATAAATTTAGCTGTCAGTTTGAATTTTTGAAGATATTAACGTTAATATTATTATGGCCTCTTTGCCGCAGACATTTAATATGGACAAACACTCTTCTGGATCTCGCTTACATAGTTTATGTGTATCATGTTCAGGTTATTGATTAACACTAATAAGTATAATTTAATAGATAACTATTTTTCAATCAGTAAAAGGATTATAGAGTCCACAGCCAGTCATTAGCAGGTAAGTGTAATTTAAGTTTATATTTTGTTTGATGCATTCTTGAATATTATCAGCAGTGACTGGTCGATGAGTAATTTCCTGTATTTATGAAATCCTTAAACTTATATTAATTATATTAATTCTGCATTTGTAAAATCCTTAGTCTGCTCCATTGAAGATCACGTACATTGTGCAATATACAGAATATAATTAATATGCAGTTATTGTTCGTGCATGTCATGATCAGTGTAGCATAAAAATTCGTATTTTGTCAAAGTCTTTCAAAGTCGCTAGAGGCGACAAAACAGCAACTGAAAAGCAATGAAAACCTCAGGTACCATAGTTTTTCACAGGGTTAAATTTTAGAAAGACCTTTTTAGTCAAGTCAAATTGAAACTGGATGCTGTTGGGATCGCAAACATGAGAACAATATTAACTTCAGCATTTCCGAGTGAGATTGTGACATAAAAAATGTGTAATTTATTTGAAATATCCTGATTGCTGTAGTAAATCTTAAAAGCGTGCGGCTTAGAGAAGAATTTCTAGGCTCTTCTCTCATGCGAGTAATTAATGTCTATTAAGTGAATATTCTTAAAATAAGTTCAATTTTAACGTCCGTTTCCTAATGGTAAGATAACAGAAGTTAAGCACAGCTTGGCTAGGATGACGCTGCTACAGCCGCTCTGGACTCGGAGCTGACGATGTTATCGCGTCCTGCAGGCGATGAGTGATTCATTGAGATGTGGGGGGGATGGAAGGGACGTGGTCAGATAGGGGGTGGGCAGGCCGGTAAGTAGTTCTACAATATCATGTAGGCTGGGTGGGTGAAGGGATTACATTACGTTTCAAATATCTATAGTAAATCACGACGTCTTTTATCAGTTTATAACGGATGACAAAATCATTAAACGTCGGGTTTTGTCGTTGAACGTTTGATCTTGGGCGTATTTGACGGCGATTTGAGGTTATTACTCATTTAGAACCGTATAGTTTTGCTTTTCGATCAATTCTTTCAAGAAGGATTCAATCCGGTGGATCGGATCAGAGTTTTGTGGATGAGTTTCGATGAACTCCATTATATGCTAAATTAATTCATTTAATGTCATATAATTCTCAATAAGAGATTTGAAGAGAGTCATGTAGCCTGCAGTAAATATAATGTATCTCATCAGCTGATATGTGATTACTACGTTTTTGAGAACAAATCATTGTAGTTATTGCTGAGCATTTCGCAGCCTTTAGCAAGCATTCTCTGCTAGTTATTTAACGGCTAATGACAGATCGTCTATTTACATTACTTACTTCTGCTATGTTTTATAGCTCTTATTGTCATTGATGATTGGATGCAATACTAGCAGACAGCTTGTTTTACTGGTCCTTTTACTGTGCAATCAGTAACTGATTTTACTTTCAAGATGTTATTTCTACTTGAATATTAACAATAAAAGCTTAACTATCATTTTCACATCGAAATATGATCTCAGGAGAATAAGAACCTATACGATAAGTTATATCAGTAAATAGCACTGACGACCCAATTCCCAGCCCTGAATCTAAATTATCTAGAAGCGGATCGTAAAAGTGAATGTACACATCAGGGGGTCTTCAAGCTCCGGGTAGTGAAAGGGCTTTAGCTTTAAGGGTGGGGGGGTGGAGGTGGAGAGGGAATAGTCAGCTGGGAATTCATCAGCTGAAAGAGTTTGAGAGTGTGTAACAATTTTGTCAATTTAGAGATTGCGTCGGCTTTCACCTCTTTAGAACAGTAGACAAAGACGATAAATGCAGAAATCTCGCTAAACTTAGTTTAATGGTCGAAGGCACCGACAGTGAAGTTGACTGGAGTATTAGAACTGATACTACTTAGCTTTTAAACTCAAATATCTTCTACTCCCGGTCGAAATAAGACCTAGTAGTATTAAATTTATCTTCATGTAGTTGGCCCTAATATTTATATTACAATTATTATAATTATTATAATTTATATTCATGTAGTAATATTAAATAGTTCTCATTTAAATATCCTTCAGAAATGCTTTATGAAATATGAAGTGAATAATTAACTGGCCAACCCAATGTCATTGCCGATGGGCACTACGGAGTAAAGCACTGTAACCCTTTCCTAGACCTTGTGAGCCCAGGCGGTATCTATTTAAGGTGCACACAGAGCCTCGAGAAGGGATTAGGAGGTCACGTGGGCGCAAGGGAGAGAAGTATAGCCGGAAATTATTGAGAGGGGTGTATCCAAGTACTGGACGTGAAATAGGTGTAGCTGTAACTGAAATGTTGAAAGCAGTGAGAGTAGGAGGACTGGGGGGGGGGTATGGATCAGTTGGGACAGGGGGAAGGAATAGGTGGATTTAGAGCGAGAGAGATTTATTCGATTTCTGCGCAGGATCGTACAAATATTTTGATTAGCGAAACAAAGAAACTCTTGTATAGAGAGTCCGGAGCGTACGCTTGACGTAATTACATTAAATAGATTCAAAAGGTTAAGGATGATTCTGTTTGGTTTTATGAAGAAACGAAAATCTGACTGAACGTCAGTTATTTTTATTTGACTTTTTTTGAAAAAACGTAGTTGTAGGCCTACTTGTTTATTTGTGGAGTGTTTTGTCCGGACTACTGAAGAATAGATCAGTCGTTGACTCGTTATCGTAAGCGGCAACTACGCAGGAACTGAGGAAGTCAAAGCCAACTCAGAAGCCAATATTGTCCCCATACTATACGCTACACTTAGTTTTGATAGGGCCTAGACTTTTGCAAAGGAATTAACTTACTGGTCGAAGGAGTGTTCTTTATGAAGCTTGAAGCAGACTCTGAGTAGGAATATGTAAAAAGCTAGGAAAGCAAATGTTAACGTCAGTTTCTCACTCGAAAGCGATATCAGTGACGGGCGAGCTCGGTATTTGAACACCGCAAATACTGATCCGCGGTCGAGTATCTTTAAAAAATCGCCACTGGCTCCAGCCATGTGCCTATGCTATGTGCCTTGAACCTATCACTTTACGGTACACTGGAGAAAGAGAATTACGAAAAGCTGTTTGTTTCAGTATGCAATCAGTGTCCGTGGTTGGCAACCAATTTTTGATGTTTATTTTGAAAATAAATTTGTCTCTCGCGAAGAAAAACTCTTGGCACGCGTCCAAGGATCCCTGACCAGAGGTTAACGAGTAAAAGCGAAATAGCATTATAATGTGATTCAGCTGAATGTGTAACATTTGTCACCAGTGCCCGAGTCTGAGGAAATAGCCGCCTAATGCTTGTTTGTAATTCAATTATATTCGCTTTGTCTCTTGCTTATTATAATATCTAATTATCCGACACTCAATCGACTTCTACTTATCCGATCGTAGATTTTGCTGAATATGATTAAGCTATTCGCTGTTTGTCTATTGTGATGATGGTGTTAGGTAAAGTTATGCATCAATTAACGCTCAAATTCTGCATTGATTGATTGCTCATTTTGAAGATTTGTGGAATTGAATTGCCGTGATTGACTGCGGTGGTATTTTAAGGGACTTGTAATTGAAACTATTCACTATGACATAATACAACATCACAATGACCTCGTTCATATATCTTCATGCGCTAATGCTACCAGTATTTTCAACCGTAGTTCAAGCAACTGTAGTCAAGCAACTGTAGTTGTTTTCACTTTTCATCATATAGTAGCTTCATATGACAATAGACTATTTTCTATTGTACATTACATTAATGAATTATTGAATGAATGAATACATTACATGGATGAATTACACACAGTTTAAAGTTTCATATTCTGATGATCCTGGTAATAATAATAATAATAATAATAATAATAAAAGATTACCGTCCATTTCCTCATACAAGGATGATGTCAGGGATGTCCATAATACCTCGTTGCTTGGCATGATAATGACATAAGGGATTCAGAAGTTACAACATGAGCGTTAACCTGGTAAATCATGACACTCATTTAACTCGTTTTATGTTCGAATTTAAACTATGCAACATACTGGCACATGAAACAGGACGCTATGGATTCGAAGCTCAGCAGGATTGTCCCGAAATACCCGGACTGCTTCCGTGTCGTACAAAGTAGACTTTATTGTCTATTTTAAATTTATTAACTTTGTTTTAGATGTGATTTATTTGATAGACAAAGCAGTATTATATCGTGCTTGAACCATTTCTTCCAGTTGTAGTTTTATGACTCACATATAATTAAGCCAGTGGCGGAGGCCCACATAATGCGTATCAATTTCAGTCATGTATATGTTTCTTTTATGAATGAAACGTTAGGTATTATGATAGAACTTGAATCCTTGCGTACAGCTTACGATCAGCAGTTTTACGAGAGTGC